>JAEIFJ010001286.1:0-161570 GCA_018903435.1 Leucophenga varia | reverse complement strand
ACTTCCTTAAGTGTAAATGTCAAGCAGTCTTTATAGGGTTTTTAGTACGAAAGATGATAAGCTAGTCGGTCTGAAATCCTTTGGTGTTACATGGAACGCTTTCCCTGCTTTAGGAATATTGACAACATTGACTTCCCTTCAGGCTGAAGGGAGATGATTTAGCTTGAGACTACCCTTATAGATTACCTCAATCCATGGTATAGCTAACTCTTTGCTTTGTTATAGTTGATCTGGTGATGCCAGAGATTTATACGGCTGGAAGAAGTCGATTGCCCATTCGATCCTCTCTTTGCAAACAATAGCGTCAATCACTGCGATAGGTTATGTTTCACCTATCACTTTTGTTGGGTAGCACTATCAAAAAATGTGTGCCATCAAAAGATTTAACGACTCAGTACTCGAATTGGTTCATGTACCATCAGGTTTGATTAGAAAGCCTACTGGTACTGGGGTTTAGAGATAACCTTTCTCAAGCGTAAAGCTTCAGAAGTGGTCTCTATTTCGCTACAGAGCTTGGCCCAGGATTCCCTTTTTAGATTTTCTCAGAGCGTACTTAAACTTCATTAGTTGGGCTTTGTATTGCTCCCAATCGCGGTCCAAGTTAGACTATTTGGCTCGGTTAAAACCCCTCCTACACTCCCTTCCCAGTTGACTGGACCACTAGGGTGGCTTATGGGTCGTTTTGAATTTTCTATTTCCTCTACATGGTTAGGTAGTTTATGTGGGACAGAGGATAATTACGTACTAAGGCTTTATGGAATAGTACCCAGTTAGCTTTCCTTAAGTTCACAACGTGTATAGGTTTGGGGGTGGTTTTGGATAATTGGAATTCATAAATCTATGGATCAAGTAAGGAATGGTCATCCAAAACTTTCCAAGATATAATGTCTTCCTAATAGGTTTTCGCAGACCAGCGTGATGTCTGGTACTCCTCTCCGATTTTTAATAAAAAAAAAAGTAGGCCTGTTGCCTTTGTTTATTACATATACTCTCTAAGTTAAAAGAAAGTCAAAGAGAAACTCACCCCTCTCATTCGTGTCTGGCTTCCCCATTGTGTGTGGTGCGCGTTAGCATCTCTTCCAAGAATGATGCTCTGGTTTTCCACTCGGCTCTGTTGCACGAGCTCTTGAATCGTCGTTGATGGAAGAGGCCCCGAGTCGAGTCGGAAGAGGTCCCGAGTCGAGTCGGAAGAGGCCCGAGTCGAGTCGGAAGAGGCCCGAGTCGAGCCATGTAAAAAGAATCCAGTCTGAGTTGGGAGCCCCCTAATTCCAGACAGACAGGTATTACGTCTCTATTGTTAATTTGGGGAATAGTAAATGTATTAAGATAAGTTTTCCTTAAAATACAAGTACGAGATATGCCATTACTAGTTGTGCTATGCAATGTGTACTTTGGTTTTTTCAGTCCACATATCTGATCGCCCATAATCCATGGCTCCTGGATAACGACGATATCTCTTTCACCTCATTCGAGACGAAAAAGAAGGGCAGCTGATGGTGCCTTACAGTGATGGGAGAGCTATGTTGTTGCCGTAAAGCCTCACTATGTCCGACCCGAAGTCTAAAACAGAGGAGGCATATCGTTCGGCGACTGCACCTTCTTCCTCCATCTCCTCTGCTTCCATTTAATCACTACTGGGAGAGTCTGTTGTGAAGAAAGGTGCAGGTTACCCTCTGCAGTAGCATCAGTTTTGTATACCTTCAGAGTCACTTTATCAAAGCCGTAGTTTACTCTGCACGCAATTTTCTTGATAGGTTTCAGACTTTAGATTGTGGCCATCGTGGTCTTCTCCTCCAGCTTAACTACCTTCCAGTTATGTGTAGGAAGACTGGGATTCTGCAACTTCAGCATGTCCAACATGTCCTTGGAGTCTGTAGGCTTCGAGGGTACCCATGCACGAGATCGGGTTATGGACGGGATGTTCTTTACGTCAATTGCTTTCAGCCTGGCCCCCGGATACACCTCCTCAGCTCGGCTTATAGCGATCTTGTACACATTCGCTGCATCATCGTCCTCACACGCCACAACCTTAATGTTACCCTGGTACCGTCCTGCATCCGAAACGGCCAGTCTTGAGCCCGGATTCTCTCGCTAGTCCCAAAGTCAGCATCGACAGCTCAACTTTAGCCCATTTACACTGGTGTCTTGGTATTCTGCCGGATTCGTCATTTCTATCTATGACTAAAAGTATCCTCTGGTCTTTTCCATGCCTAAACAGTAGTTATGGCGTATTCTAGATGCCTTGTTAAAGCTTCAGAACACCTTTAAGAGTTTTTGGACCTTTCCCTTAATTGGGCTAATCGTTGGAACATTAAAATAAACAGCTCAAAATCTGCACACTGCACGTTCACGCTGAAAAGAGGCTTTTGCCCTGCAGTCACACTCAACAATGTAAATATCCCTCAAGTTAACTTCGTCAAATTGCTAATAGAGGATTCCAAACACACGAGGCATACTCAAGTATTGGGCGAACTAATGAGGTGAATAACAGTTTAGTTATATACGGGTCATTAAATTCTTTTTGACCTACGTTTAATAAAGCCAAGCAATCCCATAGCCTTATTACAAACTATATCAATGTGAGAAGAAAAACAAGCTTTTGGTTGAAAAGAACACCAAGATCATTAATCGAAGAAACACGCTGCAGTGCAACATTTTCCAAAAAATATTCTATTATATAAGGGTTTCTACGGCAAAAAGTCATTACTTTGCATTTAGCGGAATTCAAAACCAAACCATTTCTCTGACACCAGAGATAAAGAGCATTTAGATCTGTTTGCAATTGTTCATGGGCAACCGAGTTATTGTAGCTGAAACACAGCTTAACGTCGTCCGCATACATTAATGTATGGCTAAAAGATATAATATCTGGGAGGTCATTAATGAAAAGTACGAATAGTAGAGGCCCTAAGTGACTACCCTGAGGCACACCCGAAAGAACTTCAATAACATTTGACATAGTGTTGTCAAATACTACTCGTTGTGTTCGACATGTTAAATATGATGAAATCCATTTTATTAAGGCTGTAGGAAATCCTAGACGCTCAAGTTTGTAGAGCAATAGCTGATGATTTACGCAATCAAACGCTTTACTAAAATCAGTGTAAATTACGTCGGTTTGTAAGCCTTTAGTAAAGCCAAGGTTAATTAACGAACTTAGTTCTAATAAATTAGTTGAAACCGACCTTTTTTTAAGGAAACCGTGCTGAGCAGAGTCAAAAATAGACTTACAAGAAAATTGCAATTGTTCAGTAATAATCTTTTCAAAAAGCTTTGGTATTGCGCATAACTTTGCAATTCCTCTATAATTCGTTACATCCGATTTACTACCTTTCTTGTGGAGGGGAATTATAAAGGACTCTTTCCAAATTTTAGGTACAGTTGATTCTTTGAGCGATAACTGAAACAGATATAGCAAAGGATCGCATAAAGCAATAGCACACATTTTAAGAATACAAGATGGTACATTATCGGGTCCAGAAGAATAACTAAGTTTCAGAGACGTCAAATGCTTAAGTAATGACTCTTTACATATGATAGGATTAATTATAGAATGTAAATTTGGATTAGAAATACTAACCCCACTTAGAGGATAAAAAAGTAGATGAATAGACAGATTGAAAAAAATTTGCGAATAAATTTGATGCTTCTACAGAAGAATTTGCGGTGACGTTATTAAAAAACATATTTGATGGAAAACTAGACGATTTTCGCTTAGAATTTACAAAGTCATAAAAAGATTTTGGATCACTACGTATATTACTTTTGATTTTTGCCAAGTAATTATTGTATGACCTTCTATTTTCTGTTTGAAAATTTGACCGAGCTACAGCGTATTTTGCATAATTTTGACTTGTTTTCGACTTTATGTATCGCTTGTAACATCGTGACTTTACGTTTTTTAAACGGCATAAATGGCGAGTGAACCATTTTGGATTAGAAGAAGTACTTTGTATGTAATTAGGAACACATTCATCAAAAAAGTGAGATAAAACCTCATAGAACGTGTTGCAGGCACTTTCAATATCAAGATTAGAAAACAGATACGACCAGTCCGTGCGGAACAAAAGAGTATTTAGCTTAGTAAAGTCTGACTTACTAAAGCAGCGACGAATTGATACAGATCTACGTGGTCTGATTGCAGAGTTAGTAATATTTAGAACCACTTTAATAGTTGGGTGGTACTTATCTTCTGGAACTATAACTGGATCAATACGGGAAACATATGCATCCAAAGTTTTATCAACAAATACCAAGTCAAGTAATCTGTTAGAACAATTGAATATGTTATTAATTTGATGTAACGATAAATTAAAAAGCGTATCAAATAAATCTAAATATACTGAAGGAATCATGGAAGAAGAGTTGTCACAAATTAACCAAGACACTCTAGGAAGATTAAAATCACCAAAAATAATGAGATAATCATTTAAATTTAATGATTTTGAAATGGAATTAATAGCAGAAGAATGAAGTTGATAAACGCTAACATCAGATGCTGGCGGTATGTAAGAGCATGTGACAAATAATCTACAGCTCTGAAGACGAATAACAACGCATATGAATTCAATTTCAGATGTAACATTGTGAAACAATTCTGATGTAAAACAAGACTTTACCGATATTAATACTCCACCACCTTTACACGAGATACGATCCTTGCGGAAAATTGTAAAATGATTACTCATTAATTCAGAATTTAAAATACTTGGTTGCAACCAAGTCTCAGTAAATACTAAAATATCTGCATTAATGTCAAAGCTTTTAAGGTATAGATTTACAAGCTTGCTCTTCAGACCTCTTACATTTTGGTAATTAAAAATAAGAGGAGAATTTAGTTTAAAGAATTCGATGCAGTTTGTGAAGATCCAGCCAAAGGTCGTGGTACAACAGCGACTTGACGAGTAGACGCAGGTCTCCTTTTTGGCACATATTCTTTGACCATTGTAAACTGAGGCCAAAAACTGGAACAGCAAAGAGTATCAAAAAACTCAAAAGGTACACTGAGCTTAAATGAGGCAATGTTTCTGGAGTAGTTAAAATTAAATTTTTGTACAGCGACACTCGATGCCGTAATGCAACTCTTAGATGCAACGTACTCCAAAATGTCCTCCGCAGTTGTTGAGTCAGTAAACCGTGACACAAAAATGTGTTTGCGAGGCGCCACGGTATTAAGAATTTTAACTGTGTTGGTGATAGTAGTAGCTGGTTTTAAACGAACATTTGTTCTAAGAACAGCACTATCTGAAGTATCATCGACGTTATTCAGCTTTGGTCCAACAGATGGTTGCAGAATCGGTGAGTTTAGTTCCGGGTTAGTTACAGCTGTTGTGGTCCTCGGAGCGGTATCGACATCAGGACTAATCAAAATAACAGGCGTCGGGTTCTGAGTCTGTTGAGTTGGCTCTATATCAACTGAGCATGCGTTAGAAGGCACCGGTGTTGTTGACAAGATAATCAATGGCGCATCAGACGACGTAGTCGTTAAAGCAGAAGTTGATGGTAAATCCACAGGCTTTGACTTCTTTCTTTTAGGAGATTGAAGAAAATTGTATTCGCCAAGAATTTTCATTTGGTTATTCAACTCGACGGAAAGCTGCTTAATATTTTTGTCAATAGCTGATACACTATTTCGTACCGTATTAAACATACGGGCAAAATCTCCTTCAAGTTGAAAACAGCGCGGACAAGACCAACGTAAGCCACCAGGCTTATCAGCATCAAGTATCGTCAGGCGATTGAAGATAGTTCCATTCAGGCCAGCGCATTTAATGTGAACAGTTTCTTCACAGAGCCAACAACAGATGAAACGATAACTCGAGTTATCATACTTTTTTCTTATTAATACATTTTGTGTAGCAACACAACATATTGCCTAATACTCAAAACGTATATTAAATGAAATGTAAAACAGAACAGCTGGTCACCTTAATGACACTTATAAGCCACAAAGTATGCAGTTAAATACGAAGATATGCCAAAAAGTATGCAATTAATTTTGATAAGAAACGAATTTGAGTAGCTAATGTAGTCTATCTCATTCACACTTGCACAAGTGTATTTGTTTAATTAAAAGGCGCTCCGCCGGCCAAGATTTTTGCAAATAAGTTGCTTTTAATAAAAAAACAAAGATCACTTTGCACTTCAACTTTTTCGATGTCACAACAATACAATGCAATGATGTAAATACTGTACAGTAATTATTTTAATGTAAAAGTTATTTTTTAAAGAAATTTTTATAAGCAGCGCGAAAAACGTAAACAAACGCGTTAGAGTGACCAGCAGTACAATCATCCCCTAAACTAATAATAATAATAATAACTTCGTCAAATATTTGGGAATGGTTTTAGATAAACGGCTAACTTGGCGCAATCACATATCTATGATAACTGGAACTTGTCGAGCGAAACTGAAAAAACTGAACTGGCTTTTACGTCCAGCCAGTAAACTACGGCCTAACAATAAGTTGCTTATCTATAAAATGGTTATTATGCCATCGTGGAGATATGGGATACAACTGTGGGGCACTGCCTCGAAAACCCATATTGAGCGTGTACAAAGAATGCAAAATAAGACTCTAAGATTTATCTGTAGAAGGCAGAAGGCGCCTCAAGAGACTCCACCCAGATGATCTACCTACGCGGCAATAGACTCCAATAGTAACATAATTTATTAAACTTAAAGCTAATACTTTAACTTCTTGTCACGTCTTAGATTTCATAAATGTGTTTAAAGTTTCTTCAGTGAAATGCTCAACATAAATAAATTATTTAAACAAAAAGGTATTTTCCAACCTCCGCAAACGATCGCGACATGGTTGTGACATGCGTTTTCGTCCGCTTTGGTGCCGTGTGTTGACCATCCTCGGTTGAGCGCTGCCTTTTGGTGCTCTGGCTTTGGTATGCCCATTTCTAATTTCTTTTGAGTATGCGGCATCTTTGTATGTAGCCTTAGACGGATCTGGACGCACAAAGGTCGGTGCCCTGCCGCAAACAATCACCCATTCGACTGGACTATTTAAACTGGGCCTCCGCTAGGCTGACCATCGGCACGCATCGACTGACACCTTGGTCCGGCCCAGGGGAGTGATAGAATGTGGAGAGAGAGCAGGTAGACGAATAGACGAATCAGAACAGGGAACATAGAACATAGAGGTGAGGTGTTAGCTTAAGAAGACGACACCAAAAAACGTATTATCCCTATTGTCCGAGACTCTTATTTGCTTTTGTAGTGATGGCCGTTAGCTATCCGGAACCTGCTACCCGTCTGGTTCCCACAGCTATGGGACTTCACAGGACTTCTTCACTAGTCCTGAGAAGCGGAACTTATTGGACAATAGCACAACGCGAAGAAGACTGTTGAGGCTCCATCCGTTGGATTTACCATTTAGGGAGTAAATGTAGTTGACATTCATAAGATAAGCAAATTGCATTTGCACCAACGTTATTTTTTCATTTTGTAAATCCATTTAATTGTTGTCGTTAAGACAGTTTTAAATAAAAATTTATAAAACAAAAAAAAAAAACTTTTTGTGAATGAAAAATGGGTGGCTTCTCCAGTTCAGACGACAGACAGCCCAAGGACATCCTTGCAAATGTTATAAATAACGTTAAAAATATATAATAAATAATATAGTAGATCACACAGTTGACATAAAATCA
This sequence comes from Leucophenga varia, assembly GCA_018903435.1. Lineage (NCBI taxonomy): Eukaryota > Metazoa > Arthropoda > Insecta > Diptera > Drosophilidae > Leucophenga > Leucophenga varia. The sequence goes on along the minus strand of JAEIFJ010001286.1, from coordinate 153,909 downwards.
TTGTGGATCTCACTGTTAATCATTGTAATTGCCCAATTTCTTTTCTACTTGTATAGTAAATATAACAAAAATTAATATAAAACGCTATACAAGTAGAAGAAATGATTTAGATAAAATCTAAAATCAAAAAGCAATTACACAGAATTGATTCAATTCAATACGATTCCAATTAACAAAATTTTTAATAAGCCTTCATTTTACAGTCAACACTATAACAATGGTAAGATTTAGCTGCAACATCATCGGGTCCGAAAAATCGACTATTAAAGATTACCAAGCTAGGCAAGAAAGCAGCAACATAGCTAATTTAAAATTAGAAGAGAAATTGACAAAAATACGGAAAACAAAGAAAGTTATAGACTATATGCTATAGTGGACCCACCTTAACCATGAGTCCCCTTCTATAATCATGGGCTGCTATTAAATTTGTTTTTACTGTATTTGAAACAAATCGCTTCATAAATGAACTATCTTTAATAAAAACAAGAAAAAAAGTTAACTTCGGTTGGACCGAAGCTTATACTATATACCTGTTACACAACATTTACGTTGATTGACCTTCGTGTGCAGCATTTGTATTAAATTTTATTTTAAAATACTAAACAAATTAAATATATTCTTAAAAATTTAGAAATTCGCGGTCAGATTTTGACCAATTTTAAACTGAAGATTTGGCTTAATATACGAATCATTTGTACCATATTTGAAGCCATTTGCTTTATAAATAAATTTGTTTCTTATGAGATCTTGACAAAATGTTATTATTTTCTATGTTAACAATATCTAAAAGTGGGCGTGGCACATTGATTTTAACATAGAAAGCTTAAGTTTAAAATTTCAGCCCAATATCTTTAAAACTGAGCGAATAAACCGCGCAGCAACACACAGACAGACGGACAGACAGACGCACATGGCTAAATCGATTCTTCTCGTCGAGGTGATCAAGAATATATATACTTTATAGGGTCTACGATGCCTCCTTTAATACGTTACAAATTTTCCGACAAACTGAATATACCTGTTTACACTAGTGTAACAGGTATAAAAATCTCAAAAATTTGTTTGGGCGCTCTACCTAAAAATGGGATTGGCACTTTGGTTTTAACACTTTAAATGGCTATGAATATGAAAAGATTAAGTTCGGAATTTCATCTCAATATCTTTAAAATTGAGCAAATGAAACGTGTAACTACAGACAGACGGACATGGCTTGATCGGCTCGTCTAGGTGAGCTGATCAGGAATATATGAAGTACGGCGTCACCTTTCATGCGTTACAAACTGAACATAACTTTGTACTGGTTCACGGTTAGCAGCTGATATTTTATCAGATTAATTGTTGATAAAGCCAAATATTCACGCCGCTAATTGTACCAAACTTAAAATATGTTGTGCACCGAATTTATTCTTAAGCATACGAAGAGATTGATCGGATGTTAGCTTTGTGAATGAGGAATCCATTAGTCCCTGGTCTTCGCCCATCGTTTTAGTCAGGAAACCGGGTAAGGTACGATTGTGCCTAGAGAGCCCTAAGGTTAATTCAGAAACAGTTAAACCTATCCATTACCACACATTGAAAGGCTCTTAAGCGGATTACAGCGTGCTGAATTTATGTCCTGTTTGGATTTAAAAGATGCTTTTAAATTCCTCTGGAGATGTAGTCGCGTGAGAAGTCGAATTTGAAACTGCTTAATAGACCGCTCTATCAGTTCACTGTGATAATGTTCGGTCTTTGCAATGCCCCTCAAACAATGTGTCGGTTAATGGATAAGGTTATTCCCTACAAACCTTTTTATACCTGTAACACATACTCGTAGTGTAAAACAGATTTATTCAGTTTGTCGGAAAATTTGTAACGCAATAAAGGATGCCTCCTTAGACCCTCCGTAGACGCTATAAAGTATATATATTCTTGATCACCTCGACGAGACGAATCGATTTAGCCATATCCGTCTGTCTGGCTGTCCGTCTGTCTATCTGTTTGTTGCTGCGCGGTTTATTCGCTCAGTTTTAAAGATATTAAGCTGAAATTTTAAACTTAAGCTTTTTGTCAAGTTCTTATAAGAAAAAAATGTATTTATAAAGCGAATGGCTTATAATATGGTACAAATGCTTCTTATACCATGCCAAATCTTCAGTTTAAAATTGGTTCAGATTGGGCCGCGAATTTGTAATTTTTAAGAATATTTTGAATTTGTTATTTAAGATAACATTTAAGGGGTTATATACAGTCAGGAGGTCGAAAAAAAAGGCAATTTTCAAGAATTTTTTTAAGCAAACTATTTGGTTTATTGATTTGAAACTTGGCAGATATATTATGACAACCTTAAACTATATTCACATATTTTTTATTGCCAAAAATAATTATCGGGAACGTTGAAATTGCCAATTTTGCAAAAATAAAAGGCCTCTTGCGGTGAGCACGATATCTCTGGACTGGATCATCTAAAATGCAAAAACCAACAAGATTTCATTAATATAATAAATAGTCTAGTGATTAATCGAAGGAATTAGCAAAAAAAAAAAATTATTGACAAAATGGCGGCTACTCAAAGCAAAAGGTTAGATTTTTGACCAAAATTCGGTTCTTCAATTGTTTTAAAAAAAAAAAGAAATTTTTATCGGATGGGGAAATCCTCTCGGAGCGCCTTCACTAATGTGTCTACAACTTCGAAAATATTTGTCGGATCGACTTGAAATTTTGTGTGTGTATACTCAGATATATATATATATAAGAAAATGCAAAAAAAAAAAAAAAAAAAATCGATTTTTTGAAAATCCTAACTGTATATAACCTCTTAATACAAATGCTTCCCACAAAGATCTATCCACGTCAAATGATGTGTAACAGGTATATAAGCTTCGGTCCAACCGAAGCGAACTTTTTCTTGTTTTTATATTTCATACTTATTTTCAATCTGTTGAAAAAAAATAAGTAAATTTAACTTTCAAAGACCGTTTAAGTCTTCGAGATGTTTCAAAAATTGTCTAATATATTTTGAGAGAGATCATTTGAAGGGGTGTGTAGTGGTTCAACGTTTCGTCTTCTAATTCGAATAATTTCTTCATTAAGGATCTGTTCGTTAGTCACAAACCAGGGAGCATCAACTAAAAGTATTAGTGTTTTGAACTGGTATCCCTTTAGAACTTCAATATTAGAATTTTTGGATTGCCAGTATTGACTTTTATTTTCTGCTTTGTGAGCTTATGCTCTATCTCAAAATCGCATATTATTCCTAGACACTGCTGCAGTATTGTTTTTGTATGCAGTTATAGCTGCGTATCAGCATAAGTGGCTACTTCTATTTGCAATGATGTTATGAATTTTTGATTTTTACCTTGCAATTGAAGATAAAAATGCAGTTCATTTTGATATGATTCATAATAAGAAAAATTAAGCTGGACGCAATTTTTTCAATCAGTATAAGATTTATTTGTGCCATACACTGCAGCACAGTATTGCTTCTTTTCAAATGCACAATTTATCAAATTTACTATGCAATGGCACTGATCCGGAGTTCCACGGCGCGTCTCCTAAACCTAAACTGATGGTCAGGAGTATGATAATGCAATTATCTAAAACTGGTAACAATCTTCTCAAAAATATTTTTTAAATATTATGTAACCAGCAAGCTAATTTGACGGTGCGATTAGACCATATTTTCAGATATGTTTTGATTATGAATTATTATAACTTCAGCTCATTTCCAATGAGTACGAACGTGATGAAGCCTAAGAATTGCATTGTATAGTAATGCTAGTAAGAGCCAAGTCACACGATGCGAGATTTTCGTGCAATATTTTATCGATTTTTTTGTTTAAAAATAGTAATTATTTATGAATGTACTCGCTCCCAATTGGGTAAAAACATTTCTTTTGTCATCCAGGGTCAAAACCAAGACGCCACGCCCATTTTTCGGTATAGCCCCCATGCAAATTTACCGCCCATTTTCGAATTTTTGTAAGAAAACATTTATTTTTTCTGAATGAATTCAATTAAAATTTGGTAAAATCAATTCTAATGTCAACTCCATCGATATGGTTAATTTCGGCTAATATTACAAAAAGCCTCCATACAAATTTGATCAAATTCATCGTGAAATTTAATCTAAGCGCCTAGTGAACATATAAAATATTAAAAGTTTTGTGTAACGGGTATTTCAGCTTCGGTTCCACCGAAGTTAACGTTTTTCCTTAATTCGCTTTATGCTTAGTTCATTTATTTTTATAAACTGCAATTCTATGTATTTTTTACCAACTCTTATTAAGTTTAAGCTTGTTAATAATGAGGCTTTTTAATCTTACCGGATATATAAATATTAGTTCTTTGCTGGTGCAGTAAATAACAATCCCGCTTCGTGTATAAATTTTGTGATTAATTCAACAGCTGTATCAACCTCTAGACCGGGTTTAAGTGGCATATCAAAATTAATATTTTTATCCAACTGATTCTGCACAATATTATTCAATGAAATAAAGGTATATTTTCCGCCAGTAAACCCATTTCTTGGCAAAATCTTTCCTGAATTGGTTATATTGCTTTTTCAATTTATTTTTTCCAATTCAGGTTTTTTCTTCTCTATTTTTTTGTTTGTAGTTTATATGATATGGATTATAACACCTGGGTTAATACCCTTCGTGCCCAGGCTTACCACAAGCTGTGAAGGCCATACATACATACAGTTTATATGATAAAGGGAGAATACCGTTAAATATTCGTTTTCTTTCCTTTCAGGCTTAGGGTCCAAACTTAATTACTTAAAAAAGTTTCCTTTCGGTTATCTACTTAATTACTGGAATTTCTCTTATCTGATAATCGTATAAAATGTTTGAACTGTCATGCACACAGACGTGTTTTTCAATCGCTCCGTGCTTTCGCTAATCAGTAAATAAACTTACAAAAATAAATTACTTAAAAGTTAAAGTGCATAATTAAAAACATTGCCTTTTACTGCAAAACTAAAACAAAACAAAAAAATATAATAAAAACAAAAACAATTAATAAAAAATGATGAGCGAAGCTCATCAACAAAACCAAAAAAATCAGTGGCTGCGAGAAATGCATATTTTTCGTTTGTATCGCCATGCAACAACAAAAACCATTCATCAAACTCCAACTTGTCTGTTACACCAGAGCCGCCAGCTAATTCTTCTTCATCTTTACGTCAAAGTAATATATCATGGAGTGCTCAATGCATCACGCCGACTACTCCACTGCCTCCTATCGAACCAATAATAGCTTCTACAACAACAATTACAACACAAAGTGGATATACAACATCGACAGCTTCTGCGCCAACAACAACAACAGTATTTTCATCAATTGCCTCGATCACGTCATCTTCATCCTCATTGGTCACGCCAATTCAAAAATCACCTCATATAAATGTACAGTACGTCAACAACAATAACAACAACAACGATGTACCTTCGACTTCTTCAATTGTTTTACCAGAAAACGTTACTTCACCAAAAACAAACAATGGAAAGCACACACACACAAATCTGCCGTTAAAGTTGAAAAGGAACAGAGAAACACATTCTCCAAGTAAGCAAACACAACAAAAGCAAAACAATAACAAAAAACCAAAGAACAAAACACAAACAACATTACAAAATTATTGGCTCAGCGAACCTAACACAACAAATCGATTCGAACTGTTAGCAGATGACAAGTGTGACGAACAAAACTCTATGCAACCTTCAGCTCATTTATTGCCAAAAGTGAATAAACCACCTCCAATTTATATTCAGGGTGTCGGCCAGATTAAAGTTTTATATGATGCCCTTAAAGAAGTGGCTCAAAAAAACTTTGAATTAAAAGCGTTAGCTAACAACGAAGTAAGAGTGCAGGCCACAGATTCTACTTTTTATAAAAATATTATAAATATGTTGAAACAGAAAGAAACCAAATACTATACGTATAAAGCTAAGGAAGATAGAAACTTCAAAGTCATTTTACGAAATATGCATCCTTCAGCTGATATTGAAGAAATTAAAGCTGAACTTCAAGAGCTAGGTCACAATGTTAAACATATTTATAATATTCAACAACGAACCACAAAAGTGCCTCTTCCATTATTTTCAATTGAACTTCAAAGCGAAGAAAACAATAAAGATGTATATAAAATTTCTCATCTTCTACAGACAAAAATTTCATTCGAGGCACCCCATATTAAACGCACACTATCCCAATGTGCAAATTGTCAGAAGTATGGGCATACCAAAAATTATTGTACTAGAGATCCAGTCTGTGTCAAATGCGCTGGTTCCCATACAACAGTAAACTGCACTCTAAATTTCGACAAAGGTCAAACCAAATGTGCTTTATGCAGTGGTAACCACACTGCTAACTATAAAGGCTGCGAAGTCTATAAAGCACTAAAAGTTAAACGCTTTCCCCAACTTAGAGAAAAAATAGTATCAAATAAATATGTAGATGCGCGGGTCTCTCCCCCTCCAAGTTCTAGTATAAGAGTGACACCCTCCATAAGTTTTGCTCAAATAGCTAGTGGCAATAAGTCTAATACACCATATCCAATTAAACAAACCATCCCCTCCCAACTTATTCAACCCGAAACACAACCCACTTTTCCATCTTTAAATCAATTACCACCTAACATAGATTCCACTAACAACTCCTTACCATCCAACCCAAATTCAACTGAACTTAATGACATGCAAGAGCTAAAACTTATGATGAAGCAATTGATGCAACAAATGTCAGCTATACTCAATATAGTGACACTTTTAGTATCCAAGATAAATTCGTAGATATGTGCTCAGATACACTACGAATTATATTCTGGAATGCTAACGGGCTGAGGCAACATATACTAGAACTAAAGCACTTCCTTTATGAAAATAATATTGATCTGGCACTTATTTCAGAAACACATTTTACATCTAAACATTTTCTGAAGATAACAGGCTATACTTTATATAATACAAATCACCCAGACGGCACAGGGCATGGGGGTTCAGCTATTATAATTAAAAATAAAATTAAAAACTATGAAGTTGAACATTTTAGCCAAGATTATATTCAAGCGACTATTATTCATGTGCAAGATAGAAATGGGCCCCTAACAATTTCAGCATTGTACAGTCCGCCTCGACACAATGTCTCATCAGCTCAATATAACACATACTTTAAATCTTTAGGGCCAAGATTTATTGCTGCTGGTGATTTTAATGCAAAACACATAGCCTGGGGCTCAAGACTTACCAACAAAAAAGGTAAAATTCTTCTAGAAACAATTTATACCAATAATGCCAAATATATTTCAACAGGCGAGCCTACCTACTGGCCAACAGACCCGCGCAAAGTGCCAGATCTTATTGATTTCTGTGTTATTAAAAATGTAAATATTAATAACTTTTCGATAAAGTCGCGCTTTGAGTTATCTTCAGATCACTCACCAGTTCAACTCGATTACATCGAAACGCTTGCCACATACAAGCCGACGCCCAGCCTCTATAACCCAAAAACAGATTGGCAAGCGTACAAAGAACTCCTTAACATATACTTACGTTTGGACATTGCACTAAAATCTCCAAATGACATAGAGAGCTCCGTAATTTATTTTAATGATGCCGTAGCTGAAGCGGCAATTAACTCTACTCCGCATTTAATTCAAAGGGATACTAAAAATTATTTACACCTGCTTCAATTCGAAACCAAATAGAGAATAAAAGAAAACTTAGGAAAATCTGGCAAACTACTAGAAGTCCCGAAGATAAAAATAGACTTAATCGGGCAATAAGGGATCTAAAATTAAAGCTCAATCAGAATAAAAATAAAAATATAGAAAATTATCTGACTAATTTAAGCCCAACCAGAGACACAAATTTTTCCCTATGGAAAGCCACTAAAAACTCAGAAAATCGACAACCTTTACCGCACCATTAAGGAAACCAGATGGTACTTGGGCTAAAACAGAACGCGATAAATCGACCCTACTAGCTGACTTTTATGAAAATGCCTTCTCAAATGACACACAAACCTGTTATAATAATTCAGAAACATCAAGAAACTCACAAAATATCAAAATTAGATATGTAAGTACTAAGGAAGTTAAAAATATGATCGACAATATTAAGGCTAACAAGTCACCTGGCTATGACATGATAACTGGAATGTTGCTTAAAGAACTTCCTATAAATGCTATTTATTATCTGCGGAATATGTTTAACGCAATAATAAGACACAAATATTTTCCCAAGACGTGGAAGGTAGCAGAGGTCATAGCTATTCCAAAACCTGGTAAAGATGCCACAAGTGCAGCGTCTTACCGTCCGATAAGCCTTCTTCCAATACTATCAAAAGTTTTTGAAAAATTATTCCTTAACAGACTTCAACCCATTCTTGATAATAGCTACATCATACCTGACCATCAGTTTGGGTTTCGGAAACATCACTCAACTATTGAACAAATTCATAGAGTAGTTAACAAAATTTCTAGAGATCTAGAAGATAAAAAGTATTGTATAGGAGTATTTCTTGATGTTGAAAAAGCTTTCGACAAGGTATGGCACATTGGTCTATTGTATAAATTAAAAAAACTACTTCCACCAGATTTTTACCACATGCTTAAAAGTTACATATCTGATCGACACTTCTATGTAAAAGTTAAAGACGCTCACTCTACAATAAGGCCAATTAAAGCAGGTATACCTCAAGGTAGCGTTCTTGGACCACTCTTATACGTCCTTTTTACACAAGACTTACCTATCCCAATAGAACCCTCTTCTATGATAGCAACTTTTGCAGATGACACAATTCTTCTTTATTCACATAAAGACTTAGCTGTAGCCTCTAATAAGCTTCAAAACATACTTGATAACACCAAAAAAATGGTTTGACAAATGGGCCATAAAAATTAACGAAAACAAAACTACACAAGTTATCTTTACAACAAAAAGAGCTTTCGTGCCCATTCCTTTAAAAATAAATAATTTAGACATACCTATTGAGAAATCGGCCAAATATTTGGGAATTCACTTAGACAATAAACTGACTTGGAAGTTGCACATAGAAAAAAAGCGAAATCAAATGAAAGAGAAATGTCGTCAACTGAGCTGGCTTCTGAACAAAAAATCGAAGCTCTCTATGAGCAATAAACTTCTACTATACAAATACATCATAAAACCAATTTGGACTTACGGCCTTCAAGTTTGGGGCACATCCAAAACATCTAACATCAATATTATACAAAGGCAGCAGTCAAAAATACTTCGACAAGTCACAACAGCGGAATGGTATATTTCCAACGCTGATATACACAGAGACCTGAAAATAAAGACTGTCAAAGAAGAAATAGTAGCAGTTAGTAGAAGCTACCACATCAGAATCCTGGCTCATTCTAACAACGAAATGTGTAACTTACCCATACTAGAGTTAACTAGTAGACGACGTCTAAAAAGAATTCGACCAGCTGACTTACCGAACTATCAATAAGCGCAAATTTATTTAATTAAGAAATTGTTATTCACGATGTTATTCACGATAGATTCATAGATCTATTTTTTGTTTTAATTATAATTTAAAGAAATTGTTCTTTTAAATTAATTAAATTCCTATATCGATGTTATAATATGTACTAAATGTTGTTGTAGACAGATGTACAAAATTAATCATAGGAAAATAAAAAAAATCAAAACTTTTTAAAAAAAAGACGATTTACCCGAAGTAAAGCGGTAAACCATTAACTACGCAATGTGATTCAATGAACTTCCGCCTAATGTCGAATAGGCGGAGTGCTAGATACAAGTGTTGAAGGGATTGTATGTTACTTTCTAAACCGTTTTGTAACATAAGTGGATGATTTAATACACATCGCCTGCATTTTGCAAAATTGACTATTGGCCGCATAGATCTATTAAATACCCGTAAGTTCTATGGTTGCGGTTTGAGTGAAAAATTTTACCTACATGAGTACGATGTAACAAGTCGGAAATAGTTTAGGGGCGCATTCAACAGCCACAGTCCTCTCTTCAACAACGAGTGCAACAGCAACAATGTATCGCAATGCAAATTCGACACCCGACCAATAATTTCGAAATTATTATCACGACCAATAAATCAAACAGTTCAGACCAATTGATCCATTTCATTTGCGGCTTCAAAAATATTGTAACGCACGACAAAGAATTTCAGCTATTTCGTAAAAACCAAATGATTTGAGTCCTTACGAATCAGTTAAATTTCTTAGTAAACATCATTTCGGACTTGTAAATTCAGGTGCATAAGCGTTTTGTACTGGTTCACGGTTAGCAGCTGATATTTTATCAGATTAATTGTTGATAAAGCCAATTAAGACAAATATTCACGCCGCTAATTGTACCAAACTTAAAATATGTTGTGCACCAAATTTATTCTAAAGCATACGAAGAGATTGATCGGATGCTAGCTTTGTGAATGAGGAATCCATTAGTCCCTGGTCTTCGCCCATTGTTTTAGTCAGGAAACCGGGTAAGGAACGATTGTGCCTAGAGAGCCCTAAGGTTAATTCAGAAGCAGTTAAACCTATCCATTACCACACATTGAAAGGCTCTTAAGCGGATTACAGCGTGCTGAATTTATGTCCTGTTTGGATTTAAAAGATGCTTTTAAATTCCTCTGGAGATGTAGTCGCGTGAGAAGACGAATTTGAAACTGCTTAATAGACCGCTCTATCAGTTCACTGTGATGCCGTTCGGTCTTTGCAATGCCACTCAAACAATGTGTCGGTTAATGGATAAGGTTATTCCCTACAAACCTTTTTATACCTGTAACACATACTCGTAGTGTAAAACAGGTTTATTCAGTTTGTCGAAAAATTTGTAACGCAATAAAGGATGCCTCCTTAGACCCTCCATAGACGCTATAAAGTATATATATTCTTGATCACCTCGACGAGACGAATCGATTTAGCCATATCCGTCTGTCTGGCTGTCCGCCTGTCTATCTGTTTGTTGTTATTTAAGATAACATTTAAGGGGTTATATACAGTCAGGAGGTCGAAAAAAAAGGCAATTTTCAAGAATTTTTCTAAGCAAACTATTTGGTTTATTGATTTGAAACTTGGCAGATACATTATGACAACCTTAAACTATATTCACATATTTTTTAATGCCAAAAATAATTATCGGGAACGTTGAAATTGCCAATTTTGCAAAAAAAAAAAGGCCTCTTGCGGTGAGCACGATATCACTGGACTGGATCATCTAAAATGCAAAAACCAACAAGATTTCATTAATATAATAAATAGTCTAGTGATTAATCGAAGGAATTATCAAAAAAAAAAAAATTATTGACAAAATGGCGGCTACTCAAAGCAAAAGGTTAGATTTTTGACCAAAATTCGGCTCTTTAATTGTTTTAAAAAAAAAAGAAATTTTCATCGGATGGGGAAATCCTCTCGGTGCGCCTTCACTAATGTGTCTAGAACTTCGAAAATATTCGTCGGATCGACTTAAAATTTTGTGTGTGTATACTTAGATATATAAATATTAAGAAAATACAAAAAAAAAATCGATTTTTTGAAAATCCTAACTGTATGTAACCTCTTAATACAAATGCTTCCCACAAAGATCTATCCACGTCAAATGATGTGTAACAGGTATATAAGCTTCGGTCCAACCGAAGCGAACTTTTTTCTTGTTTTTATATTTTATACTTATTTTCAATCTGTTGAAAAAAAATAAGTAAATTTAACTTTCAAAGACCGTTTAAGTCTTCGAGATGTTTCAAAATTGTCTAATATATTTTGAGAGAGATCATTTGAAGGGGTGTGTAGTGGTTCAATGTTTCGTCTTCTAATTCGAATAATTTCTTCATTAAGGATCTGTTCGTTAGTCACAAACCAGGGAGCATCAACTAAAAGTATTAGTGTTTTGAACTGGTATCCCTTTAGAACTTCAATATTAGAATTTTTTGGATTGCCAGTATTGACTTTTATTTTCTGCTTTGTGAGCTTATGCTGTATCTCAAAAATCGCATATTATTCCTAGACACTGCTGCAGTATTGTTTTTGTATGCAGTTATAGCTGCGTATCAGCATAAGTGGCTACTTCTATTTGCAATGATGTTATGAATTTTTGATTTTTTACCTTGCAATTAAAGATAAAAATGCAGTTCATTTTGATATGATTCATAATAAGAAAAATTAAGCTGGACGCAATTTTTTCAATCAGTATAAGATTTATTTGTGTCATACACTGCAGCACAGTATTGCTTCTTTTCAAATGCACAATTTATCAAATTTACTATGCAATGGCACTGATCCGGAGTTCCACGGCGTCTCCTAAACCTAAACTGATGGTCAGGTATGATAATGCAAATATCTTAAACTGGTAACAATCTTCTCAAAAATATTTTTTAAATATTATGTAACCAGCAAGCTAATTTGACGGTGCGATTAGACCATATTTTCAGATATGTTTTGATTATGAATTATTATAACTTCAGCTCATTTCCAATGAGTACGAACGTGATCAAGCCTAAGAATTGCATTGTATAGTAATGCTAGTAAGAGCCAAGTCACACGATGCGAGATTTTCGTGCAATATTTTATCGATTTTTTGTTTAAAAATAGTAATTATTTATGAATGTACTCGCTCCCAATTGGGTAAAGACATTTCTTTTGTCATCCAGGGTCAAAACCAAGACGCCACGCCCATTTTTCGGTATAGCCCCCATGCAAATTTACCGCCCATTTTCGAATTTTTGTAAGAAAACATTTATTTTTTCTGAATGAATTCAATTAAAATTTGGTAAAATCAATTCTAATGTCAACTCCATCGATATGGTTAATTTCGGGCTAATATTACAAAAAGCCTCCATACAAATTTGATCAAATTCATCGTGAAATTTAATCTAAGCGCCTAGTGAACATATAAAATATTAAAAGTTTTGTGTAACGGGTATTTCAGCTTCGGTTCCACCGAAGTTAACGTTTTTCCTTAATTCGCTTGATGCTTAGTTCATTTATTTTTATAAACTGCAATTCTATGTATTTTTTGCCAACTCTTATTAAGTTTAAGATTGTTAATAATGAGGCTTTTAATCTTACCGGATATATAAATATTAGTTCTTTGCTGGTGCAGTAAATAACAATCCCGCTTCGTGTATAAATTTTGTGATTAATTCAACAGCTGTATCAACCTCTAGACCGGGTTTAAGTGGCATATCAAAATTAATATTTTTATCCAACTGATTCTGCACAATATTATTCAATGAAATAAAGGTATATTTTCCGCCAGTAAACCCATTTCTTGGCAAAATCTTTCCTGAATTGGTTATATTGCTTTTTCAATTTATTTTTCCAATTCAGGTTTTTCTTCTCTATTTTTTTGTTTGTAGTTTATATGATATGGATTATAACACCTGGGTTAATACCCTTCGTGCCCAGGCTTACCACAAGCTGTGAAGGCCATACATACATACAGTTTATATGATAAAGGGAGAATACCGTTAAATATTCGTATTCTTGCCTGTAGAGCTTAGAGTCCGAATTAAATTGCTTAAAAAGTTTCCTTTCGGTTATCTACTTAATTACTGGAATTTCTCTTATCTGATAATGATAAACTTTTATTTCAAATTCAAAAATTGAAGAGCTGTAGCCGGATTTATCCCGGAAGTAAAGCGGTAAACCATAATAATAATTTCGAAATTATTATCACGACCAATAAATCAAACAGTTCAGACCAATTGATCCATTTCATTTGCGGCTTCAAAAAATATTGTAACGCACGACAAAGAATTTCAGCTATTTCGTAAAAACCAAATGATTTGAGTCCTTACGAATCAGTTAAATTTCTTAGTAAACATCATTTCGGACTTGTAAATTCAGGTGCATAAGCGTTTTGTACTGGTTCACGGTTAGCAGCTGATATTTTATCAGATTAATTGTTGATAAAGCCAATTAAGACAAATATTCACGCCGCTAATTGTACCAAACTTAAAATATGTTGTGCACCAAATTTATTCTAAAGCATACGAAGAGATTGATCGGATGCTAGCTTTGTGAATGAGGAATCCATTAGTCCCTGGTCTTCGCCCATCGTTTTAGTCAGGAAACCGGGTAAGGTACGATTGTGCCTAGAGAGCCCTAAGGTTAATTCAGAAGCAGTTAAACCTATCCATTACCACACATTGAAAGGCTCTTAAGCGGATTACAGCGTGCTGAATTTATGTCCTGTTTGGATTTAAAAGATGCTTTTAAATTCCTCTGGAGATGTAGTCGCGTGAGAAGACGAATTTGAAACTGCTTAATAGACCGCTCTATCAGTTCACTGTGATGCCGTTCGGTCTTTGCAATGCCACTCAAACAATGTGTCGGTTAATGGATAAGGTTATTCCCTACAAACCTTTTTTATACCTGTAACACATACTCGTTGTGTAAAACAGGTTTATTCAGTTTGTCGAAAAATTTGTAACGCAATAAAGGATGCCTCCTTAGACCCTCCGTAGACGCTATAAAGTATATATATTCTTGATCACCTCGACGAGACGAATCGATTTAGCCATATCCGTCTGTCTGGCTGTCCGTCTGTCTATCTGTTTGTTGCTGCACGATTTATTCGCTCAGTTTTAAAGATATTAAGCTGAAATTTTAAACTTAAGCTTTTTGTCAAGTTCTTATAAGAAAAAATGTATTTATAAAGCGAATGGCTTATAATATGGTACAAATGCTTCTTATACCATGCCAAATCTTCAGTTTAAAATTGGTTCAGATTGGGCCGCGAATTTGTAATTTTTAAGAATATTTTGAATTTGTTATTTAAGATAACATTTAAGGGGTTATATACAGTCAGGAGGTCGAAAAAAAGGCAATTTTCAAGAATTTTTTCTAAGCAAACTATTTGGTTTATTGATTTGAAACTTGGCAGATATATTATGACAACCTTAAACTATATTCACATATTTTTTAATGCCAAAAATAATTATCGGGAACGTTGAAATTGCCAATTTTGCAAAAAAAAAAAAGGCCTCTTGCGGTGAGCACGATATCTCTGGACTGGATCATCTAAAATGCAAAAACCAACAAGATTTCATTAATATAATAAATAGTCTAGTGATTAATCGAAGGAATTAGCAAAAAAAAAAAAAATTTTGACAAAATGGCGGCTACTCAAAGCAAAAGGTTAGATTTTTGACCAAAATTCGGCTCTTTAATTGTTTTAAAAAAAAAGAAATTTTCATCGGATGGGGAAATCCTCTCGGTGCGCCTTCACTAATGTGTCTATAACTTCGAAAATATTCGTCGGATCGACTTGAAATTTTGTGTGTGTATACTCAGATATATAAATATTAAGAAAATACAAAAAAAAACAAGTAAAAACGTTAACTTCGGTTGAACCGAAGCTTAAATACCCGTCACACGAATCTTTGAATACTTTACGTGTGATTATCAGTGGCTTATATACATTTATAAGTATATATTCGAAAATAATTACTTTTCATACAAATGTTCGAATGTAATCTATAAATTTGTGTGGGGACTATAGCTAAAAATAGGCGTGGCACCTTGGTTTTTTTATTGGATATCATTAGAAGTGTTTTTACATAAATTTGAGTGAATAGTCTCATAAATAATACCTATTTTTATACAAAAAATCGAAAACGGGCGTTAAATTTGTATGGGGGCTATAGTTAAAAATGGGCGTGGCAGCTTTGGTTTGACATTGGATGACATTAGAAGTATTTTTACCCAACTTGGTGTGACTACATTCATAAATAATAGCTATTTTCATATAAAATCCAAAAATGGGCGGTAAGTTTGTATGGGGGCTATAGCTAAAAATGGGCATGGCAGCTTGGATTTGACATTGGATGACCTAAGAAGTATTTTTACCCAACTTGGAGTGACTACATTCATAAATAATTGCTATTTTTATACAAAAAATCCGAAAAAAATGGTAAATTTGTATGGGGGCTACACCTTAAAATGGGCGTGGCACTTTGATTTTAACACTTGAACTGCTTAGGACTGAGAAAAGCTTAAGTTCCGAGTTTCAGGTCAATATCTTTAAAACTGAGCGAATGAATCGCATAAATACAGACAGACGGACAGACAGACGGACATGGCTAGATCGACTCGTCTCGTCGTGCTGATCAATAATATATATACTTTATGGGGTCTCCGATGCCTCCTTTGATGCGTTACAAACTTTCTGACAAAATGATAATACCCTCCACACTATGTGTGGCGGGTATAAAAAAAAATCGATTTTTTGAAAATCCTAACTGTATGTAACCTCTTGATACAAATGCTTCCCACAAAGATCTATCCACGTCAAATGATGTGTAACAGGTATATAAGCTTCGGTCCAACCGAAGCGAACTTTTTTTCTTGTTTTTATATTTCATACTTATTTTCAATCTGTTGAAAAAAAATAAGTAAAGTTAACTTTCAAAGACCGTTTAAGTCTTCGAGATGTTTCAAAATTGTCTAATATATTTTGAGAGAGATCATTTGAAGGGGTGTGTAGTGGTTCAATGTTTCGTCTTCTAATTCGAATAATTTCTTCATTAAGGATCTGTTCGTTAGTCACAAACCAGGGAGCATCAACTAAAAGTATTAGTGTTTTGAACTGGTATCCCTTTAGAACTTCAATATTAGAATTTTTTGGATTGCCAGTATTGACTTTTATTTTCTGCTTTGTGAGCTTATGCTCTATCTCAAAAATCGCATATTATTCCTAGACACTGCTGCAGTATTGTTTTTGTATGCAGTTATAGCTGCGTATCAGCATAAGTGGCTACTTCTATTTGCAATGATGTTATGAATTTTTGATTTTTTACCTTGCAATTGAAGATAAAAATGCAGTTCATTTTGATATGATTCATAATAAGAAAAATTAAGCTGGACGCAATTTTTTCAATCAGTATAAGATTTATTTGTGCCATACACTGCAGCACAGTATTGCTTCTTTTCAAATGTACAATTTATCAAATTTACTATGCAATGGCACTGATCCGGAGTTCCACGGCGTCTCCTAAACCTAAACTGATGGTCAGGTATGATAATGCAATTATCTAAAACTGGTAACAATCTTCTCAAAAATATTTTTTAAATATTATGTAACCAGCAAGCTAATTTGACGGTGCGATTAGACCATATTTTCAGATATGTTTTGATTATGAATTAGTATAACTTCAGCTCATTTCCAATGAGTACGAACGTGATGAAGCCTAAGATTTGCATTGTATAGTAATGCTAGTAAGAGCCAAGTCACACGATGCGAGATTTTCGTTTTTTTTTTTTTTTTTTTTTTTTTTTTTGACAATTTTGTTTATTTGCGTTAAGCATTCCATTAAAGGAACTTTAAACACATTAACGTAGTGATAAAGAATGACAGAAATATTAATAAAAGTTATTACAATATATGTTAAGTTATAAGCAAATTAAAGTTAATTTAAATTTTTAAAATATTATGAATAGGAGCCTACTGTCGCGTAGGTAAGTCATCTGGGTGGAACCTCTTGAGGCGCCTTCTGCATGTGTTGATAGCGAGAGCCGACGCCAACGGGTTGATGTGATCTCGTAGGCGATCATTGTACCTGGAGCTGTGTCGATTTATTTCATCAAAGACTGATGGTACATTTAAGTCTTTTCTTATGACTGTGTTGTGAACATACCACGGCGCATTGCAGATATAGCGCAAAGTTTTATTTTGCATTGTTAATACACGTTTAATTTGTGTTTTCGAAGCGGTGCCCCATATTTGTAGTCCATATCTCCATGATGGCGCAATAACCATTTTATATATGAGCAACTTATTGCTTAGGCGCAGTTTGCTCGATGGACGTAGAAGCCAGTTAAGTTTTTTTCAGTTTAGATCGGCAAGTACCGATTATCATTGTTATGTGTTTGTTCCAAGTAAGTCGTTTGTCCAATACCATCCCCAAGTATTTAACGAAGTTAGCCTGAGGTATATTTGCGTTGTTGAATGTGATTGCGGGGCATGTGCCTCTTTTCAGCGTGAAGGTGCAGTGAGAAGATTTTGAGCTATTTATTTTAATGTTCCAACGATTAGCCCAAATGAGAAAACGGTCTAAATAATCTTGAAGGTTTTCTGAAGCTTCAACAGGGCAACTTGAATTAGCCATAATAACCGTATCGTCAGCATATGTAGCCAGCAGCATATCAGTGCCCACCGGTTTTGGCATGTCTGCAGTATACAGTGAGTATAGAGTTGGGCTCAATACACTACCTTGAGGTACTCCAGCACATATTGGCCTTATCGACGAGTAGACACCTTTTACTGCTACCTGGAAGCAGCGGCCGAATAAGAATGATTTCAAGACGAGAAAATGAGCTGTTGGTAGGTTCGTCCTGATCTTTTGCATCAAACCTTCATGCCACACGCGATCAAATGCCTGCTGCACATCTAAGAAAACAGCGGAACAGTAACGCTTTTCTTCAAAAGCGTCTAGAATGTGATGCACAACTCTGTGGACTTGTTCTGGTGTGCCATGTTGGTGTCTGAATCCAAACTGGCACTCAGGAATGATACTCCGTTCGTTTAATATAATCAGTATTCTGCCAAGAAATATTCTTTCAAAAATTTTAGAGAATATAGGTAGTAAACTTATAGGTCTGTACGAATCTACTTGACCTTCAGGCTTTCCTGGTTTAAGTATCATAGTTATAATGGCACATTTCCATTGAGAAGGAAAGTGACCAAATCGCAATATGGCATTGAACAAGAGTACTAGGAAAAGAACTCCATGCACCGGTAGAGCCTTGATAGTTCTACTATCGATGCCGTCGTAGCCTGGAGCTTTCCGCGGTTTTAGAGCTTTAATTTGTTCTTGAACTTCCTCTATTGTGACATGTCTTATGCTTTCGGTACGTGAGCAAGGAATAGATAGCTGGTCCAGTGTAGAGCAAACATCTGTAGTTGAAGCCAAGTCAAAAGGTTTGAAACGACTTTCCAAATCATCTGCAAATGTTTCAGCTTTTTCCTCAATTGAACGACACCACTCACCGTTTTGCATTCTGAGCGGGGTGTTCCGCAGTGGTTGTCTTTTTATTTTCCTTGTAAACCTCCACATGTTATAACCGTAAGGTTTGTCTGGGTCAGCATTGCGGAGCATATTGTCGAAAAAATCGCTTTTGGCTTCGAACAGCGCCTTTCGCAATTCATAAGCAACCCTTTTCCACTCTCTATTGTCCTGATCATTTCGAGTTCGCATGTAACGTCGCCTCAGTCTACGCTTGAGCCTCACAAGATCAAGAATCCCAGATGTTATAATTGGTTGATGAGGTGGCCTTGGGTTAGGTTGGCGTTGTTCACAAACGGCATATTCAGCAGCTTCGTAGATATTGCGAAGAAACAGTTCAACAGCGACATCAATGTCATCTCCGCTTTTAATCTCTATGTTAAGATTAATTAGCTGCTCTAGTTTAAGTTTGAACCGATTGATATTTGCATGAGAAGGTAATAACTTTGGTTTAGAATGCAAACACTGTGCACCCGCAAAAAGCTCAATGATCAATGGAATATGATCCGAGCTTAATTCGACAACTCCAGTGATAGTTAGGCTTGACGATGAAATACCAGTATACACAGCAAAATCAATAGCACTAGGTGATTGGTTGCTGTATGGAAAGTGAGTAGAAGAACCAGTGGCCAATATCTGCATATTTGAATTTGCCAAGACATCAAATAAAGTGTTTCCTCTTGAGCAAGCACGGCTAGCTCCCCATAAACGATGTTTAGCATTCCAATCTCCAGAAATGATAAATCTTGGTCCAAGCTTGTCAAAGATTTCTTTGAAATTATTTAAGCTCCATACAAAGTTTGGTGGGCAATATACTGAGGCGACTACGATATCACCAAGATCTGTGTTCACTTTGATGCCAACACATTGACAAAATGACACGCTCAAGCTGTACATTGGAAAGTGTTTAATAGTCGATTTGATCAAAATAGCAGCTCCACCAGTACTCCTATCATCTGGGTGATTTGCAAGATATACATCAAAACCAAATTGTTTATAGTATGATTTAGATGTTATATGCGATTCGCTTATAAGCATGATGTTAATTGTATGCGTTAAAATGAAAGTTTCAAGTTCGTTTGAATGATGCACGAGACCATCGGCATTCCAGAATCCAATCTTCAAATTAGTGTTCATTTTTTCGATACAAGTGCACTGAGGATGGTCAGCATCTGTGCCTGCATTTCCATTAGTTCGTTAAGCGTTGCATCAGTACGAATTTGCAAATCAGCAAGCTTAACCAATTTGCTGCATAGTGTGTTGAAAATTAACTCGACACCTTTTTCGTTATGCATATTTTGATTTGAATGTTTCTGCGAAAACATTTGTGTTGGTATATGAAGAGCGGGAAAATCGCTTGCCACATACGCGTAAGAGCGGGATGCACTCGATCTCTGATGGATCGGCAGTTCAATATTTATTGAAGAGCGCGGGGCATTTACAGCTGTTTTGACAGATTGTGCTACGATTTGCTGTTACATGCTTGTAGACTGCACAGCCCTTGTAGTTGGCAGTATGCTCCTCATCGCATAATGCACACTTAGCCGGATATGTTGCATCCTTATCACAAATGTGAGATTGATGGTCTCCGCCGCACTTCACACATCTATATTGCTTGTTGCAATATTTTTGAGTGTGTCCATACTCTTGGCATCGATGGCACTGCGGAATGTCCACACGTCGACGTGGTGGTTCAACTTTAACGATCTGTTGACAGAAGCGTTTTATATCATACACTTGCTTGTTGCTGGCACTAGGTTCTAGTTCTACAAAGAATAGATCCAGTGGAGAACCGTTGCGACGATTTTTCGGGTTGTGGATATTGCGCACATTATGACCCAAAGCAAAGAGCTCATCCTTGATTTCTTCGGGGGAGGTAGAGGAACTAAGACCTCTAAACACCACCCGGTAAGCACGCTGCTGCTTCAGCTGGTAAGTGTGAAATGGAATTTCATTACTTTCGAAAAAATTAACTATTTTCCGATAAGCATCGATCGTAGTAGCCATTATCCTTTTAGTACTGGGACCACTTGTCTTTATCAAGTATGTTTCAGGTGGAGTCACTAAATTTAGTGACCGCCGTAGACCAGTTACATCTTTGACACCGTCAGCAAAAATAGGTGGCGGCTTTGGTACTTTTGGCTCTTGAGCCTCAACGTTGCTGTCAATCACATGTTGACTACCGGATACACCAGGATCATCCATTAAATTGTTTTCCAAATCGTCATTGAGGATTCCAAACGGATTTGTTGCTCCAAAATAGTTAGAAACTTCGCTTGCTAGTTTCTTCGCAGATTTCGGTGGCGATTTATTTCTAGCTCTTTTGCTCGAGGTTTTAGTATTTCGTTCGGTTAAAGCCTTTTTCGCTGACTGTTGACAGAACCATTTATGAGGTGATGTGTCCATAGTCAGATCGACGGCAGAGCCAAATGCAGATAAATCGCCAGAGCTATTCGCACGCCGAATGTTTGCCAATGCAGTCATTGGTAGTTTTATACCGTCTAAGGAGGCAATAGAGTTCTGCTCCATTTGTTTTTTTCTCCGAAACAGCGCGCGTATGATACGGCACAGTTTTTGCTGACTTATTTGTCTTCAACGACAACTTTCGCACGCCAGACTCCTAAGCGTCCGCATTATTATTTTTGAGATTACTCATTACATCGAAATCGGCGCGCGCCAACAAACACGCATTTGTTACGAGCGGTAGCCGCGCACGCTATTTTAAGTTAAACCAAACTACAGTAAAGGTTTAAAGGTCGCGTACAAATCAAAAAAAAAAATTTTAAAATAAAAATAAATTTATTTTAAATTAATTTGAATTAATATTTTATTTATATATTTTAATGAAAATTTTAAAGCACCGCACACTGAGGAGTTTGTTTAAAAATAGTAATTATTTATGAATGTACTCGCTCCCAATTGGGTAAAAACATTTCTTTTGTCATCCAGGGTCAAAACCAAGACGCCACGCCCATTTTTCGGTATAGCCCCCATGCAAATTTACCGCCCATTTTCGAATTTTTGTAAGAAAACATTTATTTTTTTCTGAATGAATTCAATTAAAATTTGGTAATATCAATTCTAATGTCAACTCCATCGATATGGTTAATTTCAGGCTAATATTACAAAAAGCCTCCATACAAATTTGATCAAATTCATCGTGAAATTTAATCTAAGCGCCTAGTGAACATATAAAATATTAAAAGTTTTGTGTAACGGGTATTTCAGCTTCGGTTCCACCGAAGTTAACGTTTTTCCTTAATTCGCTTGATGCTTAGTTCATTTATTTTTATAAACTGTAATTCTATTTTTTGCCAACTCTTATTAGGTTTAAGCTTGTTAATAATGAGGCTTTTAATCTTACCGGATATATAAATATTAGTTCTTTGCTGGTGCAGTAAATAACAATCCCGCTTCGTGTATAAATTTTGTGATTAATTCAACAGCTGTATCAACCTCTAGACCGGGTTTAAGTGGCATATCAAAATTAATATTTTTATCCAACTGATTCTGCACAATATTATTCAATGAAATAAAGGTATATTTTCCGCCAGTAAACCCATTTCTTGGCAAAATCTTTCCTGAATTGGTTATATTGCTTTTTCAATTTATTTTTCCAATTCAGGTTTTTCTTCTCTATTTTTTTGTTTGTAGTTTATATGATATGGATTATAACACCTGGGTTAATACCCTTCGTGCCCAGGCTTACCACAAGCTGTAAAGGCCATACATACAGTTTATATGATAAAGGGAGAATACCGTTAAATATTCGTATTCTTGCCTGTAGAGCTTAGAGTCCGAATTAAATTGCTTAAAAAGTTTCCTTTCGGTTATCTACTTAATTACTGGAATTTCTCTTATCTGATAATGATAAACTTTTATTTCAAATTCAAAAATTGAAGAGCTGCAGCCGGATTTATCCCGGAAGTAAAGCGGTAAACCATTAACTACGCAATGTGATTCAATGAACTTCCGCCTAATGTCGAATACGCGGAGTGCTAGAAACAAGTGTTGAAGGGATTGTGTGTTACTTTCTAAACCGTTTTGTAACATAAGTGGATGATTTTATACACATCGCCTGCATTTTGCAAAATTGACTATTGGCCGCATAGATCTATTAAATACCCGTAAGTTCTATGGTTGCGGTTTGAGTGAAAAATTTTACCTACATGAGTACAATGTAACAAGTCGGAAATAGTTTAGGGGCGCCTTCAACAGCCACAGTCCTCTCTTCAACAACGAGTGCAACAGCAACAATGTACTGAATCGCAATGCAAATACGACACCCGACCAATAATTTCGAAATTATTATCACGACCAATAAATCAAACAGTTCAGACCAATTGATCCATTTCAATTGCGGCTTCAAAAATATTGTAACGCACGACAAAGAATTTCAGCTATTTCGTAAAAACCAAATGATTTGAGTCCTTACGAATCAGTTAAATTTCTTAGTAAACATCATTTCGGACTTGTAAATTCAGGTGCATAAGCGTTTTGTACTGGTTCACGGTTAGCAGCTGATATTTTATCAGATTAATTGTTGATAAAGCCAATTAAGACAAATATTCACGCCGCTAATTGTACCAAACTTAAAATATGTTGTGCACCAAATTTATTCTAAAGCATACGAAGAGATTGATCGGATGCTAGCTTTGTGAATGAGGAATCCATTAGTCCCTGGTCTTCGCCCATCGTTTTAGTCAGGAAACCGGGTAAGGTACGATTGTGCCTAGAGAGCCCTAAGGTTAATTCAGAAGCAGTTAAACCTATCCATTACCACACATTGAAAGGCTCTTAAGCGGATTACAGCGTGCTGAATTTATGTCCTGTTTGGATTTAAAAGATGCTTTTAAATTCCTCTGGAGATGTAGTCGCGTGAGAAGACGAATTTGAAACTGCTTAATAGAGCGCTCTATCAGTTCACTGTGATGCCGTTCGGTCTTTGCAATGCCACTCAAACAATGTGTCGGTTAATGGATAAGGTTATTCCCTACAAACCTTTTTTATACCTGTAACACATACTCGTAGTGTAAAACAGGTTTATTCAGTTTGTCGAAAAATTTGTAACGCAATAAAGGATGCCTCCTTAGACCCTCCGTAGACGCTATAAAGTATATATATTCTTGATCACCTCGACGAGACGAATCGATTTAGCCATATCCGTCTGTCTGGCTGTCCGTCTGTCTATCTGTTTGTTGCTGCACGATTTATTCGCTCAGTTTTAAAGATATTAAGCTGAAATTTTAAACTTAAGCTTTTTGTCAAGTTCTTATAAGAAAAAATGTATTTATAAAGCGAAAGGCTTATAATATGGTACAAATGCTTCTTATACCATGCCAAATCTTCAGTTTAAAATTGGTTCAGATTGGGCCGCGAATTTGTAATTTTTAAGAATATTTTGAATTTGTTATTTAAGATAACATTTAAGGGGTTATATACAGTCAGGAGGTCGAAAAAAAGGCAATTTTCAAGAATTTTTTCTAAGCAAACTATTTGGTTTATTGATTTGAAACTTGGCAGATACATTATGACAACCTTAAACTATATTCACATATTTTTTAATGCCAAAAATAATTATCGGGAACGTTGAAATTGCCAATTTTGCAAAAAAAAAAGGCCTCTTGCGGTGAGCACGATATCACTGGACTGGATCATCTAAAATGCAAAAACCAACAAGATTTCATTAATATAATAAATAGTCTAGTGATTAATCGAAGGAATTAGCAAAAAAAAAAAAAAATTATTGACAAAATGGCGGCTACTCAAAGCAAAAGGTTAGATTTTTGACCAAAATTCGGCTCTTTAATTGTTTTAAAAAAAGAAATTTTCATCGGATGGGGAAATCCTCTCGGTGCGCCTTCACTAATGTGTCTATAACTTCGAAAATATTCGTCGGATCGACTTGAAATTTTGTGTGTGTATACTCAGATATATAAATATTAAGAAAATACAAAAAAAAAAATCGATTTTTTGAAAATCCTAACTGTATGTAACCTCTTAATACAAATGCTTCCCACAAAGATCTATCCACGTCAAATGATGTGTAACAGGTATATAAGCTTCGGTCCAACCGAAGCGAACTTTTTTTCTTGTTTTTATATTTCATACTTATTTTCAATCTGTTGAAAAAAAATAAGTAAATTTAACTTTCAAAGACCGTTTAAGTCTTCGAGATGTTTCAAAATTGTCTAATATATTTTGAGAGAGATCATTTGAAGGGGTGTGTAGTGGTTCAATGTTTCGTCTTCTAATTCGAATAATTTCTTCATTAAGGATCTGTTCGTTAGTCACAAACCAGGGAGCATCAACTAAAAGTATTAGTGTTTTGAACTGGTATCCCTTTAGAACTTCAATATTAGAATTTTTGGATTGCCAGTATTGACTTTTATTTTCTGCTTTGTGAGCTTATGCTCTATCTCAAAAATCGCATATTATTCCTAGACACTGCTGCAGTATTGTTTTTGTATGCAGTTATAGCTGCGTATCAGCATAAGTGGCTACTTCTATTTGCAATGATGTTATGAATTTTTGATTTTTTACCTTGCAATTGAAGATAAAAATGCAGTTCATTTTGATATGATTCATAATAAGAAAAATTAAGCTGGACGCAATTTTTTCAATCAGTATAAGATTTATTTGTGCCATACACTGCAGCACAGTATTGCTTCTTTTCAAATGCACAATTTATCAAATTTACTATGCAATGGCACTGATCCGGAGTTCCACGGCGTCTCCTAAACCTAAACTGATGGTCAGGTATGATAATGCAATTATCTAAAACTGGTAACAATCTTCTCAAAAATATTTTTTTAAATATTATGTAACCAGCAAGCTAATTTGACGGTGCGATTAGACCATATTTTCAGATATGTTTTGATTATGAATTATTATAACTTCAGCTCATTTCCAATGAGTACGAACGTGATCAAGCCTAAGAATTGCATTGTATAGTAATGCTAGTAAGAGCCAAGTCACACGATGCGAGATTTTCGTGCAATATTTTATCGATTTTTTGTTTAAAAATAGTAATTATTTATGAATGTACTCGCTCCCAATTGGGTAAAAACATTTCTTTTGTCATCCAGGGTCAAAACCAAGACGCCACGCCCATTTTTCGGTATAGCCCCCATGCAAATTTACCGCCCATTTTCGAATTTTTGTAAGAAAACATTTATTTTTTCTGAATGAATTCAATTAAAATTTGGTAAAATCAATTCTAATGTCAACTCCATCGATATGGTTAATTTCGGACTAATATTACAAAAAGCCTCCATACAAATTTGATCAAATTTGATCGTGAAATTTAATCTAAGCGCCTAGTGAACATATAAAATATTAAAAGTTTTGTGTAACGGGTATTTCAGCTTCGGTTCCACCGAAGTTAACGTTTTTCCTTAATTCGCTTTATGCTTAGTTCATTTATTTTTATAAACTGCAATTCTATGTATTTTTTACCAACTCTTATTAAGTTTAAGCTTGTTAATAATGAGGCTTTTAATCTTACCGGATATATAAATATTAGTTCTTTGCTGGTGCAGTAAATAACAATCCCGCTTCGTGTATAAATTTTGTGATTAATTCAACAGCTGTATCAACCTCTAGACCGGGTTTAAGTGGCATATCAAAATTAATATTTTTATCCAACTGATTCTGCACAATATTATTCAATGAAATAAAGGTATATTTTCCGCCAGTAAACCCATTTCTTGGCAAAATCTTTCCTGAATTGGTTATATTGCTTTTTCAATTTATTTTTCCAATTCAGGTTTTTCTTCTCTATTTTTTTGTTTGTAGTTTATATGATATGGATTATAACACCTGGGTTAATACCCTTCGTGCCCAGGCTTACCACAAGCTGTGAAGGCCATACATACATACAGTTTATATGATAAAGGGAGAATACCGTTAAATATTCGTATTCTTGCCTGTAGAGCTTAGAGTCCGAATTTAATTGCTTAAAAAGTTTCCTTTCGGTTATCTACTTAATTACTGGAATTTCTCTTATCTGATATTCGTATAAAATGTTTGAACTGTCATGCGACACAGACGTGTTTTTCAATCGCTCCGTGCTTTCGCTAATCAGTAAATAAACTTACAAAAATAAATTACTTAAAAGTTAAAGTGCATAATTAAAAACATTGCCTTTTACTGCAAAACTAAAACAAAACAAAAAAATATAATAAAAACAAAAACAATTAATAAAAAATGATGAGCGAAGCTCATCAACAAAACCAAAAAAATCAGTGGCTGCGAGAAATGCATATTTTTCGTTTGTATCGCCATGGAACAACAAAAACCATTCATCAAACTCCAACTTGTCTGTTACACCAGAGCCGCCAGCTAATTCTTCTTCATCTTTACGTCAAAGTAATATATCATGGAGTGCTCAATGCATCACGCCGACTACTCCACTGCCTCCTATCGAACCAATAATAGCTTCTACAACAACAATTACAACACAAAGTGGATATACAACATCGACAGCTTCTGCGCCAACAACAACAACAGTATTTTCATCAATTGCCTCGATCACGTCATCTTCATCCTCATTGGTCACGCCAATTCAAAAATCACCTCATATAAATGTACAGTACGTCAACAACAATAACAACAACAACGATGTACCTTCGACTTCTTCAATTGTTTTACCAGAAAACGTTACTTCACCAAAAACAAACAATGGAAAGCACACACACACAAATCTGCCGTTAAAGTTGAAAAGGAACAGAGAAACACATTCTCCAAGTAAGCAAACACAACAAAAGCAAAACAATAACAAAAAACCAAAGAACAAAACACAAACAACATTACAAAATTATTGGCTCAGCGAACCTAACACAACAAATCGATTCGAACTGTTAGCAGATGACAAGTGTGACGAACAAAACTCTATGCAACCTTCAGCTCATTTATTGCCAAAAGTGAATAAACCACCTCCAATTTATATTCAGGGTGTCGGCCAGATTAAAGTTTTATATGATGCCCTTAAAGAAGTGGCTCAAAAAAACTTTGAATTAAAAGCGTTAGCTAACAACGAAGTAAGAGTGCAGGCCACAGATTCTACTTTTTATAAAAATATTATAAATATATTGAAACAGAAAGAAACCAAATACTATACGTATAAAGCTAAGGAAGATAGAAACTTCAAAGTCATTTTACGAAATATGCATCCTTCAGCTGATATTGAAGAAATTAAAGCTGAACTTCAAGAGCTAGGTCACAATGTTAAACATATTTATAATATTCAGCAACGAACCACAAAAGTGCCTCTTCCATTATTTTCAATTGAACTTCAAAACGAAGAAAACAATAAAGATGTATATAAAATTTCTCATCTTCTACAGACAAAAATTTCATTCGAGGCACCCCATATTAAACGCACACTATCCCAATGTGCAAATTGTCAGAAGTATGGGCATACCAAAAATTATTGTACTAGAGATCCAGTCTGTGTCAAGTGCGCTGGTTCCCATACAACAGTAAACTGCACTCTAAATTTCGACAAAGGTCAAACCAAATGTGCTTTATGCAGTGGTAACCACACTGCTAACTATAAAGGCTGCGAAGTCTATAAAGCACTAAAAGTTAAACGCTTTCCCCAACTTAGAGAAAAAATAGTATCAAATAAATATGTAGATGCGCGGGTCTCTCCCCCTCCAAGTTCTAGTATAAGAGTGACACCCTCCATAAGTTTTGCTCAAATAGCTAGTGGCAATAAGTCTAATACACCATATCTAATTAAACAAACCATCCCCTCCCAACTTATTCAACCCGAAACACAACCCACTTTTCCATCTTTAAATCAATTACCACCTAACATAGATTCCACTAACAACTCCTTTCCATCCAACCCAAATTCAACTGAACTTAATGATATGCAAGAGCTAAAACTTATGATGAAGCAATTGATGCAACAAATGTCAGCTATACTCAATATAGTGACACTTTTAGTATCCAAGATAAATTCGTAGATATGTGCTCAGATACACTACGAATTATATTCTGGAATGCTAACGGGCTGAGGCAACATATACTAGAACTAAAGCACTTCCTTTATGAAAATAATATTGATCTGGCACTTATTTCAGAAACACATTTTACATCTAAACATTTTCTGAAGATAACAGGCTATACTTTATATAATACAAATCACCCAGACGGCACAGGGCATGGGGGTTCAGCTATTATAATTAAAAATAAAATTAAAAACTATGAAGTTGAACATTTTAGCCAAGATTATATTCAAGCGACTATTATTCATGTGCAAGATAGAAATGGGCCCCTAACAATTTCAGCATTGTACAGTCCGCCTCGACACAATGTCTCATCAGCTCAATATAACACATACTTTAAATCTTAAGGGCCAAGATTTATTGCTGCTGGTGATTTTAATGCAAAACAATAGCCTGGGGCTCAAGACTTACCAACAAAAAGTAAATTCTTCAGAAACAATTTATACCAATAATGCCAAATATATTTCAACAGGCGAGCCTACCTACTGGCCAACAGACCCGCGCAAAGTGCCAGATCTTATTGATTTCTGTGTTATTAAAAATGTAAATATTAATAACTTTTCGATAAAGTCGCGCTTTGAGTTATCTTCAGATCACTCACCAGTTCAACTCGATTACATCGAAACGCTTGCCACATACAAGCCGACGCCCAGCCTCTATAACCCAAAAACAGATTGGCAAGCGTACAAAGAACTCCTTAACATATACTTACGTTTGGACATTGCACTAAAATCTCCAAATGACATAGAGAGCTCCGTAATTTATTTTAATGATGCCGTAGCTGAAGCGGCAATTAACTCTACTCCGCATTTAATTCAAAGGGATACTAAAAAATTATTTACACCTGCTTCAATTCGAAACCAAATAGAGAATAAAAGAAAACTTAGGAAAATCTGGCAAACTACTAGAAGTCCCGAAGATAAAAATAGACTTAATCGGGCAATAAGGGATCTAAAATTAAAGCTCAATCAGAATAAAAATAAAAATATAGAAAATTATCTGACTAATTTAAGCCCAACCAGAGACACAAATTTTTCCCTATGGAAAGCCACTAAAAAACTCAGAAAATCGACAACCTTTACCGCACCATTAAGGAAACCAGATGGTACTTGGGCTAAAACAGAACGAGATAAATCGACCCTACTAGCTGACTTTTATGAAAATGCCTTCTCAAATGACACACAAACCTGTTATAATAATTCAGAAACATCAAGAAACTCACAAAATATCAAAATTAGATATGTAAGTACTAAGGAAGTTAAAAATATGATCGACAATATTAAGGCTAACAAGTCACCTGGCTATGACATGATAACTGGAATGTTGCTTAAAGAACTTCCTATAAATGCTATTTATTATCTGCGGAATATGTTTAACGCAATAATAAGACACAAATATTTTCCCAAGACGTGGAAGGTAGCAGAGGTCATAGCTATTCCAAAACCTGGTAAAGATGCCACAAGTGCAGCGTCTTACCGTCCGATAAGCCTTCTTCCAATACTATCAAAAGTTTTTGAAAAATTATTCCTTAACAGACTTCAACCCATTCTTGATAATAGCTACATCATACCTGACCATCAGTTTGGGTTTCGGAAACATCACTCAACTATTGAACAAATTCATAGAGTAGTTAACAAAATTTCTAGAGATCTAGAAGATAAAAAGTATTGTATAGGAGTATTTCTTGATGTTGAAAAAGCTTTCGACAAGGTATGGCACATTGGTCTATTGTATAAATTAAAAAAACTACTTCCACCAGATTTTTACCACATGCTTAAAAGTTACATATCTGATCGACACTTCTATGTAAAAGTTAAAGACGCTCACTCTACAATAAGGCCAATTAAAGCAGGTATACCTCAAGGTAGCGTTCTTGGACCACTCTTATACGTCCTTTTTACACAAGACTTACCTATCTCAATAGAACCCTCTTCTATGATAGCAACTTTTGCAGATGACACAATTCTTCTTTATTTACATAAAGACTTAGCTACAGCCTCTAATAAGCTTCAAAACACACTTGATATCAATAAAATAAAATGGTTTGACAAATGGGCCATAAAAATTAACGAAAACAAAACTACACAAGTTATCTTTACAACAAAAAGAGCTTTCGTGCCCATTCCTTTAAAAATAAATAATTTAGACATACCTATTGAGAAATCGGCCAAATATTTGGGAATTCACTTAGACAATAAACTGACTCGGAAGTTGCACATAGAAAAAAAGCGAAATCAAATGAAAGAGAAATGTCGTCAACTGAGCTGGCTTCTGAACAAAAAATCGAAGCTCTCTATGAGCAATAAACTTCTACTATACAAATACATCATAAAACCAATTTGGACTTACGGCCTTCAAGTTTGGGTCACATCCAAAACATCTAACATCAATATTATACAAAGGCAGCAGTCAAAAATACTTCGACAAGTCACAACAGCGGAATGGTATATTTCCAACGCTGATATACACAGAGACCTGAAAATAAAGACTGTCAAAGAAGAAATAGTAGCAGTAAGTAGAAGCTACCACATCAGAATCCTGGCTCATTCTAACAACGAAATGTGTAACTTACCCATACTAGAGTTAACTAGTAGACGACGTCTAAAAAGAATTCGACCAGCTGACTTACCGAATTATCAATAAGCGCAAATTTATTTAATTAAGAAATTGTTACTCACGATGTTATTCACGATAGATTCATAGATCTATTTTTTGTTTTAATTATAATTTAAAGAAATTGTTCTTTTAAATTAATTAAATTCCTATATCGATGTTATAACATGTACTAAATGTTGTTGTAGACAGATGTACAAAATTAATCATAGGAAAAGAAAAAAAAAAATCTGATAATGATAAACTTTTATTTCAAATTCAAAAATTGAAGAGCTGTAGCCGGATTTATCCCGGAAGTAAAGCGGTAAACCATTAACTACGCAATGTGATTCAATGAACTTCCGCCTAATGTCGAATAGGCGGAGTGCTAGATACAAGTGTTGAAGGGATTGTATGTTACTTTCTAAACCGTTTTGTAACATAAGTGGATGATTTAATACACATCGCCTGCATTTTGCAAAATTGACTATTGGCCGCATAGATCTATTAAATACCCGTAAGTTCTATGGTTGCGGTTTGAGTGAAAAATTTTACCTACATGAGTACGATGTAACAAGTCGGAAATAGTTTAGGAGCGCATTCAACAGCCACAGTCCTCTCTTCAACAACGAGTGCAACAGCAACAATGTACTGAACGCAATGCAAATTCGACACCCGACCAATAATTTCGAAATTATTATCACGACCAATAAATCAAACAGTTCAGACCAATTGATCCATTTCAATTGCGGCTTCAAAAATATTGTAACGCACGACAAAGAATTTCAGCTATTTCGTAAAAACCAAATGATTTGAGTCCTTACGAATCAGTTAAATTTCTTAGTAAACATCATTTCGGACTTGTAAATTCAGGTGCATAAGCGTTTTGTACTGGTTCACGGTTAGCAGCTGATATTTTATCAGATTAATTGTTGATAAAGCCAATTAAGACAAATATTCACGCCGCTAATTGTACCAAACTTAAAATATGTTGTGCACCAAATTTATTCTAAAGCATACGAAGAGATTGATCGGATGCTAGCTTTGTGAATGAGGAATCCATTAGTCCCTGGTCTTCACCCATCGTTTTAGTCAGGAAACCGGGTAAGGTACGATTGTGCCTAGAGAGCCCTAAGGTTAATTCAGAAGCAGTTAAACCTATCCATTACCACACATTGAAAGGCTCTTAAGCGGATTACAGCGTGCTGAATTTATGTCCTGTTTGGATTTAAAAGATGCTTTTAAATTCCTCTGAAGATGTAGTCGCGTGAGAAGACGAATTTGAAACTGCTTAATAGACCGCTCTATCAGTTCACTGTGATGCCGTTCGGTCTTTGCAATGCCACTCAAACAATGTGTCGGTTAATGAATAAGGTTATTCCCTACAAACCTTTTTTTATACCTGTAACACATACTCGTAGTGTAAAACAGGTTTATTCAGTTTGTCGAAAAATTTGTAACGCAATAAAGGATGCCTCCTTAGACCCTCCGTAGACGCTATAAAGTATATATATTCTTGATCACCTCGACGAGACGAATCGATTTAGCCATATCCGTCTGTCTGGCTGTCCGTCTGTCTATCTGTTTGTTGCTGCACGATTTATTCGCTCAGTTTTAAAGATATTAAGCTGAAATTTTAAACTTAAGCTTTTTGTCAAGTTCTTATAAGAAAAAATGTATTTATAAAGCGAATGGCTTATAATATGGTACAAATGCTTCTTATACCATGCCAAATCTTCAGTTTAAAATTGGTTCAGATTGGGCCGCGAATTTGTAATTTTTAAGAATATTTTGAATTTGTTATTTAAGATAACATTTAAGGGGTTATTAAGTGAGGTCGAAAAAAAGGCAATTTTCAAGAATTTTTTCTAAGCAAACTATTTGGTTTATTGATTTGAAACTTGGCAGATATATTATGACAACATTAAACTATATTCACATATTTTTTATTGCCAAAAATAATTATCGGAAACGTTGAAATTGCCAATTTTGCAAAAAAAAAGGCCTCTTGCGGTGAGCACGATATCTCTGGACTGGATCATCTAAAATGCAAAAACCAACAAGATTTCATTAATATAATAAATAGTCTAGTGATTAATCGAAGGAATTAGCAAAAAAAAAAATTATTGACAAAATGGCGGCTACTCAAAGCAAAAGGTTAGATTTTTGACCAAAATTCGGCTCTTCAATTGTTTTAAAAAAAAAAAGAAATTTTCATCGGATGGGGAAATCCTCTCGGAGCGCCTTCACTAATGTGTCTATAACTTCGAAAATATTCGTCGGATCGACTTGAAATTTTGTGTGTGTATACTCAGATATATATATATTAAGAAAATGCAAAAAAAAAAAAAAAATCGATTTTTTGAAAATCCTAACTGTATATAACCTCTTAATACAAATGCTTCCCACAAAGATCTATCCACGTCAAATGATGTGTAACAGGTATATAAGCTTCGGTCCAACCGAAGCGAACTTTTTTTCTTGTTTTTATATTTCATACTTATTTTCAATCTGTTGAAAAAAAATAAGTAAATTTAACTTTCAAAGACCGTTTAAGTCTTCGAGATGTTTCAAAATTGTCTAATATATTTTGAGAGAGATCATTTGAAGGGGTGTGTAGTGGTTCAATGTTTCGTCTTCTAATTCGAATAATTTCTTCATTAAGGATCTGTTCGTTAGTCACAAACCAGGGAGCATCAACTAAAAGTATTAGTGTTTTGAACTGGTATCCCTTTAGAACTTCAATATTAGAATTTTTTGGATTGCCAGTATTGACTTTTATTTTCTGCTTTGTGAGCTTATGCTCTATCTCAAAAATCGCATATTATTCCTAGACACTGCTGCAGTATTGTTTTTGTATGCAGTTATAGCTGCGTATCAGCATAAGTGGCTACTTCTATTTGCAATGATGTTATGAATTTTTGATTTTTTACCTTGCAATTGAAGATAAAAATGCAGTTCATTTTGATATGATTCATAATAAGAAAAATTAAGCTGGACGCAATTTTTTCAATCAGTATAAGATTTATTTGTGCCATACACTGCAGCACAGTATTGCTTCTTTTCAAATGCACAATATATCAAATTTACTATGCAATGGCACTGATCCGGAGTTCCACGGCGTCTCCTAAACCTAAACTGATGGTCAGGTATGATAATGCAATTATCTAAAACTGGTAACAATCTTCTCAAAAATATTTTTTTAAATATTATGTAACCAACAAGCTAATTTGACGGTGCGATTAGACCATATTTTCAGATATGTTTTGATTATGAATTATTATAACTTCAGCTCATTTTCAATGAGTACGAACGTGATCAAGCCTAAGAATTGCATTGTATAGTAATGCTAGTAAGAGCCAATTTTTGTTTAAAAATAGTAATTATTTATGAATGTACTCGCTCCCAATTGGGTAAAAACATTTCTTTTGTCATCCAGGGTCAAAACCAAGACGCCACGCCCATTTTTCGGTATAGCCCCCATGCAAATTTACCGCCCATTTTCGAATTTTTGTAAGAAAACATTTATTTTTTCTGAATGAATTCAATTAAAATTTGGTAAAATCAATTCTAATGTCAACTCCATCGATATGGTTAATTTCGGGCTAATATTACAAAAAGCCTCCTTACAAATTTGATCAAATTCATCGTGAAATTTAATCTAAGCGCCTAGTGAACATATAAAATATTAAAAGTTTTGTGTAACGGGTATTTCAGCTTCGGTTCCACCGATGTTAACGTTTTTCCTTAATTCGCTTGATGCTTAGTTCATTTATTTTTATAAACTGCAATTCTATTTTTGGCCAACTCTTATTAAGTTTAAGCTTGTTAATTTTTTTTTTTTTTTTTTTTGTATCGAATAGTTTTATTTGCAATCTGTCTTTAAAAGACAATCAGCAAGTTGCTTGAGTAATGAACAGTTGACAATGCGTTGGCGAAAGCCATTATGGATAAGGAATAAAGGGATGGGGATGAGAAAAGAAAATAAACAAAAAGTAAAAATAAACATGAGTTATTGTCTCCCATGAGGGAGATCGAGCGGGTGAAGCCTTTTGAGCCTTCTTATACTGGAGCTGTTGTCGAGTAGGTTGATGGCGAGTGTGTTGGTATGCATGTCGAGCCGATTTATATAAGATATGCTTAATCTTGTTATTTCTTGGTATACCCAAGGTACCCCGAGTTCCTCGTGTATCTCTTTGTTGGTGTGGAACACGTGAGCGTTTGACATAATCCTCAGCGCCTTGTTTTTAAATATTTGAATAATAGAACAGTTATGCCTGCTGGCAATACCCCAAATTGGGATACCGTAGGTCCATACCGGCTTTATAATTGCTTTGTAGACTAAAAGTTTGCTCCTCAGCCTGAGAGGTGACCTTCGTCCGATAAGCCATAAATGTTTTTTTAACCTTTCATTGAGCTGTGCCTTTTTGGTGAGAAGGTGAGGACGCCAGGTTAACCTTCTGTCAAGACCCAAGCCCAGATACTTGGCTGTAGCGCTGCATGGGATTGTGGCTCCGTCAAGATGAACTTGGGGACAGTCACCCCTTCTTAAAGAAAAAGTCATTTGAGTGGACTTCTCAGGGTTCACTACAATGTTCCACCTCTTGAGCCAAGTTGAGAAGATGTCGAGTTGCCTTTGAAGGATCCCAGAAGCAATCGTCGGATGCCAAGAAAACCGTGTCGTCTGCATACGTAGCAACCAGCAATTTGTCTTCCTCTATAATCGGCAAGTCGGCTGTATAGAGAGTGTAAAGGACTGGTCCTAGAACACTTCCCTGTGGAACTCCGGCTCTAATATCTTTTATTTGGGAATTTTCTTCCCCACATCTAACAAGAAACTCCTGCGCTCAAGGTAGGACCTAATAAAGGTATAGTATGGAGCTGGTAAGATCGTCTTAAGTTTGTGAAGCAGACCAGCATGCCACACCCTGTCGAAGGCTTGCTTTACATCTAGAAAGACAGCCGAACAAAACTTCTTCTCCTCAAATGATTCCAGAATCTTCTCGACTAACCTGTGGCACTGTTCCGGCGTGCCATGGCTTTCTCTGAAACCGAACTGGTGATCGGGTATCGAACCGGCCTCTTCCAGAATTGGCCGCATTCTACGCAGGAAAAGTCTCTCAACAACTTTGGAGAGTACCGACAGTAAACTTATTGGACGATATGAGGCGAGATTGGCTGCAGGCTTCCCAGGTTTGCGTATGAGTATTATTTCGGCGCATTTCCACTGGGTGGGAAAGTGACCAAGCTGGAAGCATTTGTTGATGATGTTTACAAGTATCTGCAACCCAATTGGGGGCAACGCTTTGATGGCAGAAACATCAATATTGTCGTATCCAGGCGAGTTAGACGATTTGAGATTGCCAATTTCGCTGATCACTTCATCCATCTCAACTACAGGGATAGGGGGCGACATTTGACAGGGCACGTCAAGGAAGTTGAGAGTTTCCTCTACCTCAAGTTGGGAGCATCTGTCAAATGGAGAGAATGTTTCGTACAGGTGATCGGCGAAGGCTGTAGCTCTTTCTGCATCCGAGCGACACCAGAAACCGGCAGCATTCTTAACAGGCTCCTTCCTCATAATAGGTCTTTTGATGCCCTTGGTTAGTTGCCACAGGTTGTGCTGGAGGTTGCCGGGCTCAACTTCTGCGAGGAACTGCTCCATGGACTGCTTGCGGAGACTAAATAGTATTTCCTTGACATTCTTAGCGGCTCTATTATAGGCAGTTTTGTCCCTCGGGTTGCGAGAATTGTGCCAGACACGGCGAAGACGCCTTTTCTCAGCCACCAGAGCTGCAACTTCAGGAGACCAAAGGTGAATATCCCTGCGAGGGGTGCGGTTACAGGAACTGCGGAGAGGAGTGGCAAACGAAACAGCGTTGTGAATTTGGATGTTCAGATGCTCAACCATATCGTCTATATCATCTCCAGTGATAAGCTCAGCTGGATCCAGATTCCTCTCAAGCCAGGACTGATAATGGTCAATTTTAGTGTAACGCTTGAATAATCTTTTTCTCGCCGAGTTAGTGCTTGCTGACACGTTAACCAAAATTTGAACAGCACAATGATCAGAGCACAGATCAAGATTGTTATTGGTGACGATTTTATGTCTCTGTATTCCCTTAGAGATGGCAATATCTAACACGTCTGGGATCTTATTGATATCTGTTGGCCAATAAGTGGGCTCTCCAGACGAATGGCAGTTGAGTCTGCTGTTATTTATACATTTAAATAGCGCGCGGCCTTTAGGGTTGTTAACACGGGAACCCCACCATGAATGCTTGGCGTTGAAGTCGCCTCCAACAATGAACCTGGGGCCAAGGTTATCCAATAGTTGTTGAAAATGACTATGTACAACGGTGTGGCGAGGTGGACAGTAGACAGCCGCAACTGTGATATCTCCCGTCGGACAGACAACTCTAACCTTGGCACACTGCACCCAGGGTTCCTGATAGGCCTGAAGCTCCACGTATTTGATTCCACTCCTGATAATGACTGCCGCACCACCCCGGGCGGTACCGTTGGGATGATTTACAGCTATAACATCATATCCACTAATGAAGAAGAAGGATTTGCTCGTAAAATGTGTTTCCGATACCAAAAGTATGTCAACAAAGTTGGTTTTGAGAAAATGCTCGACCTCAGGCCTACTCTTACACAGGCCATTCGCGTTCCATAGTACGATATGGAGACTTATTTGCATAGTTTAGTCATTAATGACGTGAACAATTGCATCATGACTGCAAATTGATCTAGCATTTTTTCAATCATGGTTTCCAGACGATCCAGTCTGGGATTTAGTTGATTTATAACTGTGGGAGATGCTGTTGGTTGCTGCGTGGTTTGATGCCCTGGACAATCAAAGTGACCTCCTCTCACTACGTTGGCAAAGCTGATGCCATGATTTACTGAGGGCGCTAAGAGGCCGGAGGTTCTTATTCCTTGAGACACCGGAGTGGTTCTTGGCTTGGGTGAATGCAGCTCTTTCGCTTTCTTATAAACTATACAGCCCTTGTATGAAGCAGCATGGTCTCCTTGACAATGGGCGCAACAGGCAGGTTCATCCTTTCGTTTTGTGCACTCAGCTGAGCTGTGGTCTGCGCCACATTTGACACATTTTGGTGGTAAACGGCAGTACTTCTGTGAATGTCCAAAACCCTGACAGCGGTAGCATTGAAGAATGTCCTTGGACTTATTCGGTGGTTCGATCGTGACCACACAGTTACACAGCCTTTTTAAAGAAAAAACCTCCTTGTTGTTGCTGGCCGGTTCCAGATTGACAAAAAATATGGACATCGGCTTTTTGTTGAATCGATTAATGGCGTTTTTAATCTCGCGGCTTCGTACAGCATGTCCGTGTTCAGCCAAAGCCTCCTTGATGTCATTCAAATCGGTGGAGTGATGTAGTCCTTTTAAAACAATCCTGTAAGCACGCTCATCCTTGGCTTGGAAGGTCTGGTAAAGCATTCCGTTTGTATCAAGTAAGTGTTTAAGCTTAGAGAAACTGTCCTTATCGGCCAAGTTAACTCTAACACGACCATCCTTGCCAGACTTATAGTCAAAATTCTTATTACCAATGGCCAAATATATATCGCTTAGAAGTTCTGAAATGTTAGCAACGTCCGGGATAAATATAGGTGGTGGCTTAATTATCCTCGCTGCTGCAGTAGGAGCCGTGTCCATGAGATCGTTCTTACTAACATCGTCATTATCGTTATCATCTGATAAAATTGCGAACCTGTTAGAATTTGTATTGTTGCTATTTTTGGCCTTGGTTTTTTTCAGGAGTGACAAATTTTTGCGAGGGGCGGCTTTGCGTCTTAGCTCATCTGGCAAAGAACACCACGAGCTTTCACTCGATGACCTTACCCGTTGATGAGAACCGTCAGCCATCTTTAACTGTTTCATTTTTTGAGCCTTCTTTAGCCGTGGTAGCTCTTCCTGGTGACAATTGCCACTTTAGTTTGGCTTGAGTTGATGGTTCCATATTGCCTGTTGGTGCCGCCGTGGCGACAACAACAGACACAGCGAAAATTGTAACAAGTCATTAAATTGGCGGAAAGTCATACACTGGTCAAATATATATTTTATTTTATTTTTTTTTTTTTGTTTATAAAAATTTTTATATTTTATATTTTTTAAAAGTATTGAGAGATGTTACAAACACAGCATCTTATGATTGATAAGCTTGTTAATAATGAGGCTTTTAATCTTACAGGATATATAAATATTAGTTCTTTGCTGGTGCAGTAAATAACAATCCCGCTTCGTGTATAAATTTTGTGATTAATTCAACAGCTGTATCAACCTCTGGACCGGGTTTAAGTGACATATCAAAATTAATATTTATATCCAACTGATTCTGCACAATATTATTCAATGAAATAAAGGTATATTTTCCGCCAGTAAACCCATTTCTTGGCAAAATCTTTCCTGAATTGGTTATATTGCTTTTTCAATTTATTTTTCCAATTCAGGTTTTTCTTCTCTATTTTTTTGTTTGTAGTTTATATGATATGGATTATAACACCTGGGTTAATACCCTTCGTGCCCAGGCTTACCACAAGCTGTAAAGGCCATACATACATACAGTTTATATGATAAAGGGAGAATACCGTTAAATATTCGTATTCTTGCCTGTAGAGCTTAGAGTCCGAATTAAATTGCTTGAAAAGTTTCCTTTCGGTTATCTACTTAATTACTGGAATTTCTCTTATCTGATAATGATAAACTTTTATTTCAAATTCAAAAATTGAAGAGCTGTAGCCGGATTTATCCCGGAAGTAAAGCGGTAAACCATTAACTACGCAATGTGATTCAATGAACTTCCGCCTAATGTCGAATACGCGGAGTGCTAGAAATAAGTGTTGAAGGGATTGTGTGTTACTTTCTAAACCGTTTTGTAACATAAGTGGATGATTTTATACACATCGCCTGCATTTTGAAAAATTGACTATTGGCCGCATAGATCTATTAAATACCCGTAAGTTCTATGGTTGCGGTTTGAGTGAAAAATTTTACCTACATGAGTACGATATAACAAGTCGGAAATAGTTTAGGGGCGCCTTCAACAGCCACAGTCCTCTCTTCAACAACGAGTGCAACAGCAACAATGTACTGAATCGCAATGCAAATTCGACACCCGACCAATAATTTTGAAATTATTATCACGACCAGTAAATCAAACAGTTCAGACCAATTGATCCTATTCAATTGCGGCTTCAAAAATATTGTAACGCACGACAAAGAATTTCAGCTATTTCGTAAAAACCAAATGATTTGAGTCCTTACGAATCAGTTAAATTTCTTAGTAAACATCATTTCGGACTTGTAAATTCAGGTGCATAAGCGTTTTGTACTGGTTCACGGTTAGCAGCTGATATTTTATCAGATTAATTGTTGATAAAGCCAATTAAGACAAATATTCACGCCGCTAATTGTACGAAACTTAAAATATGTTGTGCACCAAATTTATCGGATGCTAGCTTTGTGAATGAGGAATCCATTAGTCCCTGGTCTTCGCCCATCGTTTTAGTCAGGAAACCGGGTAAGGTACGATTGTGCCTAGAGAGCCCTAAGGTTAATTCAGAAGCAGTTAAACCTATCCATTACCACACATTGAAAGGCTCTTAAGCGGATTACAGCGTGCTGAATTTATGTCCTGTTTGGATTTAAAAGATGCTTTTAAATTCCTCTGGAGATGTAGTCGCGTGAGATGTCGAATTTGAAACTGCTTAATTGACCGCTCTATCAGTTCACTGTGATGCCGTTCGGTCTTTGCAATGCCACTCAAACAATGTGTCGGTTAATGAATAAGGTTATTCCCTACAAACCTTTTTTATACCTGTAACACATACTCGTAGTGTAAAACAGGTTTATTCAGTTTGTCGAAAAATTTGTAACGCAATAAAGGATGCCTCCTTAGACCCTCCGTAGACGCTATAAAGTATATATATTCTTGATCACCTCGACGAGACGAATCGATTTAGCCATATCCGTCTGTCTGGCTGTCCGTCTGTCTATCTGTTTGTTGCTGCACGATTTATTCGCTCAGTTTTAAAGATATTAAGCTGAAATTTTAATCTTAAGCTTTTCTAGGTCCTGTGTACTTTCTATGTTAAAATCGATGTGCCACGACCCCTTTTAGGTATAGCTCCCATACAATAAAACATATTGTCAAGTTCTTATAAGAAAACAAGGAAAAACGTTAACTTCGGTGGAACCGAAGTTTAAATACCCGTTACACAAGTGGTTAGATTAAATTTCACGATGAATTTGGTCAAACTTGTATGGAGGCTTTATATTATATTAGCCCGATCCTTGCCATATCGAAAGTGTTCACTTATTTGAACATTGGAATTGATTTAACCTTATTTAATTGAATTCATTCAGAAACAATAAGTGTTTCTGAATGAATACAAAAATTTAATAAAGTGGTAAGTTTGTATGAGAGCTTTATCTAAAAATGGGCGTGGCAATTTGGTTCTGATATACAAACTAACTAGGAGCACAAAAAGCTTAAGTTTTAAATATCAGGTCAATATCTTTAAAACTTTCCGAGTAAAACGCATCGCAACAGACAGACGGACATGGCTAAATCGATTCGTTGCAAACTTTCGGACAAACTGAATATACCCGTTACATTATGTGTAACAGGTATAAAAATCTATTTATAAAGCGAATGGCTTCAAATATGGTACAAATGCTTCTTATACCATGTCAAATCTTCAGTTTAAAATTGGTTCAAATCGAACCGCGAATTTCTAAATTTTTAAGAATATTTTTAATTTGTTCACTATTTTAAGATAAAATTCAATACAAATGCTGCATACGAAGATCTATCCACGTCAAATGATGTGTAACAGGTATATAAGCTTCGGTCCAACCGAAGTTAACTTTTTTTCTTGTTTTTTACTAATTTCTGGAATGGGAATGGAATGTGAATAAAAGCAAATTTTGCTTAAAAAAGGTCAATTATCTAAGGTATATTGTAGGTGGGGGATCACTTAAAACTGAAACAGAAAAGGTTAAAGCTATTTTTATCTTTCCCATACTAAACTCACTTAGGCAACTACGGTGTTTCCGCGGTATGGATGGGTGGTATAGTAGGTTCATTCGCTAACTGAATAGATGAAGACGAACACTAAAACTATTTGTTGGAGTTATGTGGCTCAATAATCCTTTCATTTAATCCTTTGTTATTCTATGTGAAGCAAGCAAATAAGTAGTAGTAGGTGCGATGTAACTTACATATCGCGGATATATAAAAATGCTCAGAAACATTATTCAGTTACCGAACAATAATGCCTTACTGCAGTTCTTGCGGTAAAGTAATATCGATCATATATTGAAGGCCAAACTTTTGGTATCATCAACGATCACGGTAGTTTACGCTGGTAAGAGCGTATATAGATAGATCGTATATTGATTATGATCAGAATGAATGGGATGTTCACCTGAGTAGCATTAATTGTGCTCTATACAAATGTACAAAATAATGGGCTACAATCTTTATTATTATCTTACAGGTAGTTAAAAAAGTAGCACACACAAAATTTACATTGTGCATAAAGAAAAAATAAGATTTAAAGAAAAATAAAGATTTTTTGTGTGCACCAGTCTCGTGTTAGTAAAGCACATCCAATACACATAGGCCCTTTACATTAAAAAACAACCGAAGCTTCATTGAAATTCGTTTTGTAGGAGGACTGCGTAAAATTTTCGAAAAACTACCAAAAATAAAAATGTCACAAATAGATGAGGATAGGTAACGTAATTTTGGTGTGCTAGTATTTTTTTCTTAAATGTTAGGTATGTGTTTTCTTTTTTTTTTTTTTAGCGTCGACCTCATTGTTTTTCTGTATATTGGCACAGCTCCTGTGTTGGTAGCGAAAGTAGAAGCTTTGTGCCGCTACTACATGTACCAAAATACAACATTTAAATTTTCACGATCCGTATAATTCGTAAACGCTGGAACAGTTCCCAGCAGAATCAACTGCTTTCTTGGTAACGTTAAGAAATTATTATATAGGGAAGGCAGCACTAGACTTACGGCTTAAGCTCGACTAGTTTGCAGGACAAGATCAATATCAAGG
The DNA here is from genome assembly GCA_018903435.1 of Leucophenga varia. Lineage (NCBI taxonomy): Eukaryota > Metazoa > Arthropoda > Insecta > Diptera > Drosophilidae > Leucophenga > Leucophenga varia. Next base: position 110,213 of record JAEIFJ010001286.1, on the reverse strand, counting down.
CTTCAACCTGATACGGAGTATCTCCCGCATTATACAACTGCGCAATCGTTGGCATCATATTACGAGTATACCGCAAATAACAAACACCTGTATAGTAACTTTCTGTGAGGCACACAGCTGTGGAAACCGGAGCGGTCGCTGTTTGCGGATAGCGAATGGCCACCAGATCGGATTTGGAACGAGGGCTGACTGGTTTTTGGGCTAGGGTGCAACCCAGGGAATCACGAACTAAATCTGGTGGGTGATCAACCTCTTAATAAGCGAAAGCGAATAAGGGTTCCGGACAATTAGTGGGTGCTCTGCGAGTGCATAAACGACAAGACGTTTTGGAGTGTCGTCTTCTTAAAGTGTACACCACACCTTCTTTCCTATCTTCTACGTCTTTTAAAACGCTTTCTCTTTTCTACAAGTCTATCAACATTTCCATTTTCTTTTTCCACTTTCCTCCTCCAATGCTCAGGGTTTCATGTGGTGGTCGTGCCCATTGAGCTTAGGTTTGCAGCCGGGGGGTTAAATCGTTGAAGGGTGGCGTCTTCAGTGCTGAAATAGCTGTAGCATGACAGAGGGACTGTCATGCCGCTACTGTGCACACCCCCAAAACTTTCTCGGTCTCGCCGTGTCTGCCCGACAGACAAGTCGAGAGACAATGTATATGATTATACAAAGCACTCCGGCTTCGGACCTCTTGGGATAAGAGGATATCTTGTCGGGACACACGATATAAAACACCGAAGTCTAGAATCATTGCCTCTTTTAAACTCAATGTTCCTTTTGAGTTTTTTTGGCACCTTATGCTGTCCTACTTCTTGTCCTCAATTTACAGTAGTTAAAAAAATATGTGCAAAAAGAAAAGTAAGACTGTGTCTACTTGTAAAACCGTTGTTGTACCACGACCTCTGGTTGGATCTTTACAAACTATATCAAATTATTCAAATTAAATTCTTCTCGTATTGATAATTACCAAAATGTAAGAGGTCTGAAGAGCAAGCTTGTAGATTTATACCTCGAAAGCATTGACATTAATTCTGATCTTTTAGTATTTAGTCAGACTATACTAAGCTAAACTCCCTTGATGAATGTGTTCCTACTTTTTTTACACAGTGTTTCATCGAATCACGAATGGTTTAACCGCCATTTATGTCACCTAAACTATGTTAAGTAACGGTCTTATAAGCGATACACTAAGTCAAAAAAAAAGTTATGATTATGCAAAATATACAGAAGATCGTGCAAATTTGCAATCGACAAATATAAAGTCTTACAATATTTACTTGGTAAAAATGTTTTCCCACAAATATGATTCTTGAAAATGAAATTGCAATATCTTCTTTTTTATTTGCACACTTAATTCAATCTGTCTATTCATCCACTGCACATTAGGAAGAAACGGCCTTTTTTTTTGGCATAAACCCAAAAATATTTTTTTAATAGTTTCATGGTTTTAATATTTTTCCAGTAAATAACTGTCCCTCCTCATCGGAAATGTTTAATTTACATTTTATGATGCAACCATCGTCTTACGCAAGCCCTTCAAAGTCAACTGTTTGTGACACGAGTGTCAGCAAGCAATCTGAATGAAAATTTTGTAAATATTTGTTCATCTCTCATTTTTAATTGGTTTGACAATTTGAAAAACTTTATATTGGAAAATATATACCAAGGTATGAAGAAAAGAGTTATATAGTATACGAGTATGTGTTAAATTATATGCGCTTTTGTTTCGTTATTTTTTTAATTTTATTAATACCATAATATTGTCGAATGTAACCTTTATATAGTTGTGTTTCGTGGAGCATATCTAGTAAGATACAGCTAGTTTCATAAAAGTACTTATGTGGAAGTATGTGTTATTATGTGTATTTTTTATGTAGACTTTAATGCATAAGCAGATTTTTGCGGGGCCTCAATTTATTTCAATAAATATGGGCAAGTTTGCTATTAAAAGATAACTGTAAGTTTGTATGGGGGCTATACGTAAAAATGGGCGTGGCTTAATATCTTCATATCTTCACCAAAAAATACGTAAAAATAAACAGACGGGCGGACAGACATACGGACGGACAAGTGGACGGACGGACAGAGCGACTGATATGGCTAGATCGATTCGTCTCGTCGAGGTGATCAAGAATATATATACTTTATAGGGTCTACGGAGGGTCTAAGGAGGATCCTTTATTGCGTTACAAATTTTCCGACAAACTGAATAAATCTGTTTTACACTACGAGTATGTGTTACAGGTATAAAAAAGGTTTGTAGGAAATAACCTTATCCATTAACCGACACATTGCTTGAGGGGCATTGCAAAGACCGAACGGCAACACAGTGAACTGATAGAGTGGTCTATTAAGCAGTTTCAAATTCGACATCTCACGCGACTACATCTCCAGAGGAATTTAAAAGCATCTTTTAAATCCAAACAGGACATAAATTCAGCACGCTGTAATCCGCTTAAGAGCCTTTCAATGTGTGGTAATGGATAGGTTTTACTGTTTCTGAATTAACCTTAGGGCTCTCTAGGCACAATCGTACCTTACCCGGTTTCCTGACTAAAACGATGGGCGAAGACCAGGGACTAATGGATTCCTCATTCACAAAGCTAGCATCCGATAAATTCGGTGCACAACATATTTTAAGTTTCGTTCAATTAGCGGCGTGAATATTTGGCTTTATCAACAATTAATCTGATAAAATATCAGCTGCTAACCGTGAACCAGTACAAAGTTATGTTCAGTTTGTAACGCATGAAAGGTGACGCCGTACTTCATATATTCCTGATCAGCTCACCTAGACGAGCCGATCAAGCCATGTCCGTCTGTCTGTAGTTACACGTTTCATTTGCTCAATTTTAAAGATATTGAGATGAAATTCCGAACTTAATCTTTTCTTATTCATAGCCATTTAAAGTGTTAAAACCAAAGTGCCAATCCCATTTTTAGGTAGAGCGCCCAAACAAATTTTTGAGATTTTTATACCTGTTACACTAGTGTAAACAGGTATATTCAGTTTGTCGGAAAATTTTTTTTTTTTTTTTTTTTTATTTCCCTATGAATACATTAATACGTCTGTCTGCAATGACACTTTGTACATTTTATAATACTGGTTAGGAAAAGTACAATTGTATAGAACAACTTCTATAAATTATTTTTTATAATATTATGCATCTTGACGGTAACAAAATTTTTTTTTTTTTTTAAATTTTTTTTTTTTTTTTTATATACATATTTCTTTATACTAATGCGGCTAATACTGTGCCCAAGTTGTTTGAAAGTTATCGGCAATGCGGCAGATCAGCTGGTCGAATTCTTTTTAGACGTCGTCTGGTAGTTAGTTCCATTATAGGTATGTTGCTAATCTCGTTGTTAGAATGTGCCAAGATTCGGGTGTGGTATCTTCTACTAACTGCTACAATTTCTTGTTTGATTGTGTTTATCTCAAGATCCTTGTGTATATCTGCATTTGAAATATACCATTCAGCTCGTGTAATTTGCCGAAGTATTTTTGACTGTTGTCTTTGTAAAATGTTAATATTTGTTGGTTTTGATGTACCCCAGACTTGAAGACCATATGTCCAAATTGGTTTTATAATGCATTTATATAATAGCAATTTGTTGTACATAGTCAACTTTGATTTATTGTTCATAAGCCAGTGCAATTGACGACATTTCTCCTTTATTTGGTTACGTTTTTTTTCTATATGTAGCTTCCAAGTCAGTTTGCTGTCAAGGTGGATTCCTAAATATTTAGCTGATTTTTCAATGGGCAAGTCAACGTTATTTATTTTTAGAGCAGTATTTGCATAAACTCGCTTGGTAGTAAAAATAACTTGTGTAGTTTTGCTTTCATTTATTTTTATCGCCCATTTGTCAAACCATTTGACAGTGTTATCAAGTGTGGCTTGAAGTGTACTACAGACTGATGTTAAGTTTTTATGTGAATAAAGAAGAATTGTATCATCTGCGAATGTGGCTATCATGGAAGAGGGCTCTGAAGGTATAGGTATGTCTTGTGTAAAGAGTGTGTATAGAAGAGGCCCTAAAACGCTTCCTTGAGGTATACCTGCTTTAATCGGCCTTATTGAAGAAAAATCGTCTTTGACTTTTACATAAAAGTGTCGATCAGATATGTAACTTTGTAACATTAGGAAAAATTCGTTTGGAAGAAGAGTTTTTAATTTGAACAAAAGCCCCTCATGCCATACTTTGTCAAATGCTTTCTCCACATCAAGAAATATACCAATACAATATTTTTTATCTTCTAGATCTGTTGAAATTTTATTAACTACCCTATGAATTTGTTCTATAGTTGAGTGACGTTTTCTAAATCCGAACTGATGGTCAGGTATAATGTAACTATTATCAAGAATAGGCTGTAGTCTCCAAAAGAATATTTTTTCAAATACCTTTGATAATATTGGTAGCAGACTTATTGGTCTATATGAAGCTGCGCTAGAGGCATCTTTTCCCGGTTTTGGTATTGCTATTATTTCTGCTACCTTCCAAGTTTTGGGAAAATATGAGTATCTAATTATAGCATTAAACATATTGCGTAGGTAAAGAACAGCCTTTACAGGAAGTTCTTTAAGCAATTTTGCAGAAATCATGTCGTAACCCGGAGACTTGTTTACCTTGATACCATCAATAATTTTTTAACTTCTTTGGTAGTTACGTTTCGAAGTTTAATATTATCAGAAAAGACACTAGATCGATTTTCTAGACAATTATTACAGCCTGGTGGACTATTTTGAAAGACATTTTCATAGTAGTCAGCCAATACTGTCGATTTGTCATAATCTGTTTTTGCCCAGCTTCCATCTGTTCTCTTTAAAGGTGGGTTATGTCTTGTGGTTTGTCTTAGTTTTTTGGTGGCCTTCCACAGGGAGTAGTTTGTGTCTATGGCTGGTGTTAAGCATGACAGATAATTTTCTAAGTTTTTATTTTTGTACTGGTTTAGTTTTTCTTTAAGGCTCTTAATTGCTTTATTAAGTCTCTTTTTGTCTTCGGGACTTCTGGTAGCTTGCCATATTTTTCTAAGTTTACGTTTTTTCTCTATTTGAGCTCGAATTGAGGCGGGTGTAAAACACTTAACAACGTCCTTTTGAGGCATAGCCGGGGAAGAATTAAGAGCCGCTTCAGCTATAGTGTCATTAAAGTATATAACAGAGCTTTCAATGTCATTTGGAGATTTTAATGGGATACCCAAACTTAAATATTTATTAAGAAGTTCTCGGTAGGCTTCCCAATCAGTTTTGGAGTTAAACAAATTAGTTGCCGGCTTATTTGTGGCAAGTGTTGTAGAGTAATCGACTTGAACTGGAGAGTGGTCGGAGGACAACTCGAAGCGAGATTTAATAATGAAATTATTAATGCTTACATTTTTTATTACACAGAAGTCAATTAGATCTGGCACTTTACGCTGATCTGTTGGCCAATAGGTAGGTTCACCTGTTGAGATATATTTGGCGTTACTGCTATGTATTGTTTCAAGGAGAATTTTACCTTTTCTATTGGTAAGCCTAGAGCCCCAAGCTATGTGTTTTGCATTAAAATCACCAGCAGCTATAAATCTTGGCCCTAGAGATTTAAAGTATGATTTATATTGCTCTGATGTGACATTGTGTCGTGGTGGACTGTATAATGCTGAAATATTCAAGGCACCGTTTTGATCATAAAGATGTACAGTGGTTGCTTGAATATAATCATGACTAAAATGATCAATTCCAAAGCATTTTATCTTATTTTTGATTATTATTGCTGAGCCCCCATGGCCTGTGCCATCTGGGTGATTTGTATTATACAAAGTATAGCCTGTTATTTTTAAAAAGTGTTTTGAAGTGAGATGTGTTTCAGAAATAAGGGCCAGGTCAATGTTATTTTCATATAGAAAATGTTTTAGCTCCAGGATATGTTGCCGTAGCCCGTTTGCATTCCAGAATATAATTCTTAATATATCTGATGACATACCTATGAGTTGGACTTGGAAACTAAAAGTGTTACTATATTGAGAATAGTTGACATTTGCTGTATAAGTTGTTTCATCATTAGTTTTAGTTCATACATATCGCTTTGTTCATTTGGATTAGGGTTGGATTGCAAGGAGTTTGTGTTAGTTGAAATTGGGTCGGTTAAAGTGGTATTGAAATTAGTGGGTGTGTTAAGCTTATTTCCACTGACTATTTGAGCAAAGCTTGTAGATGGGGTCACCTTTGTGCTAACGCTCAGAGAAGGAGCAGCTTGCGTATTTTCATTTTGTTTTGGTATAACTTTTTCTCGAAGTGAGGGAAAGCGTTTTACTTTTAGTGCTTTATATATTTCACAGCCTTTATAATTTGCTGTGTGATTGCCATTGCATAAGGCACACTTGGTTTGGTCTTTACCAAAAGTGATTGTACAGTTTGCTGTTTTGTGAGAACCAGCGCATTTGACACAGACTGGATCTCTGGTACAATAATTTTTGGTATGACCATACTTCTGGCAATTAGCACACTGCGAAAGAGTACGTTTAACATGAGGAGGCTCAAAAACAATTCTTGTTTGAAGAAGATGTGTAACATTATAAATATCTTTATTATTATCTTCATTTTGGAGTTCTATTGAGAATAGAGGCAGAGGAATTTTTGTGGTTCGTTGTTGAATATTGTAAATATGCTTAACGAAATGGCCCAACTCTTTAAGTTCAGTTTTTATTTCTTCGACATCTGCTGAGGGATGCATATTTCGCAATAAGACTTTGAAATTTCTATCCTCCTTAGCTTTATACGTGTAGTACTTTGTTTCTTTTTGACGAAGCATATTTATAATATTCTTGTAGACGTCTGGGTCGGCAGCTTGCACTCTGACTTCATTATTAGCAAGCGTTTTTAGCTCAAACTTCTTTTGTGCTACTTCTTTAAGGGCATTAAATAAAATATTTATCTGCCCAACACCCTGAATATAAATTGGCGGTGGCTTGTTTACTTTTGGAATGGCCTGTAATACTGTTTGTGTTGTGTGTCCCTTTTCTGAGTTTTGTTCGTCAGTCTTGTCGTCGCTTAAAAGTTCGAAGCGATTTGTTGTATTTGGCTCGCTCAACCAGTAGTTTTGTAATGTTGTTTGTGTTTTGTTCTTTTGTTTTTTGTTGTTATTTTGAATATGATTTTTTGGAGAGTTTATTTCTCTATTTCTTTTTAATTTTTGCGACTGGTTTGTATTTGTGTTGATAGCATTTGTTTTTTGTACCTGTTTGTTTGTTTTTGATGTAGATGCAGCGGTTTCCGTTGTAGAAATTAGTGTAGCAGTAGAATTTTTGTTATTGTTATTTTCATACTGTTCTTCAGTTTGCGGAGATTTTATATTTGGCACAACCAATGAGGATTGAGATGAAGCGATCGAAGCAGATGTTGAGAAAACTGTAGTTGTTGTTGATGTAAATGCCGTTGATGTTATGCATTCGCTTTGTGTTGTTAAAGTTGTTGTAGATGCATTTGGAGGCTGCGGGAACGGAATTGGAGTCGTTGGCGTAGTGCACTGAGCACTCCATGAGCTGCTGCTCAGGTGGGAGGGAGAGCATGAATTTACTGTTTTCTCTGTTGTTGCTGCAGACAAGTTTGAGTTGGATGTTGTAGTGTTTTTGTTGTTGCATGGCGATACAAAAGAAATGTATGCATTTCTAGACGCCGATGAATATGAGCTTGCTGTATTCTGTGTTGTTGCTGCATTTATAGACGGCGATGAACATGAGCTTGCTGTATTCGGTGTTGTTGCTACAGGCAAATTCGAGTTGGATGTTGTCGGAAAATTTGTAACATATTAAAGGAGGCATCGTAGATCCTATAAAGTATATATATTCTTGATCACCTCGACGAGAAGAATCGATTTAGCCATGTGCGTCTGTCTGTCCGTCTGTCTGTGTGTTGCTGCGCGGTTTATTCGCTCAGTTTTAAAGAAATTGGGCTGAAATTTTAAACTTAAGCTTTTCTAGGTCCTATGTAATTTCTATGTTTAAATCAATGTGCCACGCCCACTTTTAGATATTGCTAACATAGAAAAGAATAACATTTTGTCAAGATCTCATAAGAAACAAATTTATTTATAAAGCAAATGGCTTCAAATATGGTACAAATGATTCGTATATTAAGCCAAATCTTCAGTTTAAAATTGGTCAAAATCGGACCGCGAATTTCTAAATTTTTAAGAATATATTTAATTTGTTTAGTATTTTGAAATAAAATTTAATACAAATGCTGCACACGAAGGTCAATCAACGTAAATGTTGTGTAACAGGTATATAGTATAAGCTTCGGTCCAACCGAAGTTAACTTTTTTCTTGTTTTTATTAAAGATAGTTCATTTATGAAGCGATTTGTTTCAAATACAGTAAAAACAAATTTAATAGCAGCCCATGATTATAGAAGGGGACTCATGGTTAAGGTGGGTCCACTATAGCATACAGTCCCCATAAAAATCTATCGCCAAATTTTAAGATTTAAAAAAAAAGATCATACATTTATGGAGCGATTTGTTCCAAATACGGTAAAAAAAAACTATTTTTATTAACCCATGTTTAGAAAAGGACCCATGGTCGAGGTGAGATCACTATAATATAAAACTCTTGTAAAAACTTACCTCTAATTTTTAAGTGTTTGTAAAAAAAAAAAAATATTTACAAAGCGATTTAATTCAAATACCTTCAAAATACTTGTTGTAGCAACCTATGATCACAATAGGTCACATGACGGTTCCACCGAAGTTTATATTATATAAAGTTGCGAACAAAATTATAAATTTATAAAGACATAACTACAGAAAAAATATACAACGCAAGTATAAACTTTCATTTCAATATAAGTTTGGTACTGGCCAAGTTTTTTTTCTCAATTTCATTTATTTTCCCTGTTATTATATATTGTTGCTTTTGCAATTTAGAAAAACGTCAACCTCTTTGTTTTATAACTTTCTTTGTTTTCCGTATTTTTGTCAATTTCTCTTCTAATTTTAAATTAGCTATGTTGCTGCTTTCTTGCCTAGCTTGGTAATCTTTAATAGTCGATTTTTTCGGACCCGATTATGTTGCATCTAAATCTTACCATTGTTATAGTGTTGACTGTAAAATGAAGGCTTGTTAAAAATTTTGTTAATTGGAATCGTATTGAATTGAATCAATTCTGTGTAATTGCTTTTTGATTTTAGATTTTATCTAAATCATTTCTTCTACTTGTATAGCGTTTTATATTACCTTTGTTATATTTACTATACAAGTAGAAAAGAAATTGGGCAATTACAATGATTAACAGTGAGATCCACAATGATTTTATGTCAACTGTGTGATCTACTATATTATTTTTTATATATTTTTAACGTTATTTATAACATTTGCAAAGATGTCCTTGGGCTGTCTGTCGTCTGAACTGGAGAAGCCACCCATTTTTCATTCACAAAAAGTTTTTTTTTTTTGTTTTATAAATTTTTATTTAAAACTGTCTTAACGACAACAATTAAATGGAATTACAAAATGAAAAAATAACGTTGGTGCAAATGCAATTTGCTTATCTTATGAATGTCAACTACATTTACTCCTTAAATGGTAAATCCAACGGATGGAGCCTCAACAGTCTTCTTCGCGTTGTGCTATTGTCCAATAAGTTCCGCTTCTCAGGACTAGTGAAGAAGTCCTGTGAAGTCCCATAGCTGTGGGAACCAGACGGGTAGCAGGTTCCGGATAGCTAACGGCCATCACTACAAAAGCAAATAAGAGTCTCGGACAATAGGGATAATACGTTTTTTGGTGTCGTCTTCTTAAGCTAACACCTCACCTCTATGTTCTATGTTCCCTGTTCTGATTCGTCTATTCGTCTACCTGCTCTCTCTCCACATTCTATCACTCCCCTGGGCCGGACCAAGGTGTCAGTCGATGCGTGCCGATGGTCAGCCTAGCGGAGGCCCAGTTTAAATAGTCCAGTCGAATGGGTGATTGTTTGCGGCAGGGCACCGACCTTTGTGCGTCCAGATCCGTCTAAGGCTACATACAAAGATGCCGCATACTCAAAAGAAATTAGAAATGGGCATACCAAAGCCAGAGCACCAAAAGGCAGCGCTCAACCGAGGATGGTCAACACACGGCACCAAAGCGGACGAAAACGCATGTCACAACCATGTCGCGATCGTTTGCGGAGGTTGGAAAATACCTTTTATTTTTAAATAATTTATTTATGTTGAACATTTCACTGAAGAAACTTTAAACACATTTATGAAATCTAAGACGTGACAAGAAGTTAAAGTATTAGCTTTAAGTTTAATAAATTATGTTACTATTGGAGTCTATTGCCGCGTAGGTAGATCATCTGGGTGGAGTCTCTTGAGGCGCCTTCTGCCTTCTACAGATAAATCTTAGAGTCTTATTTTGCATTCTTTGTACACGCTCAATATGGGTTTTCGAGGCAGTGCCCCACAGTTGTATCCCATATCTCCACGATGGCATAATAACCATTTTATAGATAAGCAACTTATTGTTAGGCCGTAGTTTACTGGCTGGACGTAAAAGCCAGTTCAGTTTTTTCAGTTTCGCTCGACAAGTTCCAGTTATCATAGATATGTGATTGCGCCAAGTTAGCCGTTTATCTAATACCATTCCCAAATATTTGACGAAGTTATTATTACTATTATTATTAGTTTAGGGGATGATTGTACTGCTACCTTAAGAGGTATATTGTACACACTTACTGGCTAAATTACAGATTCTACCCTATAATCATTTATATAGGTTCGGTTTTCCTAACCTGCTCTAAAAAAGAGTGTGTGACTTCCTAACAATAACATTCTACTTCTGGACGTAGCTACACATTCTGATAGAATATGGATAGGTGTTTCTTCCATACTACCACAGAACCTGCACTCAGGAGAGCTCGCTACACCCATTACATGTAGGTGTTTTCTAAGTTTGCAGTGACCTGTTAAGACCCCTATCATGATCTTTAGCTGAGTTCTATCCAGCTTAACCAATGCTTTGGTAACCTTAGAGTTGAATCCCTCTATTAGAAATTTGACGAAGTTAACTTGAGGGATATTTACATTGTTGAGTGTGACTGCAGGGCAAAAGCCTCTTTTCAGCGTGAACGTGCAGTGTGCAGATTTTGAGCTGTTTATTTTAATGTTCCAACGATTAGCCCAATTAAAGGAGAGGTCCAAAAACTCTTGAAGGTGTTCTGAAGCTTCAACAGGGCATCTAGAATACGCCATAATTACTGTTTAGGCATGGAAAAGACCAGAGGATACTTTTAGTCATAGATAAAAATGACGAATCCGGCAGAATACCAAGACACCAGTGTAAATGGGCTAAAGTTGAGCTGTCGATGCTGACTTTGGCGCTACTACGAGAGAATCCGGGCTCAAGACTGGCCGTTTCGGATGCAGGACGGTACCAGGGTAACATTAAGGTTGTGGCGTGTGAGGACGATGATGCAGCGAATGTGTACAAGATCGCTATAAGCCGAGCTGAGGAGGTGTATCCGGGGGCCAGGCTGAAAGCAATTGACGTAAAGAACATCCCGTCCATAACCCGATCTCGTGCATGGGTACCCTCGAAGCCTACAGACTCCAAGGACATGTTGGACATGCTGAAGTTGCAGAATCCCAGTCTTCCTACACATAACTGGAAGGTAGTTAAGCTGGAGGAGAAGACCACGATGGCCACAATCTAAAGTCTGAAACCTATCAAGAAAATTGCGTGCAGAGTAAACTACGGCTTTGATAAAGTGACTCTGAAGGTATACAAAACTGATGCTACTGCAGAGGGTAACCTGCACCTTTCTTCACAACAGACTCTCCCAGTAGTGATTAAATGGAAGCAGAGGAGATGGAGGAAGAAGGTGCAGTCGCCGAACGATATGCCTCCTCTGTTTTAGACTTCGGGTCGGACATAGTGAGGCTTTACGGCAACAACATAGCTCTCCCATCACTGTAAGGCACCATCAGCTGCCCTTCTTTTTCGTCTCGAATGAGGTGAAAGAGATATCGTCGTTATCCAGGAGCCATGGATTATGGGCGATCAGATATGTGGACTGAAAAAACCAAAGTACACATTGCATAGCACAACTAGTAATGGCATATCTCGTACTTGTATTTTAAGGAAAACTTATCTTAATACATTTACTATTCCCCAAATTAACAATAGAGACGTAATACCTGTCTGTCTGGAATTAGGGGGCTCCCAACTCAGACTGGATTCTTTTTACATGGCTCGACTCGGGCCTCTTCCGACTCGACTCGGGCCTCTTCCGACTCGACTCGGGACCTCTTCCGACTCGACTCGGGGCCTCTTCCATCAACGACGATTCAAGAGCTCGTGCAACAGAGCCGAGTGGAAAACCAGAGCATCATTCTTGGAAGAGATGCTAACGCGCACCACACACAATGGGGAAGCCAGACACGAATGAGAGGGGTGAGTTTCTCTTTGACTTTCTTTTAACTTAGAGAGTATATGTAATAAACAAAGGCAACAGGCCTACTTTTTTTTATTAAAAATCGGAGAGGAGTACCAGACATCACGCTGGTCTGCGAAAACCTATTAGAAGACATTATATCTTGGAAAGTTTTGGATGACCATTCCTTACTTGACCATTAGATTTATGAATTCCAATTATCCAAAACCACCCCCAAACCTATACACGTTGTGAACTTAAGGAAAGCTAACTGGGTACTATTCCATAAAGCCTTAGTACGTAATTATCCTCTGTCCCACATAAACTACCTAACCATGTAGAGGAAATAGAAAATTCAAAACGACCCATAAGCCACCCTAGTGGTCCAGTCAACTGGGAAGGGAGTGTAGGAGGGGTTTTAACCGAGCCAAATAGTCTAACTTGGACCGCGATTGGGAGCAATACAAAGCCCAACTAATGAAGTTTAAGTACGCTCTGAGAAAATCTAAAAGGGAATCCTGGGCCAAGCTCTGTAGCGAAATAGAGACCACTTCTGAAGCTTTACGCTTGAGAAAGGTTATCTCTAAACCCCAGTACCAGTAGGCTTTCTAATCAAACCTGATGGTACATGAACCAATTCGAGTACTGAGTCGTTAAATCTTTTGATGGACACACATTTTTTGATAGTGCTACCCAACAAAAAGTGATAGGTGAAACATAACCTATCACAGTGATTGACGCTATTGTTTGCAAAGAGAGGATCGAATGGGCAATCGACTTCTTCCAGCCGTATAAATCTCTGGCATCACACCAGATCAACTATAACAAAGCAAAGAGTTAGCTATACCATGGATTGAGGTAATCTATAAGGGTAGTCTCAAGCTAAATCATCTCCCTTCAGCCTGAAGGGAAGTCAATGTTGTCAATATTCCTAAAGCAGGGAAAGCGTTCCATGTAACACCAAAGGATTTCAGACCGACTAGCTTATCATCTTTCGTACTAAAAACCCTATAAAGACTGCTTGACATTTACACTTAAGGAAGTATTAACCCCAGACTTATTTCCAGTTCCCAACACGCCTACACCAAAGGAAAATCCACGGAGACAGCACTCCATATGACTATATGGCCTCTACAATAGAAAAATCTTTCGAGAAAAAAGAATATACTCTCGCAGCCTTTTAACAAAGTCCATCCCGGGTCCATCACTGGTGACTTAACGGATGTTGAAGTCGGCGCCTCCCTTACGAGTTTTATTAGCTCTATGCTAACCAGCAGAGTAAACTCTACGCTGGGAGTGGCGGTGACTCGAAGGTGCGTTAATAGAGGGACCCCCCAACGGGGTGTTCTCTCTCTTCTACTATGGGTCTTAACGGTCAACCAGCTATTAAGGCGTATGGTGGAGTAGGAATACCAGGTGATTGCCTACGCGGACGACTTAGTCATCTTAATTAGAGGTAAATACCCGCAAACACTCTGTTATCTGATGCAATCAGCACTAAAAAGCTTATCGTCCTGGACAACCTCATGCGGACTAAGCATAAACCCCATCAAAACGGAACTTGTTCTCTTCAGAAGGAAATATAAGATTCCGACCCTAGTTCCACCAAAACTGAACAACATCGCCCTAACCTTCAGTGACAGTGCCAAATATTTAGGTGTTATCCTAGATAAAAAGCTTAACTGGAACGAAAACATAGAAGAACTTATCAAGAAAGCCAACATGGTGCTATTCACGTGTAAAAATGCCATTAGCAGAAGGTGGGGGTTTTCACCTTGCATTGTACACTGGCTGTACACGGCAGTGGTGCGACCAATACTTCTGTATGGAGTATGCGGTTGGTGGCCAGCACTTGATAAAGTGACCAACCGCAAACGTTTACAGAAGGTTCGAAGGATTGCGGAGATTTGCAGAAGTGGTGCACTACGTACCACACAAATTGTTGCACTAAATACTCTCCTATATCTATTATCCCTAGATCTCATTGCCAAAGAACTGGCAGCGAACACAGCTATGAGAGTTAGGGAGACAGCAGGCTGGCTCAATTGCAACTATGGACACTCGAAGATACTCAACCTTCTAGTGTCCTTGCCACCAATCACTAATTACTGTACGTCATACCCAACTTTTATTAAGAAGTACAAAATTTCTATTCCAACAAGAGTTCAATGGGAAGACCTACCCCATTATGAAACCAACGCCATTAATATTTACACAGACGGGTCCAAACTCGAGGGAAGGGTCGGAGGAGTTATCTTTTCGGAGAATCTTTCGGACTTTTCGATCACTGCAGCATTTTTCTAGCTGAAATGATCGCTATACATGAAACCATGCATTATTTAGAGCACCATTCATGTTGTAAGCAAAAAGTACACACCTTCTCGGATAGTCAGGCTCCCCTAAAAGCACTTAACTCTTAAAATAATACATCCAAAACTATCTCCCAGTGCCGCACATGTCTGAACGAGATGGCTGAGCAATGGGATATTTGCTTCACATGGGTTCCGCGTCACCAAGATATATTTGGTAATTGCGAAGCAGATAGATTGGCCAGAGAAGGTACAAATTCCGTTATTCCTCCAGGGTGGAGTTCGACAGGAATACCCATGGCCTCTCTGAAGCTGCGAGTGAAAGAAGAAATATTCAGAATAGCAGAGACTAGATGGACCACAAATCCCAAATGCAATATCTTGAAACTTACGTGGCCAGAGTATAGCACCAAACGAACAGCCCAACTCATGCGCCATAATAGACAGACCCTATCCGTGATGGTGGGCGCTCTCACGGGACATTGCCTGGTGGGAAGACATGCCGTCCGACTAGGGGTAGCTTCAAATGACTTCTGTAGGATCTGTAGAAACGAGGAAGAGGAGGAGACAGTAGACCATTTTCTCTGCCACTGCCCAGCCCTTGGGAGAATAAAGCTTACCATACTTGGTAGGCCGTTCCTTGATAGTTTGGCGGAGATTGCATCAGTCATGATTGGTGCAGTAGCCTCCTTCATAAGGGAATCGAGCTGATTCGAGTAGGAGGATATAAAAGACTGATCATATGGTGTCACAATGGGACTAACGGGCCTAGGCCATTATAAACTAACCTTTCTCTTTCTCCTTCAAATATATGCATATTTAATCTTGAATTGATTTTTATTTATACGAGTATTTAATGTTACCAGTCAATGAAATTGGAAAACTTAAAAATGATTCTTTGCAAATTTGAATTTTAAACTTGGTATTAAAAAAAAATTACATAAAAAAAAAAAAATAAAATATTAGAATGGAATGGTTTTTTTTTTTTTTTTTTTTGTTTTCTTGTTTTTCAATTGTAAGTTAAAGTCTCCCTGTTAACGCCAATTTTGAATTCGTGATGTTTTTATTTTTCCCCAAAATTGCGCTCTGACTTTGCCGATCGTCTTGCTCTCCTGCCTCTCTTTGGTTGTTAAGATTGAGTTAATTTTGTATTGAGTTAGTATACATTTGCAACTCCCCGCGTACGCAACTGCACCCACCAACGTAAACGTTTTTTACTAAAGTTTAATATTAAATGTATTCTTTGGACTTAATAAGAGTTTGTGCACTCGTTATTTTTAATTTATAAAATCGTAACGCGTTTTTATTGTTGAGGTGCATCGAGCTAGTGTTTCTTTGCAGGTATCTTCAATAGCCACCCCCAACTGTATGCGCCAGCTACTCTCTGACAAGGAGTGTCAGAAACATTTGGTCCTTCGAGCCGGATATGCGTACAGAGCGTTGTGCGATTTAAAAATTTTAAAGCGAGTATTTTTCCCCATATCTGTTTATGCATAAGGTGCGTACGATTTGTTTTAATTAAATCAAAAAGTTCTCAAATTTCTTGCGTACATTATCGTTTTATTTTCGTTTTGCCATCTCCTAATTTGCCTCTCCGCTTTTGAGTGTTTTCTCTTTGAGTGTTTTATTATTTTTCTAACTCTAACTCCGCGTTTGTAACAACTGACCCGGTTTTGTCCGTCGCGATCTTTTAAATTTTTCGATCGGTGGACAGACAAACAATTTATTGAAGTCAGTTCTGTGCATCTGAGAACTGAATTAATTTTAACATTTATTTATTTTCTCTTTTCTGAGATTTTGGGACCCAATTGGAACATATTTTTTGGAGAAATATTTCAAGTTGTCCTCGAACGTGCACCCCTCTTTTTTTATTTTTGTTAGATTTCTATTTTATTTATAGCTGACAACAACAACTCCCAAGTAATTGTAGCGAAGAAGCTGCACACAATAACAACAACAATTGCCATTTGAAGAAAACAGTAATTTTAACATTTGAAAGCAAACAGGGTGTCGCAAAAGTTTAGGTTTAAATTTGTAAAATATTTTTTAATAATATTTTAATTAAATTAAAATTTTTAATTACTTTAAATCTCATAGGAATTTGAAGCAATTAAATTGGGTTTTAATTGGTCTGTTAAATTTAGTTTTTTTTTTTTTTGAGATTTAGGCGTGTGCATTATTTTTTTTTTTTTTTTCATTACTCTTCAAATATTTTTTTGTGGTAAACTGGGTGTTAGTTTTATTCAATTTGAAAGCTTATTTTTCGCTACATTTTTGTTTCACTATTCAATTTAACAACTTTATTTGTAAATTTTTTGTGATTGAATTTTGTGGATTAAGTTTTTTATTCTTTTTTTCCTGCGTGTTTTATTTGGGTAGTATTTTAGTTTGAGTGTGACCAGGAAAATGTCGGTAAACGAATTTAATCATTTCGCTGATGAGCTTTTGCGTTTTGAGGCACAATATAGGGCGATTAAGCCAGAAGATCAGACAACTTTTACGATAAATATATACAGGGAAGAATTAAAGAGTCTGTGGCATTCGGTGAAAGGGGCCTATGATACCTTATTGTGCAATCCTCCAAATGATTTAGACATTGATTTGATTAAAACTAGGCAAGCGGTTTGTTTTAGTGCATATGTGTCTTGTGGTTCTCTTTTGGACATGACGTGTGAACTGGTAGGTGACAAAGCTGAATATTCAAAATCTTGTGGTAGCGAAGAGACTCCAATAGTGTCACATAACATTTCTTTACCCCCATGTGACACAGACTTGTTTTATGGTGATTATAGTTCATGGCCAAGTTTTCGTGACATGTTCACGGCCATCTATAAGTCTAATACTAGACTACAACCAGTAGAAAAGTTGTATCACCTGAAACAGAAAACTCGTTGTGAAGCTCGTGAAATTGTCAATAGATCTCCGCTGACTAATAATGGTTTCGAATTGGCTTGGCAGAATCTAAATGACAGATTCGAGAATAAACGTGTTTTAGTGAATAGTCAGCTCAAAGCATTGTTTAATTTAGAGCCGTAGCTGAAGAGGATGGCGCGGCCATTAAAAAGCTACAGCGAGAAATTAACAATGCCATTTCAAGTTTGGAAGCTAATAGCATTAGTATAGAGAACTGGGATGCTATTTTAGTGTTTTTGTGCTCCACTCACCTTCCCGATGCTACCCTAACTTTATGGGAGCAATCAATTGTTAATAAAAAAGAAATCCCGAAATGGACGGAGATGGATACAATTTTAACGGGCAGATTTCAGACTCTAGAAACTGTTTCTAATCTTCGCAGTTTTTCGAAACCAAGCTGTTCAAAATCTTCTTTGGAGTTTATCCACAAAGCGAAACGTACTATTTTAAATAATCCAATGAGTCATTGTCAAATGTGTGGTTCTTCCGAGCATGTTTTAAGCAGGTGCGCCAGATTTTATGATCTTAATCCTAGACAAAGAACAGAATTTGTAAAAGAGAAGCAACTGTGTTTGAATTGCTTGGCACACAGCCATATGATGAGGGAGTGTACGAGTTTGCACAAGTGTTCTAAGTGCCTCAAGCCTCATCATACACTGCTTCACTGGAACACAGCAGCAAATGTTCCAATTTCTACCCCCATTAATTTGTCTGCAGGTTCAAAATTATCGCCGAGTGCGCCTTATTTTGAACCAACAACAAGCAGCAATAACATACAGACGTGTTGTGCGCAACTTTCCAATAGTGTTTTGTATAAACCAAAATTTTTGAGTAAGCCAAGCTTTGTCAAAACCACAAAAAGAAGAAAGAAAAGGCATAACAAATTTAGTGTTGGCTTAGATAAAGGGCTTTCGGTAGAAAGTGTGGAAAATTCTCCCAGAAATATTTGTAAAATAAGACAAGTAACACACTCCCAAGCGAATATAGAGGTTGGAGATGATTTGGCAATTCGAAGAGATTACCCCCCAAATGAAAAGCGACAAGCCACATTCATAAAATGTACGCAAGAAGAGATAAAAAGCTGCAATTTGAAAATGTTTGTAACGGGCGTGGAGTCGAGACACGTCAATTTCCTGTTTTTTAAATTTTATTTGCAGATACTCTTCTCGGATATACTTTGTGCGTTTGCCCCGCTGGCCTATTTTTTTTTTCTTGAGATGGCCATCTAATCCGAGAGAGAAACGAGCAGAGAAAAGTGAAGCCAAATGACTTGCTGGCCCCAGTTATAAAATTTTTTCGTTTACGAGAGGTGTTGAGACTCAACGATTTCGACGATAACATCCGCTATCATCGTTCCTCGCTTCTCTCACCCACGGTCCTCTTTTGACCATTGTGGGGAGCGGCGAGAGCTATCACCCTGCTTGGAGAACGATGAAGCGGAAAAATAATCGTGTTGTCAATCCACTAAAAACTTGGCAAGATGTGCTATAACATTAAAGAGCAGAAAAGGAGAGGAGCTGGATGTTGGTGCCACATTCGTGTTACGGTGCCTATGAGACGCCTTCTGTCCACGGCACTGGCCCGGAATCGTTCCCCAGCAAACAAATCGGCTTAGGCTGACTTGTGCGCTAGTGGTTCTCTTGAACGACCGGAGAGTGTTGGTACGGCATCGCTCCCCCACTATGGAACATTTTTCCCAAACTTTACGAAATGCGAGATTTCGCCCTTTTCAAGAAAAGTGGAGTTGAGAATATGCCGACCCATCCAAGCCCACTCCATTTTCTGTGAGTGTGTGGCACAGCCCTTCAGCCTTTAAAAATCGGGACATTGTGGCTTTTAGTGCAAACCGTTTTTTTTGCGTGTGTCCCGGCCCAGATATAAAGGTTGAAGCGCGGGTCGAGGATAACGCGCAGCCGTCCGATGGAGTGCCGTTCTATGGAGTGCCGTTGTTGAAGAGTAAAGTGGTGTGCAGTTAGCGTTTTTTAGTTAAATATTTTTTTTCTTTAAATTTGGTTTATTGAAATTTTTAACGAATTGTTTTGATTAAAAGCAAAATTAAAGTTAAGTTTTTTGCAGTGATGCTGCAAAGCGGGCGGTAATGTTAACGCCAATTTTGAATTCGTGATGTTTTTATTTTTCCCCAAAATTGCGCTCTGACTTTGCCGATCGTCTTGCTCTTCTGCCTCTCTTTGGTTGTTAAGATTGAGTTAATTTTGTATTGAGTTAGTATAAATTTGCAACTCCCCGCGTACTCAACTGCACCCACCAACGTAAACGTTTTTTACTAAAGTTTAATATTAAATGTATTCTTTGGACTTAATTAGAGTTTGTGCACTCGTTATTTTTAATTTATAAAATCGTAACGCGTTTTTATTGTTGAGGTGCATCGAGCTAGTGTTTCTTTGCAGGTATCTTCAATAGCCACCCCCAACTGTATGCGCCGGCAACTCTCTGACAAGGAGTGTCAGAAGTTTACATTTTCTTAATTGAAGTTTAGAACTCTTGTACGCTGTTAGTAAATATCCTACTTTTTGTTTAAGTAAAAAAATTGTATTCTAACGCACCACTTTTTAAACGCATTTTCGTGCTCAAACAAAATGTACAGCTTTCACATGGATGTTTTTCCATCGCCGCTATCATATTTTGATGATAGTTGTTGCTGAAGTGTAATGTTGATACTGGTAGTTAGATGTCCAAAGCCGCGGTCATTTATAAAGTTTTTTTTTTTTTTTTTATCTTCCTATGAATAAATTCATACATCTGTCTACAACAACATCTTGTACATTTTATAATATCGATAAAGGAATAAAATTAATTTAAGAGAATTAAGAATAATTAAGAATTAAGAATAATTAAGAATAATTTCTTTAAATTATTAATAATAACAAAATGAAATCTAAGAAGAAGTTACCATGAATAACAATTTCTTTATTTAATAAGTAGGCGTTAATTGATAGTGCGGTTAGTCAGCTTGTCGGATCCTTTTTAGACGTCGTCTTGTAGTTAGCTCAAGTATGTTTATTATTATTATTAGTTTAGGGGATGATTGTACTGCTACCTAAAGAGGTGTATTGTACACCCTTACTGGCCAACTTACTGATTTTAGCAATATTCTTTGTAAGTATGGGTAAGTTACTCATCTCGTTGTTTGAATATGGCATGATTCTGGTGTGGTAACTTCTGCTAACTGCTACTATTTCTTCTTTAACGGTGTGAGTTTTGAGATCTCTGTGTATATCTGCGTTAGAAATATACCATCCCGCTCTTGTAATTTGTCGAAGTATTTTTGACTGCAGACGTTGTCTTATATTGATGTTTGATGTTTTAGATGTACCACGAAAACTCTTTTGGTTGTAAAGATAACTTGTGTTGTTTTGTTTTCGTTAATTTTTATGGCCCATTTGTCAAACCATTTTTTGATTCTAGCCAAGTCTTTATGTGAATAATGAAGAATTGTGTCTTCTGCGAAAGTTGCTATCATAGAAGAGGGTTCTATTGGAATAGGTAAGTCTTGTGTAAAAAGGACGTATAAGAGCGGTCCAATAAGGCTACCTTGAGGTATACCTGCTTTAATTGGCCTATTTGTAGAGTGAGCGTCTTTAACTTTTACATTGAAGTGTCGATCAGATATGTAACTTTTTAGCATGTGGTAAAAATCTGGTGGAAGTAGTTTTATGTTAAATTTATACAATAGACCAATGTACCATACCTTGTCAAATGCATTTTCAACATCAAGAAATACTCCTATACAATACTTTTTATCTTCTAGATCTGTAGAAATTTTATTAACTACTCTATGGATTTGTTCAATAGTTGAGTAATGTTTCCGAAACCCAAACTGATGGTCAGGTATAATGTAACTATTAACAAGGATGGGTTGAAGTCTGTTAAGGAATATTTTTTCAATAACTTTTGGTAGAATTGGAAGCAGGCTTTTCGGACAGTAATACGCTGCACTTGTGGTATCTTTACCAGGTTTTGAAAGAGCTATGACCTCTGCTACCTTCCACGTCTTGGGAAATATTTGTATCTTATTATTGCGTTAAACATATTGCGCAGATAATCAATAGCATTTATAGGAAGTTCTTTAAGCAACTTTCTAGTTATCATGTCATAGCCAGATGACTTGTTAGCCCTAATATTGTCGATCATATTTTTAACTTCCTTAGTAGTTACATATCTAATTTTGATATTTTGTGAGTTGCTTGAAGAAGTTTCTGGATTATTATAACAGTTTTGTGTGTCATTTGTTTAGGCATTTTCGTAAACACCAGCTAGTAGTGTCAATTTATCGCGTTCTGTTTTAGCCCAAGAACCATTTGATTTCTTTAATGGTGCGTTAAAATTTGTCAATTTTCGGAGTTTTTTAAGGGCCTTCCTTAAGGAGAAATATGTGTCAATGGTTCGGCCTAAATTAGCCAGATAATTTGCTGGAGCTCTCTATGTCATATGGAGATTAAAGTGCAATGTCCAAACGTAAGTATATGTTAAGGAGTTCTTTGTACGCTTGCCAATCTTTTTTGGGATTTAGAGGCTGGGCGTCGGCTTTTTTGTTGCAAGCGTTTCAAAGAAATCGAGATGAACTGGCGAGTGATCTGAAGATAATAACACAGAAGTCAATAAGATCTGGCACTTTGCGCGGGTCTGTTGGCTAGTAGGTAGGCTCGCCTGTTGAAATATGCTTGTCATTAGCGCTGTGAATGGTTTCGAGGAGTGTGTTACCTTTTGCTTTGCATTAAAATCACCAGCAGCGATAAATCTTGGCCCTAAAGATTTAAAGTATGTGTTGTATTGAGCTGATGAGACATTGTGTCGAGGCGGACTGTACAATGCTTAAATGTTCAATTCCATAGTATTTAATTTTATTTTTAATTATAATAGCTGAACCCCCATGCCCTGTGCCGTCTGTATGATTTGTATTATATAAAGTATAGCCTGTTATCTTCAGAAAATGTTTAGATGTAAAATGTGTTTTTGAAATAAGTGCCAGATCAATATTATTTTCATAAAGGAAGTGATTTAGTTCTAGTATATGTTGCCTCAGCCCGTTAGCATTCCAGAATATAATTCGTAGTGTATCTGAGCACATATCTACGAATTTGTCTTGAATACTAACAGTGTCACTATATTGAGTATAGCCGACATTTGCATCAATTGCTTCATCATAAGTTTTAGCTCTTTCATGTCATTTCGTCATGTAAACGTAATGGTAAGGAGTTGTTAGTGGAATCTATGTTAGGTGGTAAGTGATTTAAAGATGGAAAAGTGGGTTGTGTTTCGGGTTGAATAAGTTGGGAAGGGATGGTTTGTTTAATTTTATATGGTGTACTAGACTTATTGCCACTAGCTATTTGAGCAAAACTTTGTTTTGTAATATTTTTTCTCGAAGCTTGGGAAAGCGTTTAACTTTCAGTGCTTTATAAACTTCGCAGCCTTTATAGTAGGCAGTGTGGTTACAACTGCATAGGGCACGTTTGGTCTGATCTTTGTCGAAAGTTAGAGTGCAGTTTACTGTTGTATGAGAACCAGTGCATTTAACACAGACTGAATTTCTAGTGCAATTCTTGCCCATACTTCTGACCATTTTACTAATTGCGATAGTGTGCGTTTATATGAGGTGGCTCGAATGAAATTTTTGTCTGAAGAAGGTGTGTAATTTTATATACAACTTTGTTGTTTTCTTCGCTTTGAAATTTAATTGAAAATAAAGGAAAGGGGCACCTTTGTGGTTTGTTGTTGAATATTATAGATACGTTTAACATCCAGCTTTAATTTCTTCAATATCAACTGAAGGATGCATATTTCGTAAAATGACTTCGAAGTTTCTATCTTCCTTAGCTTAATACATAAAGTATTTGGTTTTTGGAACTTTATTTTAGTTCCTTTAACTCAAATTTTTTAAGCATTTTTTAAGGTAAACTTTTATCTGCTCGACACCCAAAATTTATTTTACGTGGTTTATCCACTTTTGGCAATATTTGAGCTAAAAGTTGTAAAGAGTTTTGTTCGTCAGACTTGTCATCTGCTAAAAGTTCGTGTTGTATTTAATTATATTTTTTTGTTTTAGTTTTGCAGCAAAATGCAATGTTTTTAATTATGCACTTTAACTTTAAAGTATTTAATTTTTTGTAAATAAATTAACTGGTTATATTAGCGAAAGCACGTAGCGATTTTAAAAACACGTCTATGTCGCATGGCAGTTCACATGGATTTATAAAGTTGAATTCGAAAATTCCAACGGAGCGCACTTCAGGCTATAAGCGCCGTTTTTTAGTTCCGATAGGTAACTTTTATATTAATATTTTCCAACTTTAAATTCCGAAAGTAAATTGAAATAAAACACACTTAGAATTCGAATTTCGATGAAACTTTTATTTCAAATTAAAGTTTATGCCATTATGTGTGAAATACAACATCATTCAAATGTCCACCTAGGGCTTCCTCGCACACCTTGATCCGGATCAGGTAAATTTCGATGACTTTTCAGCACATATGGGGCGATGACTCCACCAGATCATAATGCGCTCCAAACAGTGACTTTTGGTGGATGCAATGGCCTCTCAACAATCACGTGTGGATTTTCTGAGCCCCATATACGGAAATTTTGGGTGTTCACATAGCCGTCCATGACGACCAAAATCCGTTCGTAATGCTCGAAAAACAGTTATCGGTTTTTCATCATTTTTTATACCCTGTACCCAAAGGGTATATTAAGTTGGTGCGAATGTATGTAACAGACAGAAGGAGGCAAGATAGACCCTATAAAGTATATATATTCTTGATCAGCATTGGAAGGGGAGTCGAACTAGCTTTGTCTGTCTGTCCGTCAGCCCGTCTGTCCGTCCGTCTGTCATGCTGTCTGCCGTATGAAAACGATTATTTCGGAGACTATAAGAGGTAGAGCTTTCAAAATTGAAACTTAGACTCTCCTAGGCCGTCAAGTGTGCACTTACAAACGGTTTTTCTCTAGACCCATTTTAAGGAGTACCCCCCATACAAATTTACCCCAAAGTTTTGGGTTTTTACATAAAAACGTCATTGTTTTTTATTCTAGAAAATTTGAATTTAGTATAAATTATGTCTATGATAGTCCCAATAAAATATCCCAATATGGGTGGGACCAACAAAATTTTAGGTATAGCCCCCATACAAACTTACCCCAAAATATTGGGTTTTTACATAAAAACGTCATTGCTTTTAATTCTAGAAAATTTAAATTTAGTATAAATTATGTCTATGAATAAAATATCATAATATGGGTAGGACCAACCAAATTTTAGGTATAGCCCCCATACAAATTTACCATAAAATTTTGGGTTTTTACAAAAAAAACGTCATTGTTTTTTATTCTTGAAAATTTGAATTTAGTATAAATTATGTCTATGATAGTCCCAATAAAATAGACCAATATGGGTAGGCCCAACAAAATTTTAGGTATAAACCCAATCAAAGATATACCCGATTTTTTAAGTTTTTCTATGAAAACCCAATTCAATGATGTATGGTAGTCAAATAGAACCTAACTTAAGGTACATATAGATTGGGTACAGGGTATCTTGCAGTCGAGCATACTCGACTTCAGCGTTCTTTCTTGTTATAGTATAATTTAACAAAATTTTACAGCTATGTCAAACGGTTGTCAGCGCAGGGCTGCATACTTTCGGAAGCCCGAAATGGAAAACCCTATATTTTAAATATATTTAGTTTTATTTTTGTTGCAAATGTGGTTTGCTTTATTTCTTTAAAAAGTTTTACTTACTTTTGTATGCATTTGCAAAATATTTTATATATACATAAGAACATATTTTGTTTGTGTTTAATATCACTTGATTGATTCATAAGACACTGTTTTTATATAAAGGTTGTAGCTTAAAAAGACGACAAGTGGTACTAGTTTCAGGTCTATACCCCTCCGAGACAAGCAATATCATGGAGGGGGCTCTGGAAAGACTTGGAAGATGGACCTCGGAGTCAACCCGGCGAAAACAGAGCTGATGCTTTTTTACCAACAGGTACAAAATTTGAAAGTTTCAACTCCCTAAGCTAGGCGGTAAGTAATTATCCCTATCTGACTTAACTAGAAGAATAAAATTCAGGAGAAGGCAACGATTACATTCTACTCGAGCTCCGAACTATTCGGTTGAAGGTGGGGTCTTTCACCGAAAAAGGTCCTATAACTGATTTTTCTTATGGAGCTCTAAACTAGTAGCCAGCTCTCATGAACAACTACAATGTTCAAAAGATATCTAGGGTACAGAGATCAGCTTGCATTGGGGTCACGGGGGCAATGAAAACCTGTTATTTTGAGGCCTTAAATGCGATGATGAACTTGCTACCCATTGACCTTTATATCAGGCAGATGGTTCCGATAAGCGCTCTTCGGATAAAAAAATAAGGCTTGTGGCCATCACTAAGCTATAATCACAGCGATCGATTTAATTTTAGTAGATCTTTCAAGACTACACTACCTTCAAGGCAAAACTAGATCGAGTAGACTAAGGCACTTATGGCCTATTATGTTCCTCCACACTTACGATCCTTCCTAAACTGTACTTGTTGGCTCTGATCACATTCTATCACGTACAAAGGCCTATTACCGAAATATTTTGGTGGTCATAAAACTGTTTTTTTATGGTAATTGTGAGGGGAAAATGGGTTTTCCCCTCTGCCATATATATCTATTTGAAAGGCGATGAGATATTTTGAGAAGGACCGGACCCGAAAATCCGGGAAGTTACCATAGAGCATAGAGTACTAACCCCTAATCCAGATCTAAATCGAAGTTGACAAGGCCAGAACATTACGATCCGTATATCGTGGTCCATATATCGTTTTCGGAGGTCGTCATGTTTTTCGGCCCTAATGAAAGTTGGGGTCTCCAGAATCCGTGCACCTGCCGTGGAATTATCCACGAATGGATTTAGACCTCTGAGACTGCCACGGGAGTATATCTGTTTAGATTAGACACAGTGTAATTTTAGTTTTACTTCGCTGGTGACCACCCTCGGACCAACCTCACCTCGAGGAGTCGCTCTTTAGGCGGCTTTTACGTCAACCAAGTAAACGCAAAAAAAAAAATATAAAAAAAAGCAAACAAAAAAAAAAATAAAAAGCCTCTGAATAAATCATTTTCGCATAAACAACAACAGAAATTATTTCATTTCTAAATCAATTATCACGCTCTTAAACGTCTATTTTATACATTTAATTTTAATTAACAAGCTTTCAATTCTTTTCTTTCTAAAAAAAAACAGCTGATACTATCAAACACTAAAAACAAAGGCTGCAAACTAGCAAAATTGCAGCCCTGCTATTGTACATTTTTGTTATATGTGAAACAACATCAAAAGTTTTACTTAAAAGTAGCAGAATATGACAACTATCAGCGCAATGTGAACTCCGTAAATAATAAATTAAATGATATAAAATTCGATAAACTTACCGCAACTATGCATGTATAGTGGGTCACAGCTTAAATGATGCGCTCTTTTTATAAAAGTTAGAACCGCTCTATATCCGTGCAACGCCATTTGTTAGATATATTTTTCTAGATAACCGAGTAGTCTCAATTTGTTGAATTAAAATTAGATTTCTCTACAAGATTTCAGCATCCTATCTTCTCTAGCTTTTGGTTTACGCATGTGAAGAAGAAATGTTGATCTAATTTTTGAGCTACAGTCGTTTTTCTCACACATTTTAAATGATTCTTTCACGCAATTAGAGCAACATTTGTTTGCACCATTATTAAACCAATAGATAGGAAAGATAGGAAGTTGCAATATCCTAGAAAAATGCACATATTCGTATATTTTTCTCTTGAAGAGCGCAACTTTCTATCTCTTTTTTTTTTTTTTTGGTTTTTGTGCTGTATTGCTTTAGTTAAAACAACGTTTCCGATTTTCATACGAATTCTTGCGAAATTCATACAAAATGCATCTATATATTCTATATTTTTATTTCCAGAATTGAAATTATGAAGTTATAAAGTATTAATATTTCGCAACTAACTCAAAAAATGTGAAACACGTGTCAACATAGTTGTACTTCAAAATAAGGGGCGTAGCGAAGCACACCGGGCTTAACTCTCATTGCGTTCTGCTCCAGAGCACAGAGTTGTGCCGTCACTTTCTTTCTAAAGTCGCTGACAGCATTCCATGCAACTGACCCGTTACATTAGTAACTGCACCAAATAAAACTTTACCGTCCCGTGCTTTCTTTTGAGCCCCTTGCTAGCCATCTTACAATGCTACATTATCTCGATTGCTGTGATAGAACCTGACGCTGGGTTCTATTTTGAAACCATTGCTCAGCGTACACCTCAGTGCAGCTTCATCCAAGATCGTTCAGAGGCCACTACAGATCCTAAGTGCGCCTAGTCGATACGCCCATTCTATCGGTAAGAAGCAGTAGCTTCTAACCTGGAATGCTTTCGCCCAGATAAGTGCTACATAAGAAAATGCTCCAACTGTCGATTGCCCGTCATTTTAATTATACACAAAAATACATCTAACCTATGCTGTACGGAGCTTGAGCATGTTTTATTTATAAAATCTTCGGTGAAACCGAGTTTAATGTTTTATTTTTATTCTTATTTTCTCATGTGTATATTCTTATCTTATTGGTTTTCGAGGAGGTCGATTTTATTACAATTTTTTAATGAATTTTAATTATTAGCTTGCTTACATTGGATTCTTTTTACATTATAAAATTCCATATTCTGGTATAACCGAATTATCTAGCGACATGATTAAATATGTCTAATTATTTTATTATCTTATGAATTCTGGCTAACCGATGCAACTTTGGTCTCGATAAGCAAGCGCAAAGAAGAGTTCTATCCAGAACAACAAAAAAATTCACTCTTCAAAACGATGATTCTAACGGTCTCCTCCTTTTTCGATGCAACAAGGCAATGGGTTTACTTGGCTTTATTAAACGTTGGTCGAAAGAGTTTAATGATCCGTACATCACGAAGCTATTATTTACCTCTTTAGTCCGCCCAATGGAGTCCTCAATATATGGTGTATCAAGCACAGTAAGAATCTGTTCAAAAACAGTTTCTACTCTTTGCTTTACATAATTTAGGCTGAAATCCAAATGTTAATTTGCCTCCATATACACATCGATTAAAACTAATTGTTCTGCCGAACCTAGAAAAACGTGCGAGTTTTATTCATCCAGAAACTTATATCTGGGGAGATTTATTCGCCTGAACAACTACACACAGTCACACCGTCATAGCTACATATTAGAGGTAAAGGCAGTGTTCAAATATGAACATGTGCTGCTTGTGGATTATCATATTCAATACGCGATAATAATAGACAAGATATCCCGCAGCGACAATATTTTTAAACACAACCAGAAGTCATAACATTTTACGATCGTGCGAAGTGATGCTCAGCATTTAAGTAGCAACGCGATGACTCTTGACTCCTGCACAAACGATAAAACTCTACGCCTAAAATTGATAAGCTATTTTTAACATATATTCATATTCATTGTAAACATACACATAATATAATTCTACACATACAGTCCACTTTATAATAGAAATAGAAATTGTATATAAGCATGTAATTTTCATAAATAAAATTAGTACCTTACAACTACTCAAACATGTTTGTTCTCTCCAAGTGAGATTACAAAACATAAATTTCAAATATAAATATATAAGGCTATATTGCCATTATACATTAACATTTCTTTTGGAGTTCTATAACAGAATTCAAGTGTGCAAGTTAATGTACAGGCAGCGTATTATTTTTAGGAAATTTCGTCATTACCAGTTGGATACTTATTGTGTAGCATTCAAGCAAGCGAAGAAGAGTGAATGGCCTGGTATATTTAGTAATCCGGGACGGATTATCAGTGACAGAGATTCGACATTTACTACACAAGCGTTTGCTGAGTATGTTAGATATAACAATATAAATCATGTGTTGTGCTGTCGTTGCTGTAGCTGAAAACTCAGAGCGGGAGTAAAGCATAGCAAATTAAATTTTTTCATTAACAACGGCTCTCGTGTGTTTTCCTTTTTGCTACAATTCTGTGATCGTTTGTTTCATCTGACTGATTTGTTTTCTGAAATAAATCAGTCGAAATCAATCTGTCGAGAAGATCACATTCAGTCGGAAGTAGTCGGAATAGTTAATCACAATTAAAATAAATACAATTAACAACAATAAACAATAATATAATATAAAGAATAAAATAAACAATCCTTCTTACACATATATAATATTGTTAACATTGGCAGCACATAAGGCTTCGCACCAGCGGTTTAATCAAGTGCTACAATACATCAATTCGGGATACCGATCTTACGGATGTCTTCCAAGATCTGGTTCTCCCAACGCAGCGGTAGACATCCTCACTGCCACTCCCCTCCAATTCAATTCACGTCTTACTTATAAACTTTTCTTGCCGAAGCCTCTGTATCCATCTGACAGCCCAAGACAGCCTTTTGTATTGGATGTTCCTGACTGTGTCGATGTTAGTATATATACAGCTCAATGTTTGTGCGAACTTGACCAAAGATTCTCCGAAGTATCTTCCTCTCGAGCACGCCAAACGCCGACTTATCCGATTCTGTCATGACCCATGCTTCTGAGCCTTACATTAGAACAGGCATTATCAGCGGGTTGTAGAATTTAATTTTTTTTCCTTTGGACAGAATATGGTTAGCAAGAGTGATTCTTCGTTTAATTTTCTGACTGGTGTTGTTGTCGCTGTTTGCATCTGAGCCCAGGTAGTCGAAGTTTTCTAAAGCCTCAAAGCTGAAGTTCTCTGTATTCAAAACCGTCTGCGTCGTGAAGGTTGTCTGCGGGTAGACACCAAGTACTTCGTCTTGCCCTAGTTCACCGTTTGTTCCATTGAATTGTCCTTCAGGTCAAAGTTTAGGCATTGTTTCAGGATATATTCCATCACGAGTTTGAAGAAGACGCACGACATCGCATCGCCCTGTCGGAAGCCTCTCTTGGTCTAAAAGAGTTCGGAGAGATTTTAACCAAACCTGACAACGACTTGGTTGTTTGTCAGCGTCACCATACAGATGGCGAACGATTTTTGCAGGGATACGAAATTCGGCCAGTGCTTTCAAAAACTATGATCTGATTGGCGTGTCGGCTTTGAAATCAACAAATGTATGGTGTCTGTCGATTTGTTTTTCTTTGGTCTTCTCAAGGATTTGTCGTAGTGTGAATATCGGACTTGCTCGTTACTGTCCAACTTTACTTGTTTAAGAGAGCAATGAGTATGGCTCGTGCACTATAGGCGCTTAATAAATTGAAATCCGGCTCGAAGGACCAATGTTTAAGCGCGCAGTGAGAGCAAAGAGAATGGCTCGTGCACTATAAAAGACATTAAAAAAAGCAATTTCAAGTAGTGTAAAAATTTATTAAACAATTTTAGCAAATTTTACAAAGTAAAGTTGAGCGATGGTGAGTTGCGCGCAACTTGCTGTTACTGAAGCGCGAAAGTAATTAAAATTTATATAAAAGCCAAACGCAAAAAGCGTGCAAAACTATAAACTTTCTTAATTTTAGGATATCTTTACACTGCCAGTTTTTTAACAATTCATTTGGTTCTAGTCCTCACTAATTCTAACAATTCATATCGTAATTAATTTAACAATTAATTAGGTTCTAATCTTAACTAATTCGAACAATTTATATTAATTCACATTTGATAATTATAAAATTTAAATTCATAAAATAGTACTTAACATAAAGAAAAACGTCGTAGCATTATTCAATACTTCCTACGTTTCAGTTTATTACACAATACGCCAGATAGGATTTTTTAAGCAATTGGAAGTATACATATTCCGCGATAGTTTGCGCAGACTGCAGTATCTCCTTTTTTTTAAAAACTGGGCACAGGACAAGAAGGTTCCAGCTATTAAGCATGCGCTCAAAAGTCCATGTTTTGCACAAGAGTTGATGCATACATCCAATCAAATCTTCGCCGGCGGTCTTTAATACCTCTGAGGATAATTCATCTGCGCCTGCCGCTTTGTTATTTTTAAGCATTTTTATTACTTCTTAGATCTCGTCATAGTCTGGTGGGTCGGAGGACCCAGATATTCATCGTCTCCACCGGTGGTATGTTCCCGTCATCGCCTCCAAGTAAGGTAGAGAAGTGGCTTCTCCATAGCCTTACTGATTCCTGGACATGTTCGTTTCTCCCTATATCGCTCAAAAGCAGCCCGTGTTGCTTCCGCCTGCAGAGTTCGTTGTTGTGCTATATTCTTCTCTGCAGTAGCAATGTGACATTCCCCATCGTCCCATGTCTGCCTTCGAGATGTAGTTTAGCCAATAACGTTTTTTGCTTCCGCTGCTAATGAGTTTGACATACTCTTCCACTGATCGTTAATACAGTCGGAGGCCGGAGGATCCTCTCCAAGTAGGTGGGTTACCTTGTTGAGAAGACAGCGGGTGTGACTTTCACCTTCCAACACCTAGCTTGCGTTGTATGGTAGCTCGCTTGTCGTGCGGTGTGCTGAGTTTAGTACGTACCTTGGCTAGAACAAAATTATGGTCCGACTCGGTGGTAGGACCACTATTCACTCGTAAATGTACGCTAGTAGAGTGCCTAGCATCAATCACTACAAGCTCTATTTGGGTGCGGATACTAAGGTTGCCACTACACCATGTTGCCTTGTGGATGTCGAGCTGTGGGAATCTGGTGCTACTTATGACAATGTTTCTGCCTGCAACCTTTTGTCATTATTTTTGGAGGTATCATGTAGGCTAAATTTATCGATGAAGATTTCTCCTCTCCCAATTGGTGCGTTGAAATCACTGATGACAATTTTGATGTCATGCTTAGGGCAGCGATCGTAGAGGCTCTCTAATCGCTCATAGAATTCGTCTTTCTCCATCTCATCTTTACCATTTGTCGGGGCGTGTACACATATAAGGCTAATGTTGAAGAAATTAGCTCTGATGCGTATCGAGGCGAGACGTTCATCTACAGCTGTAAGCCTGGAGACGAGTCTGCGTAGTTTACTACCAACCACGAAGCCGCATTAAAAAATGTGTTGCGTCTCATGGCCACTGTAGTAACTGTCCCATTTTGCTAAATTTATGCAACCGTGTCCAGACTATCACATTTCCTTGATAACAGTAATGTCTGCTCTGAACTTGCCGACATTGGTAGCAAAAACTACTTTGTCAGCGTAGTACTCTTATCTCAATTTTTGCTTAAGTCGACCTAAGCAATTTTTCATTTTCACAACATATATCTATATATATAAAAATGATCTGTTCGTTTATACGAGCATTATAGACTTGAAAAGTTCTGAACCGTTTAAGCCCAAATTTTGACACAACATGTTTTGAGGTTCGGACTCGGTTTTTATCTACTTTTTATGTTGATATTATATCTGCGTTTGCAAATATATCAGTTTTTTTATCGTTTACCGGTGCCCTACTGCTGCGCCACCTGCCGGCTGCCAGCACTCATGCAAGATAAACTGTACAGAAATATAAAACAAGGAAAAACGTTAAATTCGGTGGAACCGAAGCTGAAATACCCGTTACACTAAACTTTTAATAGTTTTTATGATCACTAGGCGTTTAGATTAAATTTCACAATGAATTTGATCAAATTTGTATGGAGGCTTTTTGTAATATTAGCCCGATCTTTACCATATCGATGGAGTTTACATTATAATTGATTTTACCAAATTTTAGTTGAATTCATTCAGAAAAAATAAATGTTTTCATACAAAAATTCGAAAATGGGCTGTAAATTTGTATGTGGGCTATACCTAAAAAGGGCGTGGCGTCTTGGTTTTGACCCTGGATGACAAAAGAAATTTACCCAATTGGGGGCGAGTACATTCATGAATAATTACTATTTTTAAACAAAAAATCGAAAAAAAAATCGACAAGTTTGTACGGGGACTACACCTAAAAATGGGCGTGAAACTCTCATTCTCGAACTAGTCGTTGCCGAGAAAAGCTTAAGTTTAAAATTTCAGTTCAATATCTTTGAAACTAAGCGAATGAACCGCATAGCAACAAACAGACGGACAGACAGACTGACGGACATGGCTAAATCGATTCGTCTCGTCGAGGTGATTAAGAATATATATACTTTACAGGGTCCTTTAAATCGTTACAAACTTTTGGTCAAACTGAATATACCCGTTTACACTATGTGTAACGGGTATAACAAAACACCACATGTTTGTGAGAAAAATGGCACCACTGCTTCTCATAGTTCTACGTTAATAACTATGACAGATGGAATATAAAGTGATGTCATAAAAATTTTCGTCTTTGAAAGGCAAAAAAAATTGTATAATTTTCATCTATCTCTCATGGTTTTTAGAGATCTACTGTGAAAACTAATAATAAAATACTAATAAACGAAGTCATGACACCCAAGAGGTCGAATTTGGGTCGTCGCTTTCGCCGCGCAGAAACACGAAGACGGGAGGTTTTGAATATTGTTGAGGGAGGGCGGGATTCGATTCGAGAGACTAAGCGGCTGAGAATAATACAGATGAACAACGCGGAATCAGCAAAAAGAAACTACATATAAGTCAATAGACACAGTTGTGGAACTAGAGGAAGTCGTCAATTACCCAACGAAAATTTTAAATTCACTCGATCTGCTGGGGATGCCAACACACATACTGAAATTGAAGATAGGTGTGCCAATTATCCTGGTGCGGAACATCAATCAACCGAAACTCTGCAACGGCACGCGACTCACAGTCAAGAAATTGATGAACAATGTAGTGGAAGCAACAATATTGACGTGGCCATTCAAAGGCTAAGATGTAAATATATATAAAGGGTGGTTAAATTTTAAAGGCCGATGTTGAATGTGAACCACACCTAAACGTCAAGTTTTTTCCGCATTTCTTTGACATTTCTCAACTTCAGACAACATAACCAGATGCATATCACAGCTAACGAAACAATGGCTCTTTTGCGAGAAAAATTTGATGGCCAAATAATCTCACGTCGCGGCGATGTCAACTGGCCGCCAAGATCATGTGATTTGACACCGTTGGACTTCTTTCTTTGGGGTTACTTGAAAGAAAAGGTGTACCCCAATAAGCCAACAACAATTCAAGAGCTAAAGGATGAGATAATTCGGCACATTAACGACATTGAACCTCAATTATGCCTCAGCGTCATCGAAAATTTGGACCATCGGATGAAAGTGCCGCCGAAGCCATGGCGGTCATTTGGCCGATATTTTGTTCCATACATAATTCAGTCATACCAATATATCATAATAAAAAGAAATGTCAATAATTTCCTAAATAATTCGTGTTTTATTCAAAATCAACATCGGCCCTTGAAATTTAACCACCCTTGATATATATAAAGGGTAGCTCGATGTATATCGAGCACGCCGGCAGTATTATCTCGAAGTATATTTGCGTAGTACTTCTGAATATATATATATATATATATATATATATATAGCATCTAAAAAAAAATTAAGCTTGTCGTGTTACTTAATTTTTTTACCTCATGCAATTATTACAACTTTGTGGAAGTAATAACCTTCAAAGCGGATGCTCGCCGATAAAGTTTTATACATACCTTTCGTCAGAAACTAAAATTTACAAAAATATTCTACCGAAATATTATTCTAAGCTTTGGCGACCAGATGAGAAAACAAAGTTAAAACAAAATTGCTGTAGCATGTAGCCTGATTTTCTCCAAATCCTTGTTCTATAATGCTGCCAGATAGTTGGATTGTACACTTGTTTTAATTCATTCTTTATATAAAAAAAATACTTAAATTAATTATGAATTAAATGTGAGGGAAGCAGCGTTATATAAGTTCTCAACATGAAACAAAGAATGTTAGGCATTGCGCAGATATGCTGTTGTTCAAACCAATTTTATATTAAGCTTTGAAATTGTAAGGAAATTTGTTACAAGTAAATTAACCCTCAGATGGTATATTAACAAAAAATACACAAAGAAGTTATTTAAACTAACTAAAACTACACAAAAACACATTACCTTCGTGGAAACGGAAGTTTAAATATCCGACACACGAATATTTGAATAGTTTGTGTGTGTTCATCAGTTGTTCACAAACATTTATCAATAATTACTTATTTCATAACAAAATTCTGAAATAAACGGAAAGTGTGTAAGGGGGCTACACCTAAAAATTACACTCTATTTTTATACCTGTTACACATTGTGTAGCATAGGTATACATTACGTAGGTATATTCAGTTTGTCGGAAAGTTTGTTACGCATTAAAGGAGGCATCGTAGATCCTATAAAGTATATATATTCTTGATCACCGCGACGAGACGAATCGATTTAGCCATGTCCGTCTGTCTGTCCGTCCGTCTGTCCGTTTGTTGATGCGCGATTTATTACCTCAGTTTTAAAGATGTTAAGCTGAAATTTTAAACTTAAGCTTTTCTAGGTCCTGTGTACTTTCTATGTTAAAATCAATGTGCCAAACCCACTTTTATGTATTGCTCCCATACAAAATTACAACATTTTGTCAAGTTCTTATAAGAAAACAAGAAAAACGTTAACTTCGGTGGAACCGAAGCTTAAATACCCGTCACACGAATCTTTGAATAGTTTATGTGTGATCATCAGTGGCTTAAATACATTTATAAATATATATTCGAAAATAATTACTTTTTCATACATTTGTTCGAAAATAATCGATTAGTTTGTATGGGGACTATGGCTAAAAATGGGCGTGGCACCTTGGTTTTTTTTATTGGATGTCATTAGAAGTGTTTTTACCCAAATTTGAGTGAATAGTTTCATAAATAATACCTATTTTTATACAAAAAATCGAAAATGGGCGGTAAATGTGTATAGGGGCTATAGCTAAAAATGGGTGTGGCAGCTTGGATTTAACATTGAATGACATTAGAAGTATTTTTACCCAACTTGGAGTGACTACATTCATAATTAATAGCTATTTTCATATAAAATTCGAAAATGGGCGGTAAGTTTGTTTAGGGGCTATAGCTAAAAATGGGCGTGGCAGCTTGGATTTGACATTGGATGACATTCGAAGTATTTTTACCCAACTAAGAGTGACTACATTCATAAATAATTGCTATTTTCATAGAAAAAATCCGAAAAAAACGGTAAGTTTGTATGGGGCTATACCTTAAAATGGGAGTGGCACTTTGATTTTAGCACTTGAACTGCTCAGGACTGAGAAAAGCTTAAGTTGCGAGTTTCAGGTCAATATCTTTAAAACAGAACGAATGAAACGCATACATACAGACAGACGGACAGACAGACAGACGGACATGGCTTGATCGACTCGTCTCGTCGAGCTGATCAAGAATATATATACTTTATAGGGTCTAAGATGTCTCCTTTAATGCGTTACAAATTTTCTGACAAAATGATAATACCCTCCACACTGTGTGTGACGGGTATAAAAAATGTATTTATAAAGCGAATGGCTTCTAATATGCTTCTTATACCATGCCAAATCTTCAGTTTAAAATTGGTTCAAATCGGACCGCGAATTTCTAAATTTCTAATTTGTTTACTATTTTAAGATAAAATTAAATACAAATGCTGCATACGAAGATCTATCCACATCAAATGATGTGTAACAGGTATATAAGCTTCGGTCCAACCGAAGTTAACTTTTTTTCTTGTTTAAACTTAACTAAGTCGTTGACAAAAATACCTTAAGATTCGAATTTTAACTAAATATCTTTATGGCTAGGTGGAATTGTCATTTCGAGCTGATCAAGAATAAAAATTTGGTTTATATAGTTTGTGATTCCTAATTGAATCACTTAATAATATCAGTTTCACACTATGTTTAATGGGCATAAAAATAAAAATAATAACAAAATAATATATAATATGAGCTTAAAAGAATTTAGAATAAATATTTTTCCTACTTTAGATCATTAAATGTTGCTCCTACTGGCGAAATAATCATTTTAAATGTATGTTTGAACTGTCATGCGACACAGACGTGTTTTTCAATCGCTCCGTGCTTTCGCTAATCAGTAAATAAACTTACAAAAATAAATTACTTAAAAGTTAAAGTGCATAATTAAAAACATTGCCTTTTACTGCAAAACTAAAACAAAACAAAAAAATATAATAAAAACAAAAACAATTAATAAAAAATGATGAGCGAAGCTCATCAACAAAACCAAAAAAATCAGTGGCTGCGAGAAATGCATATTTTTCGTTTGTATCGCCATGCAACAACAAAAACCATTCATCAAACTCCAACTTGTCTGTTACACCAGAGCCGCCAGCTAATTCTTCTTCATCTTTACGTCAAAGTAATATATCATGGAGTGCTCAATGCATCACGCCGACTACTCCACTGCCTCCTATCGAACCAATAATAGCTTCTACAACAACAATTACAACACAAAGTGGATATACAACATCGACAGCTTCTGCGCCAACAACAACAACAGTATTTTCATCAATTGCCTCGATCACGTCATCTTCATCCTCATTGGTCACGCCAATTCAAAAATCACCTCATATAAATGTACAGTACGTCAACAACAATAACAACAACAACGATGTACCTTCGACTTCTTCAATTGTTTTACCAGAAAACGTTACTTCACCAAAAACAAACAATGGAAAGCACACACACACAAATCTGCCGTTAAAGTTGAAAAGGAACAGAGAAACACATTCTCCAAGTAAGCAAACACAACAAAAGCAAAACAATAACAAAAAACCAAAGAACAAAACACAAACAACATTACAAAATTATTGGCTCAGCGAACCTAACACAACAAATCGATTCGAACTGTTAGCAGATGACAAGTGTGACGAACAAAACTCTATGCAACCTTCAGCTCATTTATTGCCAAAAGTGAATAAACCACCTCCAATTTATATTCAGGGTGTCGGCCAGATTAAAGTTTTATATGATGCCCTTAAAGAAGTGGCTCAAAAAAACTTTGAATTAAAAGCGTTAGCTAACAACGAAGTAAGAGTGCAGGCCACAGATTCTACTTTTTATAAAAATATTATAAATATGTTGAAACAGAAAGAAACCAAATACTATACGTATAAAGCTAAGGAAGATAGAAACTTCAAAGTCATTTTACGAAATATGCATCCTTCAGCTGATATTGAAGAAATTAAAGCTGAACTTCAAGAGCTAGGTCACAATGTTAAACATATTTATAATATTCAACAACGAACCACAAAAGTGCCTCTTCCATTATTTTCAATAGAACTTCAAAGCGAAGAAAACAATAAAGATGTATATAAAATTTCTCATCTTCTACAGACAAAAATTTCATTCGAGGCACCCCATATTAAACGCACACTATCCCAATGTGCAAACTGTCAGAAGTATGGGCATACCAAAAATTATTGTACTAGAGATCCAGTCTGTGTCAAATGCGCTGGTTCCCATACAACAGTAAACTGCACTCTAAATTTCGACAAAGGTCAAACCAAATGTGCTCTATGCAGTGGTAACCACACTGCTAACTATAAAGGCTGCGAAGTCTATAAAGCACTAAAAGTTAAACGCTTTCCCCAACTTAGAGAAAAATAGTATCAAATAAATATGTAGATGCGCGGGTCTCTCCCCCTCCAAGTTCTAGTATAAGAGTGACACCCTCCATAAGTTTTGCTCAAATAGCTAGTGGCAATAAGTCTAATACACAATATCCAATTAAACAAACCATCCCCTCCCAACTTATTCAACCCGAAACACAACCCACTTTTCCATCTTTAAATCAATTACCACCTAACATAGATTCCACTAACAACTCCTTACCATCCAACCCAAATTCAACTGAACTTAATGACATGCAAGAGCTAAAACTTATGATGAAGCAATTGATGCAACAAATGTCAGCTATACTCAATATAGTGACACTTTTAGTATCCAAGATAAATTCGTAGATATGTGCTCAGATACACTACGAATTATATTCTGGAATGCTAACGGGCTGAGGCAACATATACTAGAACTAAAGCACTTCCTTTATGAAAATAATATTGATCTGGCACTTATTTCAGAAACACATTTTACATCTAAACATTTTCTGAAGATAACAGGCTATACTTTATATAATACAAATCACCCAGACGGCACAGGGCATGGGGGTTCAGCTATTATAATTAAAAATAAAATTAAAAACTATGAAGTTGAACATTTTAGCCAAGATTATATTCAAGCGACTATTATTCATGTGCAAGATAGAAATGGGCCCCTAACAATTTCAGCATTGTACAGTCCGCCTCGACACAATGTCTCATCAGCTCAATATAACACATACTTTAAATCTTTAGGGCCAAGATTTATTGCTGCTGGTGATTTTAATGCAAAACACATAGCCTGGGGCTCAAGACTTACCAACAAAAAAGGTAAAATTCTTCTAGAAACAATTTATACCAATAATGCCAAA
Organism: Leucophenga varia; assembly: GCA_018903435.1. NCBI lineage: Eukaryota > Metazoa > Arthropoda > Insecta > Diptera > Drosophilidae > Leucophenga > Leucophenga varia. The sequence goes on along the minus strand of JAEIFJ010001286.1, from coordinate 70,203 downwards.
TATATTTCAACAGGCGAGCCTACCTACTGGCCAACAGACCCGCGCAAAGTGCCAGATCTTATTGATTTCTGTGTTATTAAAAATGTAAATATTAATAACTTTTCGATAAAGTCGCGCTTTGAGTTATCTTCAGATCACTCACCAGTTCAACTCGATTACATCGAAACGCTTGCCACATACAAGCCGACGCCCAGCCTCTATAACCCAAAAACAGATTGGCAAGCGTACAAAGAACTCCTTAACATATACTTACGTTTGGACATTGCACTAAAATCTCCAAATGACATAGAGAGCTCCGTAATTTATTTTAATGATGCCGTAGCTGAAGCGGCAATTAACTCTACTCCGCATTTAATTCAAAGGGATACTAAAAAATTATTTACACCTGCTTCAATTCGAAACCAAATAGAGAATAAAAGAAAACTTAGGAAAATCTGGCAAACTACTAGAAGTCCCGAAGATAAAAATAGACTTAATCGGGCAATAAGGGATCTAAAATTAAAGCTCAATCAGAATAAAAATAAAAATATAGAAAATTACCTGACTAATTTAGGCCCAACCAGAGATACAAATTTTTCCCTATGGAAAGCCACTAAAAAACTCAGAAAATCGACAACCTTTACCGCACCATTAAGGAAACCAGATGGTACTTGGGCTAAAACAGAACGCGATAAAGCGACCCTACTAGCTGACTTTTATGAAAATGCCTTCTCAAATGACACACAAACCTGTTATAATAATTCAGAAACATCAAGAAACTCACAAAATATCAAAATTAGATATGTAAGTACTAAGGAAGTTAAAAATATGATCGACAATATTAAGGCTAACAAGTCACCTGGCTATGACATGATAACTGGAATGTTGCTTAAAGAACTTCCTATAAATGCTATTTATTATCTGCGGAATATGTTTAACGCAATAATAAGACACAAATATTTTCCCAAGACGTGGAAGGTAGCAGAGGTCATAGCTATTCCAAAACCTGGTAAAGATGCCACAAGTGCAGCGTCTTACCGTCCGATAAGCCTTCTTCCAATACTATCAAAAGTTTTTGAAAAATTATTCCTTAACAGACTTCAACCCATTCTTGATAATAGCTACATCATACCTGACCATCAGTTTGGGTTTCGGAAACATCACTCAACTATTGAACAAATTCATAGAGTAGTTAATAAAATTTCTAGAGATCTAGAAGATAAAAAGTATTGTATAGGAGTATTTCTTGATGTTGAAAAAGCTTTCGACAAGGTATGGCACATTGGTCTATTGTATAAATTAAAAAAACTACTTCCACCAGATTTTTACCACATGCTTAAAAGTTACATATCTGATCGACACTTCTATGTAAAAGTTAAAGACGCTCACTCTACAATAAGGCCAATTAAAGCAGGTATACCTCAAGGTAGCGTTCTTGGACCACTCTTATACGTCCTTTTTACACAAGACTTACCTATCCCAATAGAACCCTCTTCTATGATAGCAACTTTTGCAGATGACACAATTCTTCTTTATTCACATAAAGACTTAGCTGTAGCCTCTAATAAGCTTCAAAACATACTTGATAACACCAAAAAATGGTTTGACAAATGGGCCATAAAAATTAACGAAAACAAAACTACACAAGTTATCTTTACAACAAAAAGAGCTTTCGTGCCCATTCCTTTAAAAATAAACAATATAGACATACCTATTGAGAAATCGGCCAAATATTTGGGAATTCACTTAGACAATAAACTGACTTGGAAGTTGCACATAGAAAAAAAGCGAAATCAAATGAAAGAGAAATGTCGTCAACTGAGCTGGCTTCTGAACAAAAAATCGAAGCTCTCTATGAGCAATAAACTTCTACTATACAAAAGCATCATAAAACCAATTTGGACTTACGGCCTTCAAGTTTGGGGCACATCCAAAACATCTAACATCAATATTATACAAAGGCAGCAGTCAAAAATACTACGACAGATCACAACAGCGGAATGGTATATTTCCAACGCTGATATACACAGAGACCTGAAAATAAAGACTGTCAAAGAAGAAATAGTAGCAGTTAGTAGAAGCTACCACATCAGAATCCTGGCTCATTCTAACAACGAAATGTGTAACTTACCCATACTAGAGTTAACTAGTAGACGACGTCTAAAAAAGAATTCGACCAGCTGACTTACCGAACTATCAATAAGCGCAAATTTATTTAATTAAGAAATTGTTATTCACGATGTTATTCACGATAGATTCATAGATCTATTTTTTGTTTTAATTATAATTTAAAGAAATTGTTCTTTTAAATTAATTAAATTCCTATATCGATGTTATAATATGTACTAAATGTTGTTGTAGACAGATGTACAAAATTAATCATAAAAAAAAAAAAAAAAAAAAAAAAAAAAAAAAAAAATGTATGGTCCCCCATTAATTTGTGGAAGTTAAATTTTTCTGATTTAATTGATTCCTGCGGTGATAAAGTATTATCAAAAAAATTGGATTGACGAAGAGTCAAGTACAGTCGGTGATGGTACAGATATGAACGAATTTTGGTTTTCCAAATTTTGGAATTGAAATGACTGCCCCATATTGTACGCATGATCATATACCGGTTTTTGAATATCCATTCTACATAAAAGCTTCGTCTACGAATGCCTTTTTTTACGTGTGGCAATAAGCTCACAAAAAAAGCTGGAATATTATTTTTTGTTTTCTGCTCCAGCATCACCAGCTCCTTTTTTCAATATTGAGAATTTCATCCTCCATATTATAAATGCTCTCTTTGAGATTCCTATGATAATGATGTTGTGGCGTAGACGTTTCCACTTCAAACGTACTCATTTAGTTTTCTTCAAAGACGTTTTTTTGCGACACCTCCATCCATACTGTTGAAATCCTCTCCAATATTAAAGTCGTGTACATCGCTTTTTTATGGCGACTTAAGATTGGCGGCATTTTATCTGGTCCTTTGTAAACATCATGGATGCAAAATGTAAACACCATTGAGAACCCATCTCATTGACAGTATCTAGTCCAGATAGCCAGAACGTTCCGATGGAAATTTCAGCCCGGAACGTATCTCTCAAATGTTTCCAGATCAATATTTTATAACTATAAAAAGTCTTTTTCTATTGTGCTTCGGGAGGAGTTGCTGACGCAAAATTTAAATTTGTCACTATCGAAGTTGATGGCTATGGACGTCAAAGCGATGGTGGAACCTTTGCTTCCTCAGATATTTACAAAATGATAAAGTTGTGGAGAACTAAAGATTCCGAAAGCCACCGAGTTGCCCAATACCACAATATCAGATGAAGCTTATCCTCTACTGGACTGGGTTCTTAGACCTTATGCCAGAAGAGATCTAATTTTGGAAAATGAATTTTTTTGTGGAATGTGCCTTCGGCATAATTAATTCCAAATGGAGAATATTATGGAAGCTAATTCAAACGATACCATCTAACGCAGAAATGATTGGCAAAGCTATTTGTATATTGCATAATACAATATTAGATTTGGAAGAACTGGATACTCACATAACTGAAGGAGAAAAGTTTATTAACAACGAACAAAAAAATATCTTGGAAAGTTATATATATTGAATTACTTACCATTCTGAATAAATTCATTTGCAATTAAGTTCCAATTTTGTTCAACATCTTGTCTTTTATGATAAAGCTTATCTTGCTGCGTTTTGTAAAAACAGGTACAATTAGCTCCTTGTTGTTTACCGACATTGTCACATGTGCGCGGCCACCAAAACACAAATTAAATCTAAATTTGACGACATTCGGCGCCTAGACAACTCAAAAATAACAACAACAGCAACGGGTAAACAGCAAGCGATTCGTCTTCAAATTCGATACTGTACCGTTTCAAGCTGATTGCTTGCGTTTCGTCTCAATCTTTGTCTTCGCATGCACTTTGAACGAATTCGAGCAAATTCATATAAATCGTACTGCGCACTTTTAGTCTTCCGCTTCGTCTTCCTCTTCGTCTCAACTCGCACTCTGTTTGCAGGCTTAGTTGTTACGATTGAGTTAAGCTAGTATTAAGTTAGAATAAAATTACAACTCCCCACGTACGCAACTGCACCTACCAACGTCAGTTTGTTAAAGTTTAATAAACTATATTTTTTATTGAAAGTGGAATTAATTCAACTATGTGCACTGATTACTTTTAATTTATTAAATCGAAACGCGTTTTTATTGTTGAGGTGCATCGAACTAGTGTTTCTTTGCACATTCAATTGACAATTTGTAAAATTATTACGTTTTTGTTTTTATTATTTTTTGTTTTTTAAAATTACGTTCAGTATTTTTTATAATTATTTTCAAACGTAACAATACTTCTACATGCTCAGCTGATAAATATAGCATCTAAAACAATTGAAGGCGTTCACAGTTCAATTGCCTTAGTTAAATAGCACAACATGAAAACCATCATCGAACTGTGAACTCAAAAGATGTTAATTAGATTTGTATTACATATGTATGTGTATGTATATCAGGTTTCATAACGAAATGTAACATTTTTACATCTGACCTGATTTCAAATATACATTTTTAACTTTAATGTTTGCATCATTGCTCGTTTTACATGTAATTGTTTATATCCATTTTTGAGTACTTCTAAAACTCCATTAATATCGTTGCGCTTAATATTTTATTAAAGATCGATTGAATTGAATATCTATCTACCCAATTTTGTTTATCTTGATTGAAAGTATTTATAGCGTGTAAAATTCAGAACAAAGCTGAAGTCCCCTCATTTGGAGGCACCCTGTGGTTAACTATAAAATCAAAAAAAAAAAAGCTAAACAGTACGTCAGACCACTATACTGACGACAGACTACGTGGACCAAATTTATTCACTCAGATCCTACTGCTAATTTTGATTTTTATTAAAATAAATACATGTATATACATCTATATGTATATTTAAATATTCTTACAAAAAAACATATTTTTATTTATTTTTATATACATGAGCCGATTTGATAATACACAGCACATACCAAAAACAGCAGTATCATAAAATTTTGAGTTTACGTATAAAACAAAAAAAAAAAACGGATACAAAAACACCGGCTGTGTAGTCTATTTGACCCTTAAATCGACTATTCCAACTACACTAATACAAACCGTGGTTAATGTAATAAGAATTAAATTGTGTGCCTCTCATCTACTCTGTTAGAGAGAAATAAATGAAACGAACTGCTATTACTTGGTTTGCATCATAGTATAACTTTTTATACAGTCGGATGTTTTTATCAATTTGCGTTGAATTGTGCAATTTTTCTCTTTGTATATTGCCCAGCCCTGAACACTAAATATGAACTAAATGGTGTAAAATATCTATCCCTTCGAACTTCACACATATTGTGATTTGTTGCTGCCAAATACAATATATACATATGTATATGAGTGAACAAATACGTGAACGATGGAGTCTACAAATTTATTAACAGAACTGGGCGGTAAATATCAAAACCTTGTACATCATGAATTAACGAATTTTAAGTTCTGTGATAATCCAAATCCATTTGGTATATACAAATTAACAAAAACATCTATGTACGTATGTACATACAAACATACATATATATTGAATGTTTATTCTATTGAACATATATTAAGTATATAGTAAAAATATTCATAAGTGTATATTGAGTTGATTTTATCTATTTCGGGCATGTAATATATTTTTCAATGTAAATATATATCGCTATATATCTATATATCGCTTCATTTCGGAGTTAGGACGATATTAGCATATTATTTACATGTTGAAAAGAACTAAATTAAAAAATGTGTAGGTACTTTTATGTCTGTCAAGTGCCTAGTGAAGTAGTAGTTACAGTTTGACTGAATCTTAGTAACTTATAAAAATAGAGATCGCACCCTGTAAAGAAAATATATTTATGACCAACTCGACGAGTCCGTCTATCAGTTATCTGCCGCGTGAATTATTCGCTCAGTTGTTAAGATATTGACCGGAAATTTCATTTTTTAGCACGAAAGATATGTGTGTTTATACTAAGTTTCGATACCAATTTTCAGATATTTTTCTGATACAAGCCTAATCCACATTTTTCAGTTTTAATATGAAGAAAATTTGTATTAATGAAGCGTATTAATTCAAAAAAAAACAAATCCATGACATTTCAAATAAATTCACCAAACATTTTTAAGTTTCAAAAGATTGGTTTTTAGTTTTATATTTTTCGCTTAAAATTTTAAATACATTTTTCAGTGTCCAAATTTTTGTTTGAAGAGAATTGTAGTTTGGTTCTACCAAAGTTTACGTTTTCAGTTTTGTTTTTATTCGCTAGTGCTTAAGTGTAATGCGATTTTGTATAAACTTTTCTATATTTAGGTCCTCTTCATTTCGAGTAAGTTCGAATGATTTTAATTTTGTCATTAATCGGTTTGGTATCAAAGAATATTAGCTAAGTGTACTATAAATATTGCACACTGGGCTAGGATATCCAGAAATTTGTTAACTAATGCCTCATATGTCATATATCAAAAATTAAGAGATATAAGATAATCCATGCAGATAGGTGCCTATTAGAGAACAGCATGAGTGTATATAAAATTAAGTATAAGTAAACACTGACATAATATGCAAAGCAATCGGAGTATACAATAAACCCAAATAGAGTATAGCTGTATTTGAACAGTCAAGTGTTTTGAGTATGTACAATTATATGTCTTAATAAAATTAGTATTAGTGAAACCACTTCAGCCATCTACAAAATATCCGGATATTGCGGGTAATACAGATATGTATATATACGCATGAAATAAAATGAATTAAAACTTGGCGTTCAGTATTTAACGAGAGGGAATTCAAAAAGAAGTTAAAATACTGTAAAAAAGAAAGCATTCGATTCAGGATGCATCGCAGACCCAATAAAGTATATAAAGAGGTAGTCAAACATATTTACACATCGAGCTTTTTTTTTGCGTGTTACTCAGAAAGAGCTGTTTCTTGTCGTTGCTATTGCTGTTAGACAACAAAGTGTGTTGTAAACCTTGATCTATCCTGAAGCGATCGAAATCTAATTAGCAAGATATCGGTATATCGAACTGAGATCGAAACAAATTAGTATTTACACACATTTGTCTTGCTTCAACACACATTTATGATTTTATGATTCTTAAATTACACACAATTACGAGCACGACATCGCATCAGACAGAGCGATGCGATATCGTGCGACTTCTTTAATGTATCTGGGTTAATACCATAGGTGATGCCCAGGCTTATAATAAGCTGTAATGGTCATACATACAAAAATAAGCAGAGTAAGTCCTAGAATTTCAGTTAGTATATATATATAAATTCTCAATAACTCTGCGATGTAATTTTTTACACCGGTTTAAGGAGACGTCATAGATTCCATAAAGTTTATATAGGGTGGTTGATTTTTAATAAAACACGAATTATTTAGGAAATTATAGACATTTCTTTTTATTATGATATATTGGTATGACTCAATTATGTATGGAACAAAATATCGGCCAAATGGCCGCCACGGCTTCGGCGGCACTTTCATCCGATGGTCCAAATTTTCGATGACGCTGAGGCATAATTGAGGTTCAATATCGTTAATGTGCCGAATTATCTCATCCTTTAGCTCTTGAATTGTTGTTGGCTTATTAGCGTACACCTTTTCTTTCAAATAACCCCAAAGAAAGAAGTCCAACGGTGTCAAATCACATGATCTTGGCGGCCAGTTGACATCGCCGCGACGTGAGATTATTCGGTTATCAAATTTTTCGCGCAAAAGAGCCATTGTTTCGTTAGCTGTGATATGCATTTTGATTTGAACGCCCATTTTCATAATAGGCCTGAATAACTTTAACGCGTTGATCGATTGTGTATCTTTCCATGGTTCAAATTGAGTTAGTCTAAAGTTGAGAAATGTCAAAAGAAATGCAGGAAAAAACTTGACGTTTAGGTGTAGTTCACATTCAACATCGGCCCTTGAAATTTAACCACCCAATATAATTTTGATCAGCACGACGAGACGAGTCGATCTAGTTATGTCCGTCTGTATAAATGAGTTTCTTTTGCTTAGTTTTTTTAGTTTTTTTTTTTTAACTTCAAACTTTAAACTTCTTAATGAATTTATTAAATTTTAACTTTAAATTGGGTAAAAACATTTTTAACGTTATCATATATATACCCTACTGATATGATAAGGATCAATCCACTATAATATATAACGCAATACAAACGCATTTTTCTTTCTCTGATTGTTTCAAGAAAATAATGTATTTCTTCGGTTGTATCAGACCATTGAGCCCCAACCATACCATCTTGAAGCTTTATCTAAGCCACTTGATTATCACACATAAACTATTCAAAGATTCGTGTGACGGGTATTTAAGCTTCGGTTCCGCCGAAAAACGTTTTTCCTTGTTTTTAATAGCTAGTTTCAAATAACTAGATTCAAAAGGACTCGACGAAGGTTTGCAATATATAGAAATGAACATAATAGTGCCGTGATCTAATATGTTACATATTTCCAAAGTTAGTGCTAAAATAACGGTTGTATGTACTGAATAGTTACCGGTTTCAATTTTAGACAATATTCTATCTGGGTGCTACTTTTCCCGATATCGACAATATAGCGGTAGATGTGACTGCATATTTTTCTGCTAACATCCTTGAAAAGAGTTAACAATGTTTTGCGACTTGAATAATTTTTTTTATGACTTGTATAATATTTCTTGTTAAAAATTGTATAGTTTTTTTTTTTATTTTGAAATATATTTTTTTTACTTTGGATGTAAACACCAACAATTTTTTAAAATATTGTAGAAAAAAAATTTTTTTTTTTCATATTTTTAAAATATGTAAAACGGATTAAAAAGTTTCTAAAAGTTTTATATGAGCCCTTGATTTTGAAACTGGAATAAGTCGAAAATTTTGAAAATCTAGTTTATCAGCTATTTCATATCAAATCGTAATAAAATAACATAGTTTAAAGAGATTAGCAGTATACCGTGAAAATTAACCCGATAAAATGTTTTTATTTTTTGGTTGGTAAACAAAATACGGTTATTGTTTTTTTGATACTGGTATAAGACAGTCTGTTCACAAAGTTTGGCAAAATAATTAGTAATTTTGTCATATCTTCAGATAACGGTTCAGGTACGTAAAAACGTACTATTTATAGTTCATCATAGATATTATACGGCGAAGAAGTATAAGTAATGCTCCCAAGAAATGGGAAAAATCGTAACATTAACATAGCTTTAATTTGGTTAAATATTATTCAGTCATCTGCTAATAATGTTGAAACAGTTGATCATAAATTTATGGTATCCGGACATTCTTTTTTGCCAAATGGTCGCGATTTTGGTTTTATAGATACTAAAATTAAAAAAATCCAATTATTTATACATATCTGAGCATTAAAGTTTAATAGAATTATGTAAAGAGAAAAATCCATTTCCAAAATCCAACGAATAATAGAAAGAAAAACACCAATGGAAAAGATGTGTCTTGGCTAAAAATACAATGGATCAGTTTTATAAAACTTCCTTGGATGACAATTCCGAATTCAAAGTATTAGACCTCTCACCTAAAAGAGGAAGACCTAGAATATACGAAAATATTGATTTGCTTCCATTAAACACAAACATTAGACCAATGACAGAAGAAAAACGTAACGATATGATAAATTTACTACCCTATATCCCACCAATTTTTCACAAATATTTTATTTCCCTAAATACTAATAAATAATTTAGTTAGTTACAATGGAATGAGTTTGAATAAAATGTTAATTGCTAATAAAAATGTTTCCTTGATGGTATAAGTCATTATAAAGTCATGCAGTTAATTTTGAAAGTGGTATAAGTCATTTAAACCTTTCAAAACCACATTTTCTTTTAAAAATTGTTAAAAATTTCACAATCATAATAAATACTTGTTTGTTGGCAATACTTTACTGTCGAAAAATCGTATTCCATAATACAAAAATATTTTTTAATCCTAATCTCTAAATATCTCAAAACAAGGAAAATATGACATACCACTTTCAAAATCAAGGGCTCATATCTAATATTCCAGGAAATAACGGTAACCGAAAGACTGTAAACAGCTGTTTTGCAAATGCAGCCAGTAATATGTTGCACAAGCAATTTTTCCTTCATGTATAAAAAATTAAAAACGAGTAAATTTTTACTTATTTGTCGGTATTATACCTTTTACTTTTATCAATCCTTATATATAAATCTCTTTGACCTGACTGATTGAAACCGGAAAAGCTTTATCTCTGGAATGTTAAGACCTAAAGACTAAATATTAGGCGCTACCTTTCAATAGTTAAAAATAAATTTCAAGCGATTTCCAAAATTTGGACCTGGGCTCTGGGTTGATTCAAAACCCAAATTGGACACCATCTAGACCGTAGACCTACCACATCAAAGTAAAATAGAAACAAGTAAACGTTAAAGCAAAAAAGATGTTCTAGTTTTAGAGAACAAGGTTCGACTGTATAAGGCAGTACTTAAACCAATTCGGACCTACAGTATCGAATGATGGTATATGAAAATAGATTTTAAAAAATTTTAATTAGTTTGTAGAATATAAAACAATATTTGTAATATCAACATTATTGCTACAGATTTTTTTTTTTTCAATTTTTAAACTTTTTTGTTGACTATTGTCTGATTGTAAATCAATCTGTTGATTTAAATTAAGGTAAAGTTGATCACTTTGACAAAATTTTGGAAAACTTTGACCAGGGTCTCAATGGGGGCCTTAAACCGGAAAAAGCATATCTTTGGTATGAGTAGGCCTAGAGACTTGATAGTGGCTCCATTAAATAGATGATATAAAATTATTTTTGAAATATTCAAGGTGGTTTCCGAAATTTAGACCTGGAACCCAGCGGGGCACACAGAACCGAATAGTTAGTTAAACAATATTTACATGTTCAAAGTGTTGTCGATATTCCGGCGACTTGTTATATGTTAATGTAAATTTATCACACGCTGGGTGGACGGGACTTTTCAACATCGGCTCTTCTCTCACTACTTATTAAGAATAAATTAATTTGACAAGTTCCTAAAAGCAAAAACAGAAAAAGAAAAACACTGGTAAAGCCGCGGGTTATATATCTGTGGTGAAAAGGAAAAAGTGCTTAAGTCGATTTAAGCAAAAATTGAGATAAGAATACTCCGTTGATCTCCGTATTGAAAAGTACCTTAATGCAAAATTTTAATTATTTTTTACGATTTTTCAGGAAGTTATAGGCGAAATAATTTTTGCTTAATCTTACTTTTGCGTACAATTTTTTTTTATTTTGAACTTAGAAAGTGCTCTCCTGCTAAACGGTAAAATCAGACTTAAGCAGTTTTTTTCTTTTTTACCACAGATATATACACATATATAAGAGTATATAGAATAAGAATATAAATACGCGTTTTTAATTGTTTTTACTTATTCGACATTTAGATCGCTGTCATTTGTTATTTTGCAAACAGTAGGCATTAGTTTTAGTCTTACAACTTTTTTTATATATATATATAAATTTTAATACTGAAAAGAACGCTGCCTTTTCAACAAGGGTAACATGCCCAGCTATAGCAACCTTAGTGTTCTGTGCCCAGTTTTAAAGAAGGGTGTTGACTAAACTTGGTATGCTTGCAAAGATCTTTCGCCTCTATACGATGGCACTAACAAGTACCAAAAGAGTTATCAGGATATATACAAATTTCTCCAACCCATTCGATACCTAGATAAGCTTTAGATGTGGCAATTCCCGTTGATATTCAAAAATTAACGTGTGGTCATTAGGACTCTCTCGGAGTCTCGTTCAATGGGAACAGCGGTGAATGAGAGTAAATTGAGAGTTTGCACCCGCAAATCATCAAGGCGACTTTTGCAGTCTTTGAGGATAGAAAATTTCAGCATCAAAGATGCAGAACCCGTCGTATACTTAGGCACAGAAATTAACAGAACTTTTGTTGTCGACGCTCTTTCTGTCACGATAAGCAAACGCGAAGCGGAGTTCTATCCAGACGAACAAATAATTAAACTTTACAAGACGCTTATAATGTCAGTCTTTCCACTTCCAGCCGAGATCGCTGATATGTTTTAGAATGAAGATCAAGAAGATTCTGACAATTCTGAAATAGAGTAATATCAAAAGAACTTTAATATCAAAAACTCCAAAAAAATCGAAGTTTCTTATTTCAAAATTTAAAAGGAACAAAAGTGTAAACAATGAGGATGTAAAAATTGAAAAATATATTCTACTTTTTAAATAAGTTTTAAAATACCCATGTTGTCAAAGACAACACTAATTTGTTTAAACAAATTATAATACAGATTTTTATTAACTGCAACTCATTTCTTGTTTTTTAGCATAAAACTAAGTTATTTAAAAAAAATGTTCAACTTTTCTCTTTTGTGCAAAATATGTTGATATTAACAATAAATATTGATAAAACAAAAAAATAAATATAGCACTCGCCAACAAAAAAATTGTTAATAATTTAATCCTAATTCATAAAAAACAAAAAAAAAAAAAATCGATTAAGAATTGCGGACTGTAAAACGTTTTAATGCTCATGCGCGCGTTTTTGCGAGTTCGGACCACTGTGCGACGTAAAGAAATGAATATTAACCTTGAAAATTCAACACTATATTTGGAGTCTATTGCTTTAGAGAGTTTTTTTAAATAAAAATATCATTTTAAACTATATAAAAAACATTTGCTGAACATAAATTAATTTTTTTACAAAATGTTTTTAATTAATTTTTAAATTGGCTCTAACACGGCTCTCCTCGCGATTGTAACAAATTTTGTATTTTTTTGTTCATTTAAAAACAAATTTTATATAAAAACCCTCGCACTTTTTAACTTTCTTAAATTTGCCATATGTAAAAATTAATATTTGTTATTGCAAACTTGACGAACCTTGAAAGGGCTATTGTTAACCTTTCAGTTCAAATCATGAATTTGTTAGTGTCATACTTTCGACGTATGTATATATATTTATATTTGGAAAATTGTTGGTAAGAAACAAAAGCAACCAATTTCAAGCCTTATAAATATTTTCTGACCTATTGCAACCAGAAATTACTATTTTTTGTATCAAATAGTAATCTTTTAAACCCGCTTGCTCTTTATAAGTGTATTTTAGTTTTTAACCCTCATAATAACTCTTAATAATAAAGTGTTCGTTTTCAATATAAATAAAAAGGTAAAAAATTTGTGCTACAGTTTTAAAAACTTTTCTTTCATAGGTTTGTGATTGGTTGACTCAGTTTTGTTCGAGAGCGTGTAAATATGTTACACACATGGGCTATTTCGAAGAATAGTTCACTAAAAGGAACTTTTTTTAATTTCTCAAACTTCTTAAATATTCCTCTTAATACAGGAAGGGTATTATGAGTTCGTCAGAAAGTTTGTAACGTATTAAAGGAGACATCGTAAACCCCATAAATTATATAAAAATATAAATATTTTTGATCTAATTAAAAATATTATGAAACAATTAAATTTAATATTTTATTAAGAGCCAAGTCACACGCAGCAAGATTTTTATGCAATACTAACAGATACCCGGCGTGTTCTACTACATTGTACGGGCGTTTCTGCTGCTCTTTCAGCTCTTTTCAGTTTCGCATCTGCTTTGTTTTGTGCAGTTTCAATTCTTTTTGATAGCATTTTTACTATTTCCTTTTTTTTTTTTTTTTTTTTTTTTGCAGCGCAACCAATATGGGCTGGGGGTAACTTAAAAACATACTTAAAAAAAATCCACTTTTTTTTATCTTACCCAAAAGGTGTAGCTGTTTTTTATTTTTATTCTTTGTTTATGTTAAAAAAGCAAAACATTTTTGTAAATTAGAAAATCGACTTCTTAAAAGAACCGAATATGCATTAGGCATTGTTTGTGCGGGCTGTCAGTACCACCACAGCAGGCTCAGCTTAACGTAAGAGGCGTTTAAAGAGACGAACCTCAGGATGAGGTTGGTTCGCAGGGTTTTGGCCCTTCAACCGGAAAACATTTTAAAACCAAATGATCATACGAACCATGGATAGAAGAAACCAAACTACTCCAGGTGGCTGACACACAAGTGAAACTACCGTTAAATCTGCTACTCACGATAACAAACCCCGGAAAAAATTTAAGGGGAACACTATTTAAAAATATGCACCTGGAACGTCCGATCCCTTAATAGGGATGGTGCAACTGAACAACTGATTGACACTCTAGACAGATTTAAGGCTGATATTACAGCCATCCAGGAAATGCGATGGATTGGCAACGGACACCTAGAAAAAGCAACCGGCGACATCTACTACAGTGGCCATGAGAGTCAACGCATATTTGGATGTGGTTTCGTGGTTAGTAGGAAACTACGTGGTCTCGTCTCCAAATTTACAGCAGTAGACGAGCGTCAACATTAGCTTAATATGTGTACACGCCCCGACATTGGATAAAGACGATGCGAAGAAAGATGAATTCTATGAGCGGTTAGAACAACTTTACGAGCGCTGCATGACATCAAAATTGTCATCGGTGATTTCAACGCCCAAATTGGGAGAGAAGAAGTCTTTCGCCCAACCATCGGACAATTCAGCCCATATAACACCACCAATATCAATGGAGAAGGGCTAATCAACTTTGCCGCGGGCCGCATTATGGTCATAAGTAGCACCAGATTTCAACACCTCGACATCCACAAGGCAACTTGACGCGGTGGCCTCCCAGGCGTCCGCACCCAAATAGACCACGTGCTAATCGATGCCAGACATGCATCGAGTGTGATTAATGTAGGAGCAAACAGAGGTCACAACATCGACTCGGGCCACTATCTTGTTCTAGCCAAGGTACGTACCAGACTTAGTGCAGCACACGCCAAGCGAGCTACCATACAACGAAAGCTAGACGTTGGTAGGCTAAACTCGCAGCAGACCGCCGCTGCCTTCTCGACAAGAGTCTCTCAACTACTTAGAGAGACCACCCCGGCATCCGACTTTATAAACGATCAGTTGAAAGCATATCTCCAACTCATTAAGTACGGCGGCCAAAGAGGTTGTTGGTTGTACTAAATCTCAGAGGCAAACTTTGTATGATGTGGAATGTCGCATCGCTACGGTAGAAAAGAACATTGCCTATAAGCGAACCCTGTAAGCAGGAGCAACACGAGGTGTTGTTCAGCGATATCGAGAAAAAAGGCATTTTCAAACGCAAAAGGATAAAACCAAGAAAGGCGTGAGCTGGAGGAAACTGAGATGATGTGCGATAGAAATGTGGCTTGAAAATTCTATCAAAGAATCAAGCGTTTGACCGAAGGTTACAAACCCGGAGCATCGTTCTGTAAAGATGCGCATAGAAACGTTGTGACAGACGTCCAGAAGTCACTTATGTTATGGAGGAACCACTTCTCTACCCTACTTGGAAGCGAGGACGGGAACGATGCCGCCAGCGGAGACGATGAATATCTGGTTCCCCAGACCGATGATGGCATTCCAGTGGAGCCACCAGATTATAACGAGGTCTTAGAAGCCATAAAAAGGCTTAAAAATAACAAAGCGGTGGGCGTAGACGAACTTCCTGCAGAGTTATTTAAGACTTGCGGTGAAGTGTTGATTCGATGTATGCATTAACTCTTCTGCAAAATATGGACTGGTGAATGCATGCCCACCGATTGGAACGTAAATGTGCCCTGTCCAATCCTTAAGAAATGAGACCGCGCAATCTGCACAAACTATCGCGGTATAAGTCTCATACAAACCTCGTACAAAATTCTATCTGGTTTACTGTGCAATAGGCTGAAACCGTACGTAGCAAGCACTGTTGTTCAATACCAGTGCGGTTTTAGACCGAAGAAGTCGACCACCGACTCTATATTCATGCTGAGCCAGATCCTGAAAAAGACCGAGGAGAAGCATATCGACACACACCACCTTTTCGTCGATTTCAAACCCGCTTTCGACACGCCAATCAGATCAAAGTTCTTTAAAGCATTGACTGAACTTAAGATCCCTGCAAAAATCGTTCGCCTCTGTATGATGACGCTGACAAACACTCAAAGCGTTGTCTCAGGGTCGGAAAACATCTCTCCAACCCCTTAGACACCAAGAGAGGCTTCAGACAGGGAGATGCGTTGTCGTGCGACTTCTTCAATCTCTTGTAGGAGTATATACTACGAAATGCCCACACGTTGATTTGAGGCGCAACATTTTATTAAAAGATATCGTTGATATCGACATAATCGGGCAAAATCCACGTACAGTGAGCTTGGCTTTTAAAGATATTGAAGAGAATTCTCGCAAGATGGGACTGGCGGTGAACAAAAGTAAAACGAAGTACTTGGTATCCTCTCGCAAATCAATAACACGACCTAAAGATTCTGTGACTATGGGTAATTTCACCTTCGACTTTGTAGAAAACGTTGTCTACTTGAGCTCTCAAAAAAAAACCAGAGCAATAACACCAGCCTAGAAATTAGACGAAGAATTACTCTGGCTACCCGATGCTACTTTGGTCTCGGTAAGCAAATGAGGAGAAAAGTTTTATTTTGATTTTAAGTTACTTGCATTGCTTACTTTTAAATGTAACCGGCTTGGGGCTCATCGGTTGAACGGTTGCAACGTTAGCAGTGGACAGAAACTTTTTTACTATTTTATATAGACAGATAGATAGATGTAGATAGATATATATATAGATTTAGATAGATGTAGATAGATATATATATAGATTTAGATAGATGTAGATAGATATATATATAGATTTAGATAGATGTAGATAGATATATATATAGATTTAGATAGATGTAGATAGATATATATATAGATTTAGATAGATGTAGATAGATATATATATAGATTTAGATAGATGTAGATAGATATATATATAGATTTAGATAGATGTAGATAGATATATATATAGATTTAGATAGATGTAGATAGATATATATATAGATTTAGATAGATGTAGATAGATATATATATAGATAGATATAGATATATATATATATATATATATATAGATATATATATATATATATATATATATATATATAGATATATATAGATATAAATAGCTATAGATAGATATAGATAGATATAGCTAGATATAGATAGATATTGATAGATATTGATAGATACAGATAGATATAGCTAGATATTGATAGATCTAGATAGATATACATACATATAGATAGATTTGGATTGGTACATATAGTTACAGATAAAAATAGATATAACTGGATCTATATTATGTATATATATAAGGTTGTCAAATATATCCTTTTCGCTTTTTTTGCTTTTTATTTAATGCTTTATAAAAAGTGTTACAGTAATCGGATTTAGTTCAAATATGCGCCGTTTTGTTCGATAAACTGTTTTCATCTAGACGGCAACTTCATAATACCCCCCTTGAGGAACCCCCCTCCTTATTAGCGAAGAACTCGGTCAGCCACTTTTCTTCGTTCGTCATGGACAGGAACTATATGGTGAATGCGATAAAACCTCCCATCCGAGCTTCCGTAGCTTCTGACGAGTCACCAAAGATGTGTGTGGCCTGGCGTTTTCCTGGTGGAACACTATACCCTTCCTGTTGGCCATTTCTGGACACTTTTGGTCGATCGCCTGCTTCAAGTGGTCCAATTGTTCGTAGAATTAAGAGTCCGGCCATATGGGAGCAGCCCATAATGGATGATTCCCTTCCAATCCCACCAAACACAGCAAAACCTTACTGGCCGTCAATCCCGGCTTGGCCACTGTTTGGGACGATTCACCGGCCTTCGAGCAATACCGTTTTCGCGGCATGCGGCACCTAACGATCAAGTTTTTTTTGTATCCAGCCTTCTTCAGATGGTTTAAAATGGTTTGGTGACTAACTCCCATCTCCTGGGCGATGTCACAAGATGTCACATGCCGGTCTAGCTCGATGATTTCCATGATTGGATCGGTATTCGTCGCAGGTCTTTCGCCGGCTGGCTTATCCATGGTGTCGTTTTCACCTTCTCTCAATCGTCGTACCATCCCCTAAAACACCATTAATCTCACGGAACGTTTCTCTAGCGTATTTCCCTTCAAAATAGCGAGAATTTCGGCGTTAGTGAACATCATGTTTACACGTCTATAACTTTTGAACGCAATATTCAAACTAATCATGCATAAAATCGTTTTGTAGGTTATGTCAAATTCTTTCAAATGATATAAGTATTGCTCAATACGATCTCTGTAGCACTTTGTACAAAGAAATTCAAAAGACAAAAAGACAGTTACGGTTTCAAGGCCCCGGGTCAAAATTTTACAAAATCCCGTCTTAGTGCTCACCTGAAATAAAAAAAAAATTTGGTCAAAAATCTATTTTGGGTTCACCTACGGGTCCCACGTCCAAATTTCGGAAATCCCCTGGAAACGCCTAAAATATTTTTTAACCATCTTTTAAATGCGCCCAGTTTCAAGCCTCTACGTTTATTCATTCCAAAGAAATTTTCCAAAATCTCGCCTTAGTGCTCACCTGATATCTAAAAACAAAAATTGGTCAAAAAAATCTGTTTTGGGTCACCCAATGGGTTTCAGGTCCAAATTTCGGAAATCCCTTGAACACGCCAAAAATATCTTAAGCCGTTTGGCCTGTATGCCGATCTCCTGAAATCCGTCAGTCAAGCAGTAAGTCAGGTGAAACACATTTATATCAGAGAACGGCAAGGCGTGATTGCAAAAACGTTCATACACAAAAAACAGCCGAATAATCGTGCCCTTCGGCTCAACCGATCAAACATTCATATGCACCCGAAGTCACTGCTGAGTTAAATTCACTCAATGTGCGCAAATTTTTTTGCTCACTGAGTTTATTCACGCTCATATGCAAACCGATCATTTGGGCGTATGTTGATTTTATTCAACATTGAATTTTTTTGTTGATTTATTCATACGCCCAAATTCTTACTCAATTCCACTCACGGTACGAAAGTCAGCGTTGAATAAAAATCAGCTCATGATGATTTTTATTCAACGAATAACTCAACTCGTGTTCGTGCATTTCTAGCTAGTAGTGCAGTTGCAGAGCGCGCATTTTCTTTGGCAGCAAACATAATAACTGACAAAAGAAATCGTCTTGGTCCAAAATCAGTGGACAGCCATATTTTTTTTAAATCTTTTTTTTAAAACATTTTCAAAATAATTATTACATTGTTATAGATAATATACATAAGATATACATAAGAATGCATTAAGTATTATGAAGTCAAAATGTGTCCTTTTTATACCCGTTACACATAGTGTGAACGGGTATATTCAGTTTGTCAAAAAGTTTGTAACGCATTGAAGGAGGCATCGGAGACCCCATAAAGTATATATATTCTTGATCAGCTCGATGAGACGAATCGATCTAGCCATGTCCGTCTGTCTGTCCGTCTGTTTGTTGCTATGCGATCTTTTCGATGAAGATATAAAGATATTGGGCTGAAATTTTAAACTTAAGCTTTTCTCGGCAACGACTAGGTTAAGTTCGAAAATGAGAGTGCCACGCCCATTTTTAGGTATAGCCCCCATACAAACTTATCGATTTTTTTCGATTTTTTTTTTTAAATAGTAATTATTTATGAATGTACTCGCTCCCAATTAGGTAAAAACATTTTTTTGGTCATCCAGGGTCAAAACCAAGACGACACGCCCATGTAACGGGTATTTCAGCTTCGGTTCCACCGAAGTTAACGTTTTTCCTTGTTTTATGTTAAATTATTGATAAAGTGTGAAAACATTTTTTTTTTAATTATAATTTCACTTTATTAATTTTTTTATTTTCTCATGTCCATTGTCATTCAATATGAAAATATATAATCTGTTGTGAAATTACGTATTTTCCTTTCTTTCACTTTGCACATGCACAAACTCATACGAGTTGATTTTATTCTTTTTGATTTTATTCTTATTCAACTCAATCAATGTTGAGTAAAATCAATATACGCCCAAATGATCGGTTTGCATATGAGCGTGAATAAACTCAGTGAGCAAAAAAATTTGCGCACATTGAGTGAATTTAACTCAGCAGTGACTTCGGGTGCATATGAATGTTTGATCGGTTGAGCCGAAGGGCATATACACGATTCATGTGCTCATCAGCATGAGCTGATTTTTATTCAATGCTGCGTTTCCTTCGGTGAGTAGAATTGAGTAAGAATTTGGGCGTATGAATAAATCAAGAAAAAAGTGATTTTTGCAGATCTCTGATTTATATATATAGTTACCTTATTGTCAAAAGCGAATTGCCGGAGCAGGAGCTAATGGAAGCACTTAGTACTTTATCTAAACTTCTAATTATTCGTACATAATTCCTTGAAGTATGAGTGCATTCCAACTTAACTCAGCAGTTTACGTGACTCTCATTTTTGCTTGGCTTGCATTTTTGTTTTTTTAAAGTTATTGAATATGTTTTATATAGAACATATAGACGAGAGGTCATTTAATATATAAAAATTAATTTAATGTGAAATAATTAAAATTTGTTTTTTTTTTATAGTCTGTACTCGAAGGGTATTCTCGGAAGTCTAAAATTAGTATAAATTATGCCTTTGATAGTCTCAATTAAATATCTCACTATGGTTAGGCCAAAAAAAAAATTATATAATTTTTTTAACGTAAAAAAAACAAAGTTCGATGTTTTTGGTCGGTAAGCAAATTGCAAGAATTGTTGCCTGAGACGAGATTTGAGCAAAAAATGTATTACTCTCGGCATAAACTAAGCTTTAGCTTGTTTCAAATCAAAAATATCGTTAAAATTGTTTTACATATCCCAAACAAATACAACGATCGTCTACTATTTAAACATTATTTTATTCTCTATTTTCAGATTTAGTAACTGAAGACCGCATCAAGAGGCTAAAACTTCTCGAATCTATCATATTAGGAAAATATATTTCTGAAAGTTTTTCCGTAAAGTACAACAATGACATGAGTAATTTTGAAAATTTTTATGGTGGTCGAACTAAAGTTTCTATAGAAACATTGCTAGACGCTTTGATCGTGCTTTACGATGAATGCAGCAATTCTTCTCTGCGAAGAGAAAAAACTGTTAATGACTTTATAAAGCTTGGTAAGTAAATTTTAGGGTATATTGATGTATAGTATGTTTAAAATGGTTTAGATTGATTATCAATGGTATATTTAGCTATTTGAAATATAAAATTTAATAAATCGATAAATTTTTAATTAAATTTAATTGCCCTTTAATAAATGTTTTTTCATGGTTTAAAAAAATAAGTATTTGAGTTTTCGCATATTGCCGTAAAAAATAGAGATGGTCCCATTGTGACGCATGCGACCATCAACCACCATTTAAACTTAAGGTTTAAAGGTTAGTATTAGTGGCTGAGAGTGCATAGCACACTACAACTCATAGGTTAGAAGCCCAATCGGCTCTTTGTGATAACTCAGGTTCTCAGAGGAAAGATGACAGCAGCCAACCAAAGGAAACAATAGACTCCATTTGGACCCCTTGACATTCTTAACGTTGTTATTCACTCCAATTGTGGATATTGCGGTCAGATTGTTTTGGGAAGTATTTGCTCAATTGTAAGAATCTTGTTCCTTTGAAGAGCTGAATAGTGGTAGAGTAAATGTTCATTCTTGATATATCTGATCTGTTCAGTTTGTGGAGTTCGAAGTCTTGTTTCGATTGTACATTGGTCATGTCGTCCTGGAGACTTTGCATGTTATTAAGGTTCTCCAGTTAGGAGAGTTTTCTCCTGCAGGTATCTAGTTGTATAACAACCGAATCCGTTTCAGGATGTATGTATGTCGTAACTTATCTAGCCAGTTCGCCTACAATACAATTACCCGCGATATTGCTGTGTCCAGGTACTCATACGAGGTGAATACTGTAATGTTGGGCCATGTCATTTAGGAATTTGCGGCATTCATTGATTGGTTTAGAGTTTGAATTATAAGAACGCCTTAAGGGCTGCTTGAGCAGCATTGCTTCATTTATCGTTAAGACTTCCTATACTGACTTTTTTTGCATTAAAAAAAGGTCCGTATAGACTTCTTAAATTCTTGCTTCCGAATTATCGTTTCAAAGGAGAAAGTTTGCGTTGTCTCCAAGTTTAAGAGGAATGGTCATTAAGTTTTGAAGATTAGGGTCTGATATTTTTTATCTTCTTGTAAATAGCACCAATTCTGTTTTCTAGGGTTGCCCCTAGCCCAGAGGCTGCTGTCCAAGATTATACTATTTTTAGTGCTCTGTTCGTAAGGTCAAAGCGTTTGAAGAAATTTGCCTGTACACTGTAACATGGCACACTGCCTCACGAATTTACGCGCTAGCTCAGCGACTTTTCAATTTAGTAGCTGTTCAGTGAAATTTACTAAAGAATTGTCTATATCAAGATCTATTAAGATAGTTTTTATAGTAGTTTGTGCTGACCAACGAGTAGTCTTTACATTCTAAAGAGCTGTCAACCTTCGAGATGAGAGAGTCAAGAGTGGCTTCTGTCGGTTTTCTCTTACTATATGCATGTTTGGATTCGGACAGTCTAAGGGCAGATAGTTTGCACAATATAATAAACCTTGAATTAATAATGACCGTTTTTTAAAATTTTACGAATTTATTGTGCAAAAGTGGTTTCAAAAATATTCAAAGTATTGTCCATCGCTAGTTACTACTTTCTCCCATCTCATCATCTTTCGGACAATTTGCGGATACCATGTCGGAAGAACTACTCGTCTTAAACTCAATCCATTAATTGACCCACTTTTGGCTATCTTCATTGTAAGTGAACTGCTGTTCGGCTAGGCCATGACTCATCGAACGAAAGAGGTGTTAATTTAAAAGAGGGACGTCTAGAGAAATCAGCGGGTGTAGTAGGACTTCCCATTTCAGCGGTTCCAGGTGGATATTGACCGGTTTAGCAACATGTGGCCGAGCGTTGTCATGCTGCAAAATCACTTCGTCGTACCTTTCTTCGCATTCAGTCCGTTTTTGTTTTAGTTCGGGGCTCGAACGCTTGAGTCTGATAGAGTTCTCCCGTAATTGTTTCATTTTGTTTGAGAAGCTCGTAGTAGATCACGCCACGCTGGTGTCACCAAATGCAGAGCATAGGCTTCATGCGTTGAATATTCGGATTTGCAAAAGATGTTGTAGGCTGGTCGGGAAATTGATGTATTGCGTGATCAAGATCAATGAATTTGACATTGGTCTTTATCGAGTAATGCCTCTAATTCTTCATTTTTTTTCGGCTGAGCTTGATATTCTTTGTCATTTAAAAGCGAGCAAACCACCTCTTACATGATTTTTCAGATAGAGGATACTCGCCGTAAACTAATATTCGTTGGCCCTCCGCCGCACTTTTTATCATATTAAAGTAATGAAAAAGAACTCCTTGCAAAAACACTATATTTGGTACGAAATTCGACATATTCGAATTGTTGTTTATGTTTCAACCAAATGACAACGAGTGCAGTAGATGCTCATTAACAATAGCATTTAGCATCAAAAATTTGTAAACTGAAATATTGTATGTATACTAATGGCGACTTATTATTTGTAACGATCATTGTTAATTCGAAGCTCCAATTATTTTCCAGAAGTTTCTCAAGCATCTTAAGGAGCAAAGAGCTTATAGTCAGCTTCGGTATTAGCTGCGCTGGAAATATACCAAGGGTTTCAAAGGAGCAAATCGCTCATTTTAATTTTTATAACTATCTTCTCGATAAGTTGGTCAGCTGAGGGTCGTTGTTAGAATTACAACCCGTTAGGTGGGTCTTTAGGAGCTAGTTCAGTCTTTGCTCAATCGAATCTATCTAGTAACATGGCGCCCGAATGGACATGCTCCTAGTACATAGACACCAATCTGTATCGCCGACTTTCCCGTTGAAGCTTATTGTAATTATGTCGCTATTGCTAAATTTTTTAACAATTTAAACATTAAGGTAACTCCCACCTAGAATGCTTGATCTTGGTTTATTATTGAGGTTGCATAAGGTTGTTTATGCGTTGGTGTCCTCTAGCCACAGATCCGTTGTCGAGTTTCGATGCATCAACGCAGCAGAAGCTGTTTTACTATGATGAAGGTTTACAACACCTGCATCACTAGAAATAGTATCAACCATTGTCAGCCTATCTTCTTCTTCACTGGTGTACATTCGCGCTAAAGTTTGGCCGACTTCGGAGTACACTGAAGATACGCCGTCGTCGTCTGCTGCGATGAACTCCAGCTCGATATCTATCTTTTCGTCTGTCCCGACACCAGGATGATATTTAAGTCTGCATCCACTTTGTTAAAGCGCCCTTGGTTGGCTACAAGCGGAGCAAGTTATTCTTTGTTAAGAGGTACTACCACTTGCATCGTTGCGCTGTCTTATGGTTAAAGTCATGAAGGCTTTCCAGTTTTCAGCTGGGAGGTATGGGTTGAAGTTCGCTATCATGCCTTGGATTTCCACCAGGTCCAATGGTCTCGCGCTGTTGGTCTCGATGCTATTTCGTTGAAGTCAACCGCCATTAGTATTGTGCTTTATGTCTATCCCTTAAGGTTACTCTGCTGGATGTAACCTTTCCTTCCGCCTGAGGTTGGTTTGGCTTCTCCATGCCAGTTTCACAGGCTGCTGCTCGCATTATACCAGTTCGTTCTCAGTCTGACCAGAGGTTGGTCCAATCCTTCCTCTTCTATGAGGAAATTGGTCTATCCGCATATCTAGTTTTGACGGGAACACTGTTCCCTACCAGTTTTATAAAAGGAGCTCCGGACTCCTTCTTCGTCTCTGTTTGTTCATAGTTGGTCCCACGAACTGCGGCGAAAAAAGCAGGTCCACCCCGGCATATATCTACTCTGGCCAGGTTAGTCTGGCTTGAACAGACCGTCGCCACGAGACTGAGCCCTTCCTTAACAACTGCGCTATTTTTGCTAGGCAAGGCCACACAGCCAGACTGACTTTCGGCACTGGTCGAATAACACCTTTGTTCCTTGATATTTTACCTAAAACCACGATCAAGAGTCAATAGCTTAAGGGGTTATATACAGTTAGGAGGTCGAAAAAAAGGCATTTTTCAAGAATTTGTTTCTAAGCAAACTATTTGGTTTATTGATTTGAAACTTGGCAGGTATATTATGACAACCTTAAACTATATTCAAATATATCTTATTGCCAAAAAATAATTATCGGGAACGTTGATATTGCCAATTTTGCAGAGGTCCGAAAAAAAAGGCCTTTTGCGGTGTGCACGATATCTCTGGACTGGATCATCCAAAATTCAAAAACCAAATAAATTTCAATATAATAAATAAATAATCTTGTGATTAATCGAAGGAATTAGACAAAAAAAAATTTTGACAAAATGGCGGCTACTCAAAGCAAAAGGTTCGATTTTCAACCAAAAATTGGCTCTTTAATTGTTTTTAAAAATAAGAAATTTTCATCGGATGGGGAAATCCTTCGATTAATTACTAAAAAATATAATTAAGAAGCTTGTGTAAAAATTTCAGACCGATCGGTTCAGCCGTTTCCGAGAAATCTTGCTCACCGACTCACAGTGGGCCAGGCTGCCCTTCTAGCGGAACTTTAGTAGCAACTTGCGTAAATGAAGACATATTCCATTGAAAATTTTAATTTAAGATATTAAACATATTTATAATATACTTTAAAAAAAAAAAATTTATCGGAATCAGATGAATCCGAGTCACTAAAAGATTCTTTAAAACTATTTAGCAATCCTGAAACGGTTTTGTCCAAATTAATTTTTTTAAAAGTGGCTTTTGTTGTTTTGGAGAGACTCGTTATAAGTGGATCCGATGAAACAAGTAATCCATTCATAACATCTTCCATTGTATTACTCCTGTTGTCCTTACGGGAATGGTTTAAGCGTATATTCCTAAAATCCTTATTCCTATCTTCAAGTGCTTCTTCGGATATTATACCAATAGGAAGTGCTACATTGTTGATGATGTCCGCTCCATGTATTAAAACTTTGTGTACAGATGACGGCATGTAAAACCATGGATATTTGTCGACATACATTTCCGCTGTTTCCATGGCATATGAGCTGAATGAATCAGTATTGACTTGATATCCACAAGTCATTACCCTTAATATAACACTAAACCTATATAATAGAGCTTCGCTAACTCCAGTAATGCCGGCTACTAAATTTGGTTGGTTAAAAAACCGTGTGGCAGTATTTCCATTGTTGGTATTGCCACTACTACCCACTGGAATATCCACCAATAAGCCCATTTGCTTTCTAAGTTGGAATTCGATTTCAGATTTTCTATCTTCTACCTTTGCCTTATCTTCACCTCGAGCTTGCCATTTTTTTATTGGAAGTCTGTAAGCATTCCTCTCCTTAGCACTACATCGCATTTGCTTGTATGTGTGCTTCGTGTAGCCTACATCCATATATAGAGCCAGAGCTTCTTCAGGTGAGTATGGATTTGGCAATTTTACTTGTGCGTCCAATGACCTTTTAATTTTTTGTCCTGCAGTCTCGTTTGCATTAAGCTCTGTAACGATTTTTGATGCGGTTCGCATTCCAGATTTATACAGGCTGGATCTTGCTGCCACCATTAATTCATCGCACGTGGTTTCCTTTACCAGACTTGACACTTTTCTGGTCTGTGCTTTAGGGCAGAGATCACAGAAATCCTTTTTGGGTCGACCCATGTCTGAATTTGACGTAAAACTATACAAAAAGAGCGCATCATCAAGCCATGTCTGATTTTTTTTTTCGAAGAGGTTTGTTGTAATGGCATGCCTTCCACTTTTCTTTAAGCCTGCTTACAAAGTTTGTAATTTTTTGGGTAATTTCCTCGATTTCCTTTGTTGATAGGTTTCTGTTTTTTAAAATTGTACCAAATATAAGTTCTTTTAAAACTATAACTTTCTTTGTGGCTATATTTTCGCCAAGCCAAATGGTATACAGCATGCGCTTTGGGACCGACATATCACCTAAAAAGTGTTATAGAATTAACAGATGGACGAAGATGGCTACCATTTTGAACACGTTAACACCACAAAGACTCACACGATACTAGCTTGAATACGATTGAATAACGCAAGTTATAGTCCAGAGATGTTGGTATAAGGCCCAAAACCTTACTTGATAAAACAACATACTTCAAACACATTTATTTTGCTACACACGAATAGACAGGTCACAAACATATATTTTTTATTTAATACATACCTTTTCTAAAAGAAAACAAAAGTAATTGGATCTGTTTTCTTTAATTTGTTTAAGTTGAAGACCAATCAACAAACATCCAAAAGTGCAACCAAATATTTACATGCCAAGTGCTAAACATATGTTTCGTTTGAAAGCTCGCAGCTGATCAGGAAAATATTTGACAGCTCTTAAACCAGCTTTTATAAGCTCAGACGAGTATTTTCAGTTAAAATCAAATACCAAAATGTTGAATTTAACAATACTAAAAATCGACTTTTGTCCCGCTAGACAAATCACTTGGCCCACTGTGCGACTTTGAAAACACCGTTTCGAGAAAAACGCGTTTAAAGTTTTAAAAGCACTTTACTTTACTGCGAGATCTCTCGGCGCGCCTTCACTAATGTGTCTATAACTTCGAAAATATTCGTCGGATCGACTTGAAATTTTGTGTGTGTATACTCAGATATATTTATATTAAGCAAATGCAAAAAAAAAATCGATTTTTTGAAAATCCTAACTGTAGATAACCCCTTAACTGTTGAAGAGTTATATACATATGTATATATACATATACATATGTATATAGCTCTTCATATATATATATATATATATATATATATATTTACGTAATATTATGGTCAACACGTATATATATGTATATATACATATATATGTATATATATATTTATGTATTTATAATCGATTTTATGATGACCACGCCCACCGCTCACTTTTCTAAAAATGCATACAGGACTGTCACTCAAAATATCATTTGGTTGGTTTAAAATCTCTTCTAAAATTCAATGAAATTGTAAATTCATTTTGCATTATTCTTTAATTTTTATTTATATGCTTAGTTTAATTAAATTGTGTTATTAAATTTTTTGCTTATACTAATGAGATTATGTTAAATTGTATAAAAACAAAAGAAATATCGAATGTCCTAATATGTATTTAAGAAACTTTTATGAAATTTCATATAAATAGTATAACACTTTAAGCGGAAACGGTTAAATTTCAATTGACTTTAACCGCTTCGAATTAAAAAGTAAAGAGTGGAAGAATAAATAATTTACTTCTTATCTTGAAAACAATGTGAGAAGGTATTTTTTTTCTCGTCTTGTAACATGGCAAGATCGCCATGTAACATAAAAAAGAATACAACTTGCTTTGTTTAAGTTCAAATACGAACTGTCTTTATTTATCCAAATATATTATTACAGTAAATGCTTATTGCATACATATAGATGTATGCGAACAGACATAAGCTAAGCAATTCTTAGCTTTAATTCGACACTGCTTGAAGGTCGCGAGTCGTTGACATTCTTGTCATCCGACGCTTTCGTAAACATTGTTGCGCGGACGGACTGATCGTCAGTTTATGCTGACGGGACATTATTACATTATTAAGACTTCAAGCATAGTATG
The DNA here is from genome assembly GCA_018903435.1 of Leucophenga varia. Lineage (NCBI taxonomy): Eukaryota > Metazoa > Arthropoda > Insecta > Diptera > Drosophilidae > Leucophenga > Leucophenga varia. The sequence continues at coordinate 41,644 of JAEIFJ010001286.1, read as the reverse complement.
TTCGCTACAGTCTTCTTTACTTTCCGCGCACGCAAAATTTTCGTTGTTGTTTTGATGTTAACTTTATTGCAAAGCTATTTAAATTAACTGCTAACCAGACATTGGCCTCCGAGCAGAACTTTGGAAAGTTTTCGTTTCTTTGCCCGTGTGGTGAGCGGGCGGTCAAGAATACTACCACAGCAGACTCAGCTTGACGTAATAGTCGTCGAAAGAGCGATTTCTCGATGTGAGGTTGGTCGGTGGAGTGGTTTACAACGACGCAAAATCATAGAACGCGTGTTACACACACAGAACAAAGTGTACCAAATGCAAAGATGGCTAGTATGAACAAAAATACTCCAGGTGGCAGACACAGATGTGAAAATCCACCCGTGGATAATTCCGCGGCAGGGGCAAGGATTCTGGAGGCCCCAGCTACCATTAAAGCATATAAAAAAGGCGATCCCCGAAAACGATACAAGGATCACGACATACGCATGTGCACCTGGAACGTCCGAACCCTTAACAGGGATGGTGCAATAGAAGAACTTACTACCACTCTTAACAACTTCAGAGCAGACATCACTGCTATCCAGGAAAGGCGATGGACTGGCCATGGTTGCATAAACTTAGCAACCTGTGACATCTACTACAGTGGCCATGAGAGGCAACACATATTCGGATGTGGCTTCGTGGTTGGTAGTAAACTACGCAGACTCGTCTCCAGGTTTACAGCTGTAGATGAACGTCTCGCCTCGATACGCCTTATATGTGTACACGCCCCGACAAATGTTAAAGATGAGATGGAGAAAGACGAATTCTATCAGCGATTAGAAAGCCTCTACGATCGCTGCCCTAAGCATGACATCAAAATTGTCATCGGTGATTTCAACGCACAAATTGGGAGAAAAGAAATCTTTCGCCCTACCATCGGTAAATTTAGCCTACATGACACCACCAACAGTAATGGAGAAAGGCTAATCGATTTTCTTGCGGGCAGAAACATGATCATAAGTAGTACCAGATTTCCACATCTCGAGATCCACAAGACTACATGGCACAGTGGCGACCTAAGTATCCGCACCCAAATAGATCACGTGGTGATAGATGCCAGGCACTCTTCTAGCGTGCTTAATGTACGAGCGTACAGAGGTCTTAACATCAACTCAGACCACTACCTTGTCCTAGCCAAGGTACGTACTTGACTCAGCACAGCGCACGCCAAGCGAGCTACCACACAACGAAAGCTAGATGTTGGTAGGTTAAAGTCACAGTAGACTGCCGCTGCCTTCTCAACAAGGGTCTCATATCTACTCCGAGAGAATCCTCCGGCCTCCGACTATATAAACGATCAGTGGAAACGTATCTCAAACTCATTAGCCACGGCAGCCAAAGAGGTTATTGGCTTTACTAATCCTCGAAGGCAGACATGGTACGATGAGGAATGTCGAGTCGCTACTGCAGAGAAGAATATGGCACGACAAAGAACTCTGCAGGCGGGAGCAACACGAGCTGTTGTTGAGCGATATAGTGAGAAACGGAGAGAGGAAAAACGCCTGATCAGACGAAAGAAACGAGAACTGGAAAGGCGTGAAGTGGAGGAGATTGAGATGATGGGAAGCAGAAACGAGGCCCGTGGTTTTTATCAAAAATCAAACGTATGACCGATGGTCATAAGCAAGGAGCTTCGTTCTGCAACGATGAACAAGGAAACATGGAAACAGATGTCCAGGAATAACTAAGGCTATGGAGGTCCCACTTCTCTACCCTACTTGGTGGCGATGACGGGAACAATACCGCTGGTGGAGATGATGAAAATCTGGCCCCTCCGGCCCATGATGGGATTCCTGTGGAGCCACCAAACTATGACGAGGTCTCAGAAGTCATACAAAGGCTTAAAAATAACAAAGCGGCAGGCGCAGACGAATTACCCGCAGAGTTATTTAAGACCGGCGGCGACGAGTTGATTGGATGTATGCATCAACTCTTGTGCAAAATATGGTCTGGTGAGCGTATGCCTGATGACTGGAACCTAAGTGTCCTGTGTCCAGTCTTTAAGAAAGGAGACCCTGCAGTCTGCGCAAACTATCGCGGAATAAGTCTCCTCTCTATCGCATACAAAATACTATCAACCAGCGACTCCATATTTACGCTGCGACAGATCCTGGAAAAAACCAAAGAGAAGCAAATCGACACACACCACCTATTCGTCGATTTCAAAGCCGCTTTCGACAAGCCAATCCGATCAAAGTTTTTCAAAGCTTTGACTGATCTTAAAATCCCCTCAAAAATCGTCCGCCTCTGTATGATGACGCTGGAAAACACCCAAAGCGTTGTCAGGGTCGGAATAGATCTCACCGACCCCTTTGACACCAAGAGAGGTTTCAGACAGGGTGATGCGTTGTCGTGCGACTTTTTCAACCTCGTATTGGAGTACATCCTGATGCAGTGCCCAAACGTCGCCCGGACGGGCAATATTTTCTATAAAGAAACTATGCTGCTCGCATATGCCGACGACATAGATATTATCGGCAAAAATGCTCGAGCGATCACCGGCGCGTTCTCAGACATCGAAAAACAATGTTGTCCTATGGGACTGACGGTCAACGAGAACAAGACGAAGTACTTGGTATCCACTCGCAGGCAATCTGCATGTCGCAGACGGTCTTTGAGTACAGAGAACTTCAGCTTTGAGGCTGTAGAAAACTTCATCTATTTGGGCTCAGATGTAAACAACAACAACATCATCAGTCAGGAGATTAAACGAGGAATCACTCTTGCGAACCGTAGCTATTTTGGTCTCGGTAAGCAGATGCGAAGTAGAGTGCTGTCCAGAAAAACAAAGGTTAAACTTTACAAGACGCTGATAATGCCGGTCCTAATGTATGGCTCTGAAACATGGGTCATGACTGAATCGGATAAGTCGGCGTTGGGCGTATTTGAGAGGAAGATACTTCGGAGAATCTTTGGTCCAGTTATAGTGGGAAATGACATCCGTATGCGCACGAACGATGAGCTGTACGAGCTATATGATGACATCGACATAGTCAGGAACATCTAATACAAAAGGCTGTCCTGGGCTGGTCACCTGTGTCGCGGCAGAGAGGACGTCCGCCACTGCGTTGGGAGGACCAGGTCCTAGATGACATCCGCAGGATCGGAATCCCAAGATGGTATCTTCAGGCACTGGATTACAACCGCTGGTGCCAAATCATATGTGATGCCAAGGCCGATAATCGGCTGTAGTGCCACTTATATATAATAATTAAAATTAAATTTTTAATCGAAAGTGTTGATTAGCTGTGCTTGTTTTTGAAACTATTAGAGGTAGCTTCAAATAGTTACCATAGAGCACCAACTACAAAGCGTGGATGACATCAACCGAACATCAATGGTCTATACTAGGCGCACCTATAGAAGGAAAGTCAATGATTTAAGTGTCGATGACAAGGTTCTGATACATATGTATATATATATATATATATACCTATATAAATACATATGTATATGCATACAAATTTATATTATTAATTTTCGAGCATATGTATGTAAACCTTTGTAAACGTTGGCATTTAATACAAATAATTATTCATACATAAGTGAACTAAGCAATTGAAGCAATAATAAAATCGCATATGTTAGGCCATACATATTATAAAAATTTTAAGTGGTAAATTTTTTACGAAAGTGGTGTTGTTAAGATTCCGAAATTTTTACCGCAAAATACAAATTGGGAAATACAATAACGGGGTTCATATACATGTTACATTGTTCCTCTTTGCTTCTACTTTCGTTAGTTTGCAAGGAACGGTATCTACTGCAATTGATTTGTCGACTTCATCAATTTTACCTCTACGTATTGTCGCTTACTTTTATTGATTATTTAGAATAAAGCTGTAATTGTTTCTCCTCAATCGAAATTACTGACACTTGCTTATTAAATCCTATCCTATTAAAAAAGCATTTACTGAAAAGTTTATTTCTTATAACCTTATTGAAATTTAACTACTGTTAGAAATATTAGAATCCTATAAAGCGCAGACCATGACTTTGCAATGACAATTTGACGATCTTGATACGAAAATAATAATCGTGTTCAGTTGAAAGAAACATGTGTTACAGCGAAGGCTTTGTATTCTTTATGGAAAAAAACACTTCTCATGCATTAAATTCTCACAATTTGAATTTACCAAAAATGAAATTGCCTAAGTTTAGTGGCAAGCACGCCGATTATAAAAAGTTAATGAGTTTCTTTCAAAGCCATGTAGAGAATGATAGTTCGTTGTCAAATATTGAAAAATTTAATCATTTAATTTCTTGCGTTACGGATGAAGCTATTAAGTTTCAAGTATCTGATAGCAATTATCCAGTTTAAAATATTCTGCGCACGCTCTTGCACCAATAACACTAGTTTACACCAAAATGGCCACCAAATAACTTCCACATTTTTTTTCCGATTTAAACACTTTTAGGCTTCATGTTTTTGCAATGAAATTGTCTTAATTTAAAAATTTTAAAAATAAATAAAAATAGTTTTTATCTCCTGCAAAACTGGGATTAAAAACTAACATTTTTTACACACACAAAAAGTATTCATTCGATTTTCACAAATAGCATATCGTTGTGTAGAGAAAGAAAATATTTTGCAACCCATGAAAAATTCAGCTTTATAAATTTGTCCATTCTTGAGATTTGTAGTAAGAACTGAAAAAAGGCCACAAAAAAGGGTTTTTTTGAAGGTATCTCCTAAACGGTTCTTAAGAAAAATGGTGGCCATTTTTGAAATCTACACCCCAAAATACATGGAAATAGGTGGGTTAGAACGAATCCCATGGAATGTTGCCAATATTTGTATATGTAATGGATAGGTTAGGTTTAAATGGCCGCCGAGAATTCTCGCGACGTCACCTAGGCCAAAAAAGGCCCATTGTGATACCATATGATCTCTATTATCCTCCTACTGGACCCAGCTCGACTTCCTTATGAAGGCGGCTACAGCACCAATCTTGACTGATGCAATCTCCGCCAAACTATCAAGGAACGGCCTACCAAGTATGGTAAGCCTTATTCTCCCAAGGGCTGGGCAGTGGCAGAGAAAATGTTGTACTGTCTCCTCCTCTTTCTCGTTTCTTCAGCTCCTACAGAAGTCATTTAAAGCTACCCCTTGTCGGACGGCATGTCTTCCCACCAGGCAATGTCCCGTGAGAGCGCCCACCATCACGGATAGGGTCTGTCTATTATGGCGCATGAGTTGGGCTGTTCATTGGTGCTATACTCTGGCCACGTAAGTTTCGAGATATTACATTTGGGGTTTGTGATCCATCTATTCTCTGCTATTCTTATTATTTCTTCTTTCACTCGCAGCTTCAGAGAGACCATGCGAATTCCAGTCGAACTCCTCCCAGGAGGAATAACGGAATTTGTACCTTCTCTGGCCAATCTATCTGCTTCGCAATTACCAAATATATCTTGATGACCCGGAACCCATGTGAGGAAAATGTCCCATTGCTCCGCCATCTCGTTGAGAGATTTGCGTCACTGGGAGATAGTTTTGGATGTGTTATTACGCGAGTCAAGCGCCTTTAACGCAGCCTGACTATCCGAAAAGATGTGTTCTATTTGTCTTCGAATTGGATGGTGTCCCAGAAAATGCATAGCTTCGTGTATGGCAATCATTTCAGCTTGAAAAACGCTGCAGAGATCAGGAAGTCTGAAGGATTCTCTGATCTCCAGGTCCGGGGAAAAGATACCTCCTCCTACCTCGGTTTTGGACCCGTCTGTGTAAATTTTAATGACGTTGGTTTCAAAATGGGGTAGGTCTTCCCATTGAGCTCTTTTTGGGATAGAGATTTTGTACTTACCAAAAGTTGGGTATGACGTACAGTAATCGGTGACTGGTTGCACGGACACTAGAAGGTTGAGTATCTTCGAGTGTCCGTAGTTGCAATTGAGCCAGCCTGCCGTCTCTCTGATTCTCATAGCTGTATTCGTTGCCAGTTCTTTGCCTATGCGATCTAGTTGTAATAGGTGTAGGAGAGTATTTGGTGCGGTGCGTAGAGCACCGCTAATGCATATCTCCGCACTCCTTTGAACCTTCTGTAAACGGTTGCGGTTGGTCATTTTATCGAGTGCTGGCCACCAGACGCATACTCCATACAGAAGTATTGGTCGCTCCACTGCCCAGTACAGCCAGTGTACAATGCAAGGTGAGAACCCCCACCTCCTGCTAATGGCATTTTTACACGTGAAGAGCGCCACGTTGGCTTTCTTGATAAGTTTTCCTATGTTATCGTTCCAGTTTAGCTTTTTATCTAGGATAACACCCAGATATTTGGCACTGTCACTAAAGGTTAGGGAGATATTGTTAAGTTTTGGTGAAACTAGGGTTGGAATCGGAATTACCTAGTGAAGACCGGGACTCACGCCCATTTTGGCTGGGTTGATGCTTAGTCCGCATGAGGTTGCCCAGAACGATAAGCTTTTTAGTGCTGATTGCATTAGATGACAGAGTGTTTGAGGATACTTTCCTCTTATTAGGATAACCACGTCGTCCACGTAGGCAGTCACCTGGTAGCCCTACTCCGCCATACTCCTCAACAGCTGGTTAACCGTTGAGACCCATTGTAGAGGAGAGAGAACACCCCCTTAGGGGAGTTCCTCTATTAACGCACCTTCGAGTCACCGCCTCTCCCAGCGTAGAGTTAACTGCTCTGCTGGTTAGCATAGAGCGTATAAAACCAGTTAAGGAGGCGTCGACTCCAACATCCGTTAAGGCACCAGTGATGGCCCCGGGGTGGACATTGTTTAAAGCTCCCTCTATGTCAAGAAAGGCTGCGAGAGTGTATTCTTTTTCCTTGAAAGATTTTTCTTTAGTCGAGGTGACTATATGGAGTGCTGTTTCCGTGGATTTTCCTTTGGTATAGGCTTGTTGCGAGTTACAAATGAATCTGGGGTTAATACTTTCTTTCATTTATATGTCAATCAGTCTTTCTAGGGTTTTTAATATGAAAGATGATAAACTAATCGGTCTGAAATCCTTTGGTGTTACATTTGATGCTTTCTCTGCTTTAGGGATTGTTTGCGGAGTTTAGTTCTTATTAACAACAATAATAATTTGAACGATTGTATGATTTCCAAGTTTATTTTATTATGCGAAGTTCTTTATGTTTGTGTTTCTATGTACAATGTGTTGTGTTTTTCTTTCAGCATTCAAATTCGAACTTAACATTTTTAATAGAAAAAGAATTTACAAGACTAAAGAGCGATGCATACGTGAGTACAAAAGAGAGTGCAATCGCCTATTTTAATGTTGCCAGAAAGTTAGTTAATTATAGTGTACAATTTTAACTATCGATAATTCATTTAAACTGATATTCTTATTTATGCTATAAAATTTATTATATTTTCCCTCAACAGGGATATATACTACTTTTACTTCTCTCCAGGCTGAAGGAAGATGATTTAGCTTGAGGCTACTCTTAAAGATTACCTCAAGCCATGGTATAGCTATCTCTTTGCTTTGTTGTAGTTGAGCTGGTGTGATACCATCAGCCCCCGGAGTTTTAAAGGGCTTGGAGTCGATTGCCCATTCGATCCTTTCTTTGCAAACAATAGCATCAAACACTGGTCGTGAGATAGCTTCTGTATCACCTGTTACTTCCTGTTGGATAGTGCTTTCAGGAAAGTGTGTGTCCATCGAAAGGTTTAAGGACTCAGTACTCGAGTTGGTCCAGGTACCATCAGGTTTGATAAAATAAGCTACTGATACTGGGGTTTTAGAGATGACCTTTCTCAAACTTGAAGCTTCAGAAGTAGTCTCTATTTCGCTACAGAACTTGACCCAGGATTCCCTTTTTAGATTTCCTAAAAGCGGACTTGAACTTCATTAGTTGGGCTTTGTATTGTTCCCAGTCGCGGTCCAGGTTAGACCATTTGGCTCGGTTAAAGCCCCTCCTACACTCCCTTCCCAGTTGACTGGACCACCAGGGTGGCTTATAGGTCGTTTTGAATTTCCCTTTTCCGGCACGCCTTTTTGAGTGCGTCTGTACAGCTGTTGGAGAAAAAATTGACTAAATCTTCTAGTTCTTCTACATTGTTAGGTAGTTCATTTTGGACCGATTGTAGTCTACGTACTAAGGCTTTTCGGTATAGTCCCCAGTTAGCTTTCCCCAAGTTCACAACGTCTATAGGTTTGGGGGCGGTTTTGGATAATTGGAATTCAATATATCTATGGTCAGAAAAGGAATGGTCATCCAAAACTTTCCCAGATATGTCTTCCAATAGGTCTTCGGAGACTAGCGTGATGTTTAATACTTCCTTTCGATTCTTAAAAATAAAAGTAGGCTTGTTGCCTTTGTTAATTATATATAAGTTAGATTGTAAGAGATAGTCAAAGAGTAACTCACCCCTCTCATTCTGTACTACCCCATTGTGTGTGGTGCGCGTTGGCATCTCCTCCAAGAATGATGCTCTGGTTTTCCACTCGGCTTTGCAGCACGAGCTCTTGGATTGCTGATGATGGAAGAGGCCCCGAGTCGTCGTAAGCCATATAAAAAGGAAGTCAGTCTGAGTTGGGAGCCCCCTACCTCCAGACAGACAGTTGTTATGTCTCTATTGCTAAGTTGGGGAATAGAAAATGTATTAAGATATGTTTTCGTTAAAATACAAGTACGAGGCTTGCCATTACCAGTTGTGCTATGCATTGTGTACTTCGGACTTTTCAGTCCACATATTCTATCGCCCACATTCCATGGCTCCTGGATGAGGACGACATCTACTTCCCCTCTTTCGAGGCGAAGGAGGAGGGAAGCTGATGCTGCTTTACTGTGATGCAGGTTGATTTGTAGGACCTGCATCCTTACAAAACTCCTCCGTCTGCGTCCTGTCGTTTTCCCCCTCGTCGTCACTGGGGAGAGCTGTGGTATTGCCATAGAGCCTCATAATGTCCGACCCGAAGTCCGACAACGATGAGGCATAACCTTCGGCGGCTACTGTTTCTTCTTCTTCTATCTCTACGCTTCCATTTCATCACCACTGGGAGTGTCAGTCGTGATGAAGTGTGTCAGGTTTCCGTCTGCCGTAGCATCGGTTCAGAGTCACTTTGTCGCATCCATAATTGACTCTACCCGCATTCTCTTTCAGATGCTCAAGGCTCTCCTCATTAAGCAGAATGAGCACTTGGGTTGTAGCCCTCGTGGTCTTCTCCTCCAGCTTAACCACCTTCCAGTTGTGAGTGGGAAGGCTTGGGTTCTGCAGCTGCAGCATCTCTAGCATATCCTTGGGGTCGGTATGTTTCGAGGGTACCCATGCACGGGGTCTAAACGGGATGTCTTTCACGTCAACCGCCTCCAGCCTGGCTCCCGGGTACACCTCCCCAACTCGGCTTACTGCGATCTTATAGAGATTCACAGTGCTATCGTCTTCGCACGCCACAACCTTGTTGTTACCTTGGTACCATCCTGCATCCGAAACGGCCATTGTTGAGCCCGGATGCTCTCGGAGTAGCACCAAAGTTTGTTGCGACCGCTCGGCTTTAACACACTTCCACTGATGTCTGCCCGATTCGTCATTCCTGTCGATGACTCCCAAAATCGTTTGGTCCTTAGCAACCTCCGCAAACGATGTCAGCTGACCATCCTCAGTGGATCGTTGCCTTTTCGTGCTCTGGTGATTTTTTGCACCATATAGAGATATGTTGAAATCAGGTACGACCATCCTCGCCCACCGAATGCCCTCCTGAATCTTCAAGTACTCTTGGTTCGACACTTGGTTCTCCGTAATCGGCGCCGTCTCTCTCCGATCCTTGTTTGTGGCCTTGGACGGATCTGGACGCACAAAAGCCCTGCCGCAAACAAGCACCACTTCGACTGCCTGACTAGCAGAGGCCCCAACCGCAATTTGCTGGTCGGTGGCACTCCTGCTTGTAGACGCCTTGGGAGCACCAGATTGGCCTGACTCGTCATGTTGTGTTTTGTCCTGCCTGACGAGCTGTTTTTGGTTTTGGACATTGGTGGCGGATCTGATGAGAGCGCTTGCTTGTGGCAGAGCCTCTTTTTCGGAACTTGTGGTTCCTTCCGGGCTTTTTGTGTTTTGTTGTATGTTATTGTTTAAGTTTGAGTTTTCCATAGTAAATCCCACGAGCTGCGGAGAAGGGGAACGGTCTACCCAGGCAGAGATCTGCTTTACCTGAGCAAGGCTGATTAGAACAGACGGCCGCCAGGCGCCTGAGCCCTCCGTTCGCGACTGGACTATTTTTACTGGGCCTCCAGCCCGGCTGACCATCAGCACGGGTCGGTTGACACTTTGGTCCGGCCCCAGGGGAGTGATGGACATTTAAGGGAAAGTGGAAAGAGAGCAGGTAGACGAATATACAAAGACAGAACAAGGAAAATAGATCATAGAGGTGAGGTGTAAGCTTAAGAAGACGACACCTCAAAACGTCTTGGCAGTGCTGCACCTGCAAGACACCCGCAATTGTCCGGGACTCTTTATTCGCTTTCGCTTATTCAGAGCTAACCATCACTACGACCTGGCCTGAAAGCACTCTGTGTTGAACCCAGTCCAGCCACATCGCGCACCCATTCCATATTCATAGTGGTGGCCGTTAGCTATCCGCAACCTGCTACCCGTCCGGTTCCCACAGCTATGGGACTTCCCAGGACCACTCCTCTAGTCCTGAGAAGCGGACAGTATCAACAATTTTCGAATCGTTTTTATTACTAGGGGGGACGAAAAAGATATACCAAATGTATATTTTATACATTCAATTATGTTCAATTATGGCACGAAATCACGTTATGAAGAACAAATTGATTATGATACCTTGTCGAGATAGTCTGATTGCATTTCTTTTTTAAATAGACAATATCAACATTTATCTGCAGAAACTTGAAATTCAAACGCAAACAATAAAAGATGAAAATAAAAAAATAAAAGAGGAAACATCCATTTTCGTGCGCTACATCATACACCGTAGTATTGTAAACTGCCAGTTATTTAATGCCACTAATGTCTCTGAAAGATTCAATTTTGTAAAAAGTAATCAATTCTGCATAAATTGTTTAAAGAAGGCCATGTAGTGTCAAAATGCAAATTTTCTAAGTGTGAGTATGTTTCAGATCTTATCAAACTTTGCTTCATCGATATTAAATATCATAGCCTTTAGGCCCGCAACCGAATGCACAAATTGAAAACAACACAACATCGCACCATGCAAATGTGAACCATGTCTCTAGTGAAGTTGAACCAGTCGTTTTAGCGACTGCTGTTATTAAAATAAATAATCGGTTTGGCCAGCTTCATCGTATAAGAGCGCTATTAGATTCGGGTTTCCAAGTTAATTTTATGACTGAAGAGTTAGCGCAAAGGTTCAGATTGTCAAGAATACCTAAATGGTTGACTGTAATGTCGTAAGGCAAATCCAGTGTAATGTCAAAACACGAAATTAGCACTTCAGTACACTTTCGTCTCAACTCATATACTTTTAATGCAGATTTTTAGGTTTTACACAACATTTCAACGCATAAACCAGACTCTGCTCTTCTTGTTGCTCATTGGACTGATCCGGCTAATGTTTAATTGGCCTATCTTCATTTTTTATAAACCTTATCGAAATGATTTGCTTATAGAAAAAAACTCTTTTTAAGATGAATAGTTTCAGGTCGATACAAAAAAGGTTCGATTTCTGATCCTTTATGTTTTGTGGTTGCTTAAAAACCAGATGACTAAAACTTGAATACGCTAGTAGAAAGATTTTGGGAGTTAAAACAAGTTCCAGAAAGGCATGACATTTCTAATCACTATTTCGAGCAACTTGCGTGTGAAAAGATTTTGCGGAAAAACTAAAAGATTGCCTTGAAGTTAGCCTGCCGTTTAAAACTAGCCCACAACAAGCTCTCTCATTTTCGCATGAAACTTCTAAACGAAGATTTTTGTCTCTTGAGCGTAAAGTATCTAAAGACCCTCTGTTATATCTGATGTTACGACTATATTATGGTCGTCATAATCGACCTGGTGAATTAACGATTCCTGCTGTTATTACCAAATTTCGCACCAAACTTACTATTTTATCGAAACATTGTGTTGTTCAGCGATGAAGCTCAATCGCAAACAAACAAAACTGTCGCATTTGGAGTGGTTAACAGTCACATATCATACAAGAATTTACGATGCATTCCGAAAAATCGACAGTTTGGTGTTGTCCATTTTTCTTCAAAGACGACCGTGGAAGAAACGTTACCGTTAACAGCGTCCGATATCGAGCCATGATACCCAACTTTTTATAATCCACTTGGCTGAGTTGAACTTATTTGACATGTGGTTTCATCAAAACGTAGTCACATGCCAAACACATGTGAAACAATCAACATGTTGAAGGATGAAATTAGTGAGGAGCTTAGCTCTCAAAATGGTTCTGTGAGTTGGCCGGCAAGATCATGCGATTTAACGCCTCTTGATTATTTCTTGTGGGATTATGTGAAGCCGTTAGTCTATGTGGAGAGATTGTATTAAGGACTACATTTAGCCTGGACATAGTGTATGCCTGTCCCAAGTATTTTAATTCCACCAGGACCACATAACTTTATACCACACCAGTGCAATCTGGTGGTTTTCAGCTAGCAACATGGTACTCTAACCACTCAGCTTTATTTTAAATAAGTGATACTGAACAAGGAAAAACGTTAACTTAGGTGGAACCGAAACTGAAATTCCCGTTACACAACACTTTTACTTTATATGTCCACTAGGTGCTTCGATAAAATTTCGCGATGAATTTGGTCAAATTTGTATGGAGGCTTTTTGTTATATTAGCCCGATCCTTACCACATCGATAGTGTACTCTTAGGTGGAGATTGGCATTGATTTTATCAAATTTTAATTGGATTCATTTAGAAATAATATATGTTTTAATTTAAAACTCGAAAATGGGCGGTAAGTTTGAATGGCTGCTTTACCTAAAAATGGGCGTGGCGCCTTAGATTTGACATTGGATGACATAAGAAGTGTTCTAACCCTATTTGGAGTGAATATGTTCATAAAGAATACGTATTTTCATACAGAAAATCGAAAAAAAGTGGTAAGTTTGCATGGGGGCTATATCTGAAAATAGGCGTTGCAACATTCTTTTGATATTGGATGCCATTAGAAGTATTTTTACCCCACATTTTAGTAAAAGCATTCATAAACAATAACTATTTTCATACAAAAATCGAAAAAAGTGGTAAGTTTGTATGTGGGCTATATCTAAAATTGGGCGTGGCACCTTGGTTCTGACATACAAACTAACTAGGAGCAAAAAGCTTAAGTTTTAAATTTCAGGTCAATATCTTTAAAACTTTCCGAGTAAAACGCATCGCAACAGATAGACGGACATGGCTAAATCGATTCGTCTCATCCATCTGATCAATAATATATATACTTTATGGGGTCTCCAATGCCTCCTTCAATGCGTTGCAAACTTTCGGACAAACTGAATATACCCGTTTACACTATGTGTAACAAGTATAAAAATCACTGCAATTTGATGATGCAAATTCAAAAAAAAAATCACTAGGAATGCGAAGTGCTTCAAAGACAGATACTTTTCGATATCATTTAGATGTAGCTTTACAGCATTGAGTCCCTTGAAACGAATTATTTTAGCTGTCACAGCACGTTTATTTTATTCGCTTGGACTACTTTGTCCAATAGGCATAAAAGCTAAAATTTGATTTCAAGAATTGTGACGAAATCAATTTGACTGGGATAAAACAAATCTATTAAATTTACATACAAACGGAAAAATTCACGGAACATCATTTAGTTGTCAATAGCATTTCTATTCCCAGATATACTTATGAGAGTTTCCATACGAAAAGATCAAAGTTGCAAGTCAAGTTTTTGATTTTGTTCAAAGTTGATCAATTTGTAGTATTTGGGGGTAGTAATAGCTCAGTCAAGTATTTTTTTATAAATTTTCAAAGTTTTTGGAATTACGTCACTTTTGATTTTTGGCCCTTTATTTTTTCAAATTCTTGTAATTTAAAGAGTTTTTAACCGATTTAAATTTTATAGGGCTTGTAGAGAAAATTGTAAGGTTTTAAATAAATTTGAAGTGGATTTAAAAAGTTTAAAAATTCATGTAGAAAAATACAAAAAAAAAAAAAATTTTTAACCTTTTTTTCTCTGTGTGCTAATTCATATTTTTTATTTTTGTCACAATATAATGAAAGCTTATTATTTTACCTTTATTTAAAAAAAACAAGGAAAAACGTTAACTTCGGTGGAACCGAAGCTGAAATACCCGTTACATGGGCGTGTCGTCTTGGTTTTGACCCTGGGTGACCAAAAAAATGTTTTTACCCAATTGGGAGCGAGTACATTCATAAATAATTACTATTAAAAAAAAAATCGAAAAGAATCGATAAGTTTGTATGGGGGCTATACCTAAAAATGGGCGTGGCACTCTCATTTTCGAACTTAACCTAGTCGTTGCCGAGAAAAGCTTAAGTTTAAAATTTCAGCCCAATATCTTTATATCTTCATCGAAAAGATCGCATAGCAACAAACAGACGGACAGACGGACAGACAGACAGACGGACATGGCTAGATCGATTCCTCTCATCGAGCTGATCAAGAATATATATACTTTATGGGGTCTCCGATGCCTTCTTCAATGCGTTACAAACTTTTTGACAAACTGAATATACCCGTTTACACTATGTGTAACGGGTATAAAAATCGATGGAGGGTCTTTTTAGTTCTCGAGATATCGTCATAAGAGTGTTACGCTGCACGTCTTCTATCCTATGTGCATAACAAATGAAACTGAGAAACCGTTATGCACATAGAATAGAAGACGTGCAGCGTAACACTCTTTTGACAATATCTCGATAGCTAAAAGACCCTCCATCGATTTTTTTTTTTTTTAAATTTTGAAAATTTATAAAAAATAAAAGACTGAGCTATTACTACCCCCAAATACTACAAATTGACCAACTTTGAACAAAATCAAAAACTTGACTTAAAAATCAAATTATTTATTCGATATTATTTCTATTTATTCGTTATACAACAACGTTATTCATATCTTTACATATATGATTATGTATACCGATTCTTAAATATGGAAAGTAAGCCAAATCGGTAAATTGGAATCACTGCAAAGGAACTTAAATTCTGTTCGCTTTTCTAAAAATTGTTGAGATAGTTCAATTCGCTGAGGAACTTGACACATTGTCGAAAGGTAAAATTTTAAACCCAAGTTTTCAAAACTTACGCCTTTTATACAAAATTTGTCAGAAAGCGGTTGAAACTTTTCGTAGATTCGGGTAGGTGGCAGACTATACCAAATATTCTTTGTAAATTCCAAAAAAAATCACATTCTTTACTTGCGAAATTTACACATAAAAAATTATCACGCAGGGGTGAAAATTTTTTTTTCTCTTTTAGGACAGAAAATTTAGATTACAAATACTCGACATGTGTGTTCTCAAATTGTGCGAAATTTCCTACATTGTTACTGGTTAAACTCGAAGTTGCTAGAGTAAACTGTATGCAATCTTCCGGCGAATCGTCTGACAGCAATAAGACCCTTTCCAATTTCTGGAGTTGATTTTTGTGGTCCAATAAATGTATTGTTGCGTATCCGAGGGAAATTCTCCGATAAAAATGTATATAGCCATTTTTGTGTGTTTTGCTTCAATGGCAGTTCATTTGGAACTCGCTGCTGATCTGTATGCTAATTGTTTTATATTAGTTTTTAATAGTTTCATCGAAAACCGTGGAGTGCCTCAGCGGATATACTCGGACAAATACACAAATTTTGACGGAGCCAATCTCAAACAAATAGAACTTTTATAATGCCTTCGAAGATCAAAAGCTGAATCTGCAATCGTTCGCAGCAGAAAAAGGAATGGAATGGCGGCTTATGGGACTCGGCCGTCAAATTGGCAAAGTACCATCTGGTTCGGATTATTAGAAATGCATCCCTAAACAAAAGCGAGGTCAGAAGCCATTTGGTAAAAGTCGAAGCTATACTGAACTCAAGGCCGTTGCCGCCTCTCTCCTAACTTCGGGTCATCTATTAATAGGACAACCTCTTCGTTCGCTGCCGCGTGTATTTGAGCTGCTATCAATCCTCAGACAACGGTTCTGGCAAGCTTGGTGCAATGATTACGTCCACAATTTTCAGCAGCGACTTAAATGGCAAAAATTTCAGCCCAAGATCGAAATCGGTTCGTTGGCGATAGTGCACGACGATTCCACTCCACAGTAATCGACGTAATTGCAGGAAAGGAAGGCAAGGTGCGCGTAGCAGAAATAAAAACAGCTAAAGGCGTATTCAAACGGCCTATTCAAAAGCTTGTCAAATTGTCAGTGTCTTGAAGATGCAGTTATTAGCCCTTCACCGTGGGCGGCATATAGATTCATTTTGCATTATTCTTTAATTGTTATTCATGTGCTTAGTATAATTAAATTGTATTATTGAATTGTTTGCTAATACTAATGAGATTATGTTAAATTGTATGAAAACAAAAGAAATATCGAATGTCCTAATATGTAAAGGGTGATTTTTTTTAAGAGTTAAGTTTTCAGGTTAGCAGCGCTGGTTGGTAATGGCGTCCAAACGTCATCTGTCAAAGTGAAAAGTTTTCAGTATACTGCAACATTTCATAATGGAAAGACTTACAAATGAGCAATGATTGCAAATTGTTGAAATTATCAAAATTCATGCTCTGTGAAAAAGGTGCATCGTTTATTACGACTATATTATGGTCGTCATAATCGATTTGGTGAATTAACAATTCGTGCTGTTTTCACCAAATTTCGCACCAAACTTACTATTTTATCGAAACATTGTGTTGTTCAGCGATGAAGCTCATTACTGGCTTAACGGATACGCAAAAAAGCAAAACTGTCGCATTTGGAGTGATAAGCAGCCACATGTCATACAAGAATTACCGATGCATCTCGAAAAATCGACAGTTTGGTGTTGTTTATGGGCTGGTGGCATCAGCGTCCGATATCAAGCCATGATACGCAACTTTTTTTTAAACCAGTTGGCTGTGTTGAACTTGGTGGTTTCATCAAGACGGCGTCACATGCGAAACACATGCGAAACAATCAACATGTTGAAGGATAAATTTGGTGAGGAGCTTATCTCTCGAAATGGTTCTGTGAGCTGGCCGGCAAGATCATGCGATTTAACGCCTCTTGATTATTTCTTGTGGGATTATGTGAAGTCGTTAGTCTATGTGGACAAGTCGAACATGATTGAAGCTATACAGGGTAACATTACATACATGCGTTATTCGTGGAATACGGTTCGAAATGCTCGAAAAAGTGGCGCAAATTAGACATTCCGAATAGACCATTTGAAACAGCCACGGACAACCTTTACTGAAGTTATCTTTAACCGTAAATGACAAAGTCCAATTTATCGATTTGAATAAAAATTTTGAATATATGATGCAAATTTCAGTGTTTTATTGGATTAAAAAAAATTCGCTTTAAAAGTAACCCGTTATTTAAGAAAGTTTTATGAAATTGCCTTTTATTAGTATGGAACTAAGATATCGGCAATATTAACGCCTATATAGCAACAAACATTTTTTTTAGTTTTTTTTTTCGGTCGAAAATTCTATCAAATTTAATTTTTTACATTTTGAATGATTTTTTTAACATGATACTGTAGAGATACACCTACGAAATTTTTAGAAGAAATTCCTTTGTTTGTCTACTTTAACACATAAAATGTTAAAAATTTTGGAAGCTAGCATTGCCATCAGCTCAAAATTGAATGTATGCAACAGAACGGGTTTGCGTAAGGTCGCCTTTATGTTCTCAGCATTGCTAATGTCATGCTATTTGTACACCAATTCGTACCAATAAGATAAAGATCGGGTAACTATCATATATATACAAACTCCCATCGCATTTGTAAGTCACGCTCAGTACAAAGCGAACTTAACTTTTAAGTGTCATTTCGGTCTTAAATCAAGAATTTTGGTTTGATTTTAGTTTGTCATTTTTCTATCTATAAGAAGAATATTTGCCGTAATTGAAACCAATAGCTCCATAAACTATTTTTTTATCGAATAAGAACTGGATAATATATTGTAGGTTTGTAACATTCAAAGAACATAGAAAATCATAAGTTTAATATATAAACCCATTATATATTTAAGTATTTACATATAAGGGTATACTAATTTTAATGTAAAAGTCATTCATTTGCGAACTATCAAAATTGATTAATTTCAAATAAAAATATAAATAATGAAACATCGTTTAGTTTTGTACGCTGCACGTCAAACACGATGTGTCTAAAATGTTAATAAATAAAGTTTTCTTTGTACTAATCATAAAAACCCAAAAGTAATCGGCGGTGGACTTCTTTATTCAAATTTTTATACGTATTTTAGGAAAAACTAGATATAATTATATAAAAAATTATTCATTTACGAACCCCCTCATAATAGTTAGCGACTAGTATAATAATAAATAAGTATTATACTTCTAACACTAGATATTTCATTACAAATATACAGATTAATAGATTAGTTCAAGCTAATGGTATTTTTATTTATTTAATTTTTAGTAAAACCAATTGTAAATACTGTTAGAAAGTTACGACTATCACGGGATGACTTTGATATATTAAAAATTATTGGGCGTGGAGCATTTGGAGAAGTTTGCGTCGTTCGTTTAATATCGACACAAAAAATTTATGCAATGAAAATACTTAACAAATGGGAAATGCTTAAACGTGCGGAGACTGCATGTTTTCGAGAAGAGCGAGATGTTTTAGTATTTGGAAATCGTCAATGGATCACAAACCTCTACTTTGCTTTTCAGGACAATATAAATTTGGTAAGCAAATGTAAATACATATGTTTAACTGTGTGACATGTTGTTTTTAATATACAATAAAAGGTATATACGCTATATTGTAAACAAGTAGAAAGAGCACAAAAAAGTCACATAAAAACAAGCAAAACCTTTAACTTCGGTTGAAGTTTAATTCTTACTGTGTTATTTTTTGTTTATAAATTTGTACCTATTACTTAAATTCTGTGGTAAATGGAAAAACTACTTAAGTCTGATTTTACCGTTTTGCAGGAGAGCACTTTCTAAGTTTAAAATAATTTGAAATTGTACGCAAAAGTAAGATTAAGCAAAAATTATTTTGTCTATAACTTCCTGAAAAATCGTAAAAATAATTCAAATTTTGTATGGAGGTACTTTTCGTTAAGTCGACTTAAGCACTTTTTCTTTTTCAACATAGAAGTAATCATAATATTTATAATTGATATAATATGATTGAATGTCAAAATTTTGTTTTAAAAGTGAAATTTATGTATATAATTGTTAATTTGGCAATTTATTTACTTTTTCCAATGAAGCGTCTCTTTGATATTTTTTTACATTTCTCTTTGACGTTGTTTTTCTTAATTTGCAGTTAACTTTGTTGTTGTTTTTTCCAAAATTACATTCGTGTGGTGTGCGGGCGATGATACTACCACAGCAGGCTCGGTTTGACGTAAAAGCCGTCAGGATGAGGTTGGTCAGAGGGTAACCAACGACGTAAAATAAAAAATAACCACGTGAAACTCACAGAAAAAAGTGTACCAAATGCAGTCTAGTCTAAACAGAAATACTCCATGTGGCAGACAAAGAGGTGTAAATCCGACTGTGGATAATTCCGCGGCAGGGGCAAGGTTTCTGAAGGCCTCAACTACAGTTATATTTAAAATAATAGGACGACCCCCGAGAACGATAAAAGCATCGCGATATACGGATATGCACCCTCAACAGGGATGGTGCAGTAGAAGAACTCATTACCGCTCTCGGCTATTACCGCAGTGGCCATGAGTGGCAACACATATTTGTGGATGTGGGTTCGTGGTTAGTAGGAAACTACGTGGTCTCGTCTCCAAATTTACAGCAGTAGACGAGCGTCTAGCCTCGATACGCATCAAAGCTAAATTCTTCAACATTAGCTTAATATGTGTACACGCCCCGACATTGGATAAAGACGATGCGAAGAAAGATGAATTGTATAAGCAATTGGAAAGTCTCTACGACCGCTGCCCCAAGCATGACAACAAATTTGTCATCGGTGATTTTAACCCACAAACTGGGAGAGGAGAAATCTTTCTCCAGCAACCGTAATTTTTTTTATTATTTTTTTTTTATTTATTTTTGTAAGTATAGAACCTGTGCTATCATAATTTACTACTTTAATAACAACACTTGAGTGGAAAAAATAATTAGAACCGAACTCCGTAACGTAGCATGACTCAGCATTGCTATTGCAGAAAAGAATATAGCAAGACAACTAACTCTGCAGGCGGGAGCAACACGAGCTTTTGTTGAGCGATATAGAGAGAAACAGAGAGAAAAACTGCCGATCAGACGGAAGAAAAGGAAATGCGATGATTTTACCAAAAAATTCAGCGTATGACCGAAGGTTGTAAGGTAGGAGCTTCCTTCTGCGGGGATGAGCAAGAAACCGTGGTGACAGATGTCCAGGAATCACTAAGATTATGAAGGAGCCACTTCTCTACTCTACTTGGTGGCGATGAGGGGAACAATGCCACCAGCGGAGAAAATTGTTATCTGGGTTCCCCGATCGATTTCCGTGGACTCACCAGACGATGACGAGGTCTTAGAAGCTATACAAAGGCTTAAAAAAAACAAAGGGGCAGGCGCAGACAAACTTTATATATATAAGTGGCACTACAGCCGATTGTCGGACTTGGCATCACATAAGATTTGGCACCAGCGGTTGTAATCCAGTGCCTCTTCATACCATCTTGGGATTCCGATCCTGCGGATGTCATCTAGGACCTGGTCCTCCCAACGCAGTGGCGGACGTTCTCTCTGCCGCGCCCCTCCGATTTGGATCACGTTTTGCTTCCAAACTTTTCTTGCTGGAGCTTCTGTGTCCATCCGACACAGGTGACCAGCCCAGGACAGCCTTTTGTATTGGATGTTCCTGACTATGTCGATGTCATCATATAGCTCGACCAGCTCATCGTTCGTCGGCATACGGATGTCATTTTCCACTCTAACTGGGCCAAAGATTCTCCGAAGTATCTTCCTCTCAACTACACCAAACGCCGACTTATTCGATTCTGTCTTGACCCATGCTTCAGAGCCATACATCAGGACCGGCATTATCAGCGTCTTGTATAGTTTAATCTTTGTTTTTCTGGACAGCACTCTACTTCGCATCTGCTTACCGAGACCAAAATAGCTACGGTTCGCAAGAGTGATTCTTCGTTTAATCTCCTGACTGATGATGTTGCTGTTGTTGACATCTGAGCCCAAATAGATGAAGTTCTCTACAGCCTCAAAGCTGAAGTTCTCTGTACTTCTTCAAGTACTTCGTCTTGTTCTCGTTGACCGTCAGTCCCATAGGACAACATTGTTTTTCGATGTCTGAGAACGCGCCGGTGATCGCTCGAGCATTTTTGCCGATAATATCTATGTCGTCGGCATATGCGAGCAGCATAGTTTCTTTATAGAAAATATTGCCCTTTCGGGCGACGTTTGGGCACTGCATCAGGATGTACTCCAATACGAGGTTGAAAAAGTCGCACGACAACGCATCACCCTGTCTGAAACCTCTCTTGGTGTCAAAGGGGTCGGTGAGATCTATTCCGACCCTGACAACGCTTTGGGTGTTTTCCAGCGTCATCATACAGAGGCGGACGATTTTTGAGGGGATTTTAAGATCAGTCAAAGCTTTGAAAAACTTTGATCGGATTGGCTTGTCGAAAGCGGCTTTGAAATCGACGAATAGGTGGTGTGTGTCGATTTGCTTCTCTTTGGTTTTTTCCAGGATCTGTCGCAGCGTAAATATGGAGTCGCTGGTTGACTTCTTTGGTCTAAAACCGCACTGGTACTGTCCAACTATACGTCCTACGTACGGTTTCAGTCTATTGCATATTACGCCAGATAGTATTTTGTATGCGACAGAGAGGAGACTTATTCCGCGATAGTTTGCGCAGACTGCAGGGTCTCCTTTCTTAAAGACTGGACACAGGACACTTAGGTTCCAGTCATCAGACATACGCTCACCAGACCATATTTTGCACAAGAGTTGATGCATACATCCAATCAACTCGTCGCCGCCGGTCTTAAATAACTCTGCGGGTAATTCGTCTGCGCCTGCCGCTTTGTTATTTTTAAGCCTTTGTATGACTTCTGAGACCTCGTCATAGTTTGGTGGCTCCACAGGAATCCCATCATGGGCCGGAGGGGCCAGATTTTCATCATCTCCACCAGAGGTATTGTTCCGGTCATCGCCACCAAGTAGGGTAGAGAAGTGGGACCTCCATAGCCTTAGTGATTCCTGGACATCTGTTACCATGTTTCCTTGTTCATCGTTGCAGAACGAAGCTCCTTGCTTATGACCATCGGTCATACGTTTGATTTTTTGATAAAAACCACGGGCCTCGTTTCTGCTTCCCATCATCTCAATCTCCTCCACTTCACGCCTTTCCAGTTCTCGTTTCTTTCGTCTGATCAGGCGTTTTTCCTCTCTCCGTTTCTCCCTATATCGCTCAACAACAGCTCGTGTTGCTCCCGCCTGCAGAGTTCTTTGTCGTGCCATATTCTTCTCTGCAGTAGCGACTCGACATTCCTCATCATACCATTTCTGCCTTCGAGGATTAGTAAAGCCAATAACCTCTTTGGCTGCCGTTGCTAATGAGTTTGAGATACGTTTCCACTGATCGTTTATACAGTCGGAGGCCGGAGGATTTCTCTCGGAGTAGATATGAGACCCTTGTTGAGAAGGCAGCGGCAGTCTACTGTGACTTTAACCTACCAACATCTAGCTTTCGTTGTGTGGTAGCTCGCTTGGCGTGCGCTGTGCTGAGTCTAGTACGTACCTTGGCATAGGACAAGGTAGTGGTCTGAGTTGATGTTAAGACCTCTGTACGCTCGTACATTAAGCACGCTAGAAGAGTGCCTGGCATCTATCACCACGTGATCTATTTGGGTGCGGATACTTTGGTCGCCACTGCGCCATGTCGGTAAAGGGTCGGTAAAGTTCCCCCGACCCCTTTGATACCAAGAGAGGCTTCAAACAGGGCGATGCGTTGTCAACCGACTCTTTAACCACCTGATGGAATACATAATGAAACAATGTCCAAACATTGACCTGAAGAGCAATATTTTATACTAAGGAACTATGCTGCGCGCATATGCCAATGACATAGACAAAATCTGCAAAAGTGATAGTGCAGTCATCGGGACTCTTCAATAGGACTAATGGTGAACGAGAGCCAGACGAAGTACTTGGTATCCACCCGCACAAAATTTTGACGACAAAGACAGTCTTGTTGCACTGGTTTTAAAAATTATATATCTTTTTTGAATAACTACATATTTTTTGTGGCTTTTTATAACAAAAAAATCTTCTGTCCCCATTTTGACGGTATAGGTTTTTTACTTTTTATTCTTTTTTATTTAGGCCGACCGCAGATTCATCTTTGGAATGAAAACACCTAGAGACTTGAAATTACGCGCGTTTGAAAGGTCTTTAAAAAATATTTTTAGGGTGTTTTGATGTATATCGAAATTTTGAACCTTAGACCCACTTGGGAACTCGAAATTTTTTTTCTTTTTTAAATTTCAGGTGAGCACTAAGACGTATAGTGGAAACCTTTTGAACCGGGACCTAATGGGGGCCTTGAAACTGGAAAAGCCATATCTTTAGAATGAAAAGATCTATGTACTTGGAACTGAGCGCATTTGAAAGATGGTTCGAAAATATTTTTGGCTTGTTCAAGAGATTTTCGAAATTTGGACTTGGGACCCTTTGGTGGACTCAAAGTATATTTTTAGACCAATTTTTTTTTACATGATATCAAATTGGTTTAGAAGTGTTCAAGGGGTATGGACCTGGAGCCAAACAAGGGACCCAAATCAAAATTTTATTAATTTTTAAAATTTTTTAATGTGATCAAATAGACTTGATAATAGGCGCATTGAAAGATGATTTTTGACGTGTTCAAGGGATTTCTTTAATTTGGATTTGGGGCGGGGCACCCAAAACCCAAATTTGATATTTTTTTCTTTTGTATTTTGCTCTAGATTTAAATTACGGTTAAGGTGATTAATCAGACAAGGGTTTATAAAAATTGACTAGGGGCTCAATGGAAGCCTCAATACCAGAAAAAAAAAAAAAACAAATTATTTTTGACGTTATCAATATTCTGATGCATAAAATGGTCCTAAGCGCCGATTGTCTTGGAATAAGGGGACAATTCTGATTCTACCAACATGTCCAAGGTAGGGCTTTCGATAAATCGTATTTTAACAGTCGCTATCTAGTGCAACCTCCGGTGCTATCACCTGATGTTATTATCATACAAAATTTTTATGCATTGATAGACACTACCATCTGGAAACCCTTGATATCTAGCCAGGATAAGCTAAAATATAAATTATTGTTAGTGTCACTAAGCTTAAATGCGATTTTTAACTTAGAGACTAATGTACGCTAAATACCATATTTCCAAGCCTAAAGACTTCTAACACCCTGTAATTCTCATTTATAAGTCCAAACTCAATATTTTTTGGCTTTTGCGGAGTAACTTCCATCAGGTGAAATCGCAAATACCAAATTGAGTAAAAAAATTAGCAACGCATTTAAGCTCGGTGACACTAACATTATTCTAGGGCCTGAAAACCCACCCTACGATGTTGGAAACCTTGAAACGGCTATAGTTCAAAAACGAATAGAGATAGAGCATTGCGTTTTTCAGAGGAAATAATAATGAGTGTTTTGGCTAAAATTTTTGTGATGAAAGTAATGTTCTATCTCTTTTTTTTTTTTGACGCTGTTGAACTGTTTCTACGCAATATCTATAAAGCTGCGGACTTTGCAACTTTTGAACAACGCCAGCCTCGCCCAAATACACAACACCAGCCACTTTTAACACATGAGATTCTTGAACTTGTGAGGCTTAAGCGCAGACTAAGGCGACGGTATATGCGAACCCGAGATGAACTGCATAAGAGAGCTTGGAAAAGGGCTGCAGCCGTTTTGCGAAAAGTGTTGTTCGAAGCTAAAAGCGACTTCTTCGATAATATGCTCCGCAATGCAGACCCAGACAAGCCGTACGGTTGGTTATAACATGTGGAGATTCACAAGCAAAATAAAGAGACAGCCATTGCGTAACACTTCGCTCAGAATGCAAAACGGTGAGTGGTGCCGTTCTATGGAGGAAAAGGCCGAAACATTTGCAGATGATCTGGAAAATCGTTTCAAACCATTAGATTTGGCTTTACATTCAGATGTATGCTCCACATTGGAACAGCTATCACTTCCCTGCTCACACACCGAAAATATTAGACATGTCACAATCGAGGAAGTTAACCAGCAAATTAAGGCGCTAAAACCGAGGAAATCTCCAGGTTACGACGGCATTGACAATAGGACTATCAAGGCACTGCCATTACATGGAATACTTTTCCTAGTAATGTTATTTAATACCATACTGAGAATTGGTCATTTTCCATCTCAATGGAAATATGCTATAATAACAATGTTACTAAAGCCGGGCAAACCTGAAGGTCAAGTTGATTCATACAGACATATAAGTTTACTGCCTACATTTTCAAAAAATATTTGAAAGAATATTTTTAGAGAGAATTCTCGTTATATTAAATGAGCGAAGTATTATTCCTGCATTCCAGTTTGGTTTCAGGCACCAACATGGCACTCCAGAACAAGTTCATAGAGTTTTACATCACATCCTAGACGCTTATGAAGAGAAGCGTTACAGTTCCGCTGTTTTCTTGGACGTGCAGCATGCGTTTGACCGCCTGTGGCCTGAGGGATTGTTGCAAAAAATCAGGACGTACTTACCTTCAGCTCATTTTCTCCTCCTAAAGTCTTTCTTATCTGGTCGGTGTTTCCAAGTAGCTATGAAGGATGTTAACTCGACGATACGGCCAATACGTGCTGGAGTACCTCAAGGTAGTGTAATGAGCCCAACTCTTTACTCTCTATATACTGCAGACATGCCTAAACCAGTGGGCGATCACATGTTGTTGGCTACGTATGCTGACGATACGGTTATTATGGCTAATTCAAGTTGACCTGTTGAAGCTTCAGAAAACCTTCAAGATTATTTAGACCGTTTTCTCATTTGGGCTAATCGTTGGAACATTAAAATAAATAGCTCAAAATCTTCTCACTGCACCTTCACGCTGAAAAGAGGCACATGCCCCGCAATCACATTCAACAGCGCAATTATACCTCAGGCTAACTTCGTTAAATACTTGGGGATGGTATTGGACAAACGACTTACTTGGAACAAACACATAACATTGATAATCGGTACTTGCCCATCTAAACTGAAAAAACTCAACTGGCTTCTATCGAGCAAACTGTGCCTAAGCAATAAGTTGCTCATATATAAAGTGGTTATTGCGCCATCATGGAGATATGGACTACAAATATGGGGCACCGCTTCGAAAACACAAGTTGAACGTGTACTAACAATGCAAAATAAAACTTTGCGCTATATCTTCAATGCGCCGTGGTTTGTTCACAACACAGTCATAAGAAAAGACTTAAATGTGCCATCAGTCTTTGATGAAATAAATCGACACAGCTCCAGGTATAATGATCGTCTACGGGATCACATTAACCCATTGGCTTCGGCTCTCGCTGTCAACACATGCAGAAGGCGCCTTAAGAGACTCCACCCAGATGATCTACCTACGCGGCAATAGACTCCATTAGTAACTTAACTTTTTATACTTAAAGCTAATACTTTAACGTCTTGTCACGTTTTAGATTTCATAAATATGTATCAAAAAATGTTTAAAGTTTCTTCAGTGAAATGCTCAACATAAATAAATAATTTAAAAAAAAAAAAACAAAGAGATCTAGCTGAAAGCGTTCTCGAACCTGATAATTTCAAATTTTATCAAAAATTTCGTTACCCTACCGCTCATTTGAAAACTACGATAGATAGAAAGGTGCTCTATTTGGGAAAATGAAGGTATCTAATAGCCATTAACTTGTCTCGAAGAACGCAACTTGCTATCTCTTTCAGTTTTTGAGCCGTGTGACCTTATTTAACGAATTTTTGAACATTTCATACCAGTTGTATGAATTTGAAGTCGTATTAACTATTTCTAATTTGAGCCCTATATTTGATAAAATATATACGCCATTTTGTTTTGTTTATTATTTAATTTTGTTTTTTAAAAGTCTAAACACTGTTTGAATCACATTTTTAAGTTAAAGGGTCTTTTTTCAGTGCAAGTTTCGTTATACTGCTATTATTTTTCTCGCTGTAAAATTGGGTTTAAAGACATAATATTTCACAAAATCATTATAAGTTGATATAAATTAATATTATGGGGCGAAAATTAAAAAAGACATTTCCACCTATAAAATCATGTATAAAACATCACCATATCTTTTATAGTTTTCTTAATAAAACGATTCAAATTTTGAAAATTATTTTATTGCTATTATTTGTCTCGCAGCTGTATATATATAAATATATATATATATATATAAAAAATATATATATATAAACATACCGTATGAACTACCCAGCCTTAACAAACTATGACGATTAATTCAGCTGGTGGGGAGTTGTTCAAGCATAAATATATATCCCGCAGCGACAATATTTTTAAACACTCACAGAAGTCATAACATTTTACGATCGTGCTAAGTGTCGCTCAGAATATTTATGTAGCCAAAAATACGTTAAACGATGATACTTGACTCCACTTGACACGCATGATGAACTCTACGCTTAAAATAGATAAGCTATTTTTATATTTATATTCATTGTAAACATACACATAATATAATTTTACACGTACATATAATTTTAATATACAGTCCACTTCGTAATAGAAATAGTATTTAAGAATGTGCAATTATAAATAAAAGTCAGTTCTTTAAGAGAATTCAAACAGTTCAAATCACAGGAGTGCACCTAAATGATCACTCAAAACGTTTTATATATATCCACACCCACCTCGATTTTTCCTATGAATTATATTTTTACATAAATACCGAATATCATTTTCTTGTTCAATTACTTGTTAAATGGATTATGTGTAATAGAATTATTAAAAAAAAAACAAGAAAAAGTTAACTTCGGTTGGACCGAAGCTTATATACCTGTTACACATCATTTGACGTGGATAGATCTTCATATGAAGCATTTGTATTAAATTTTATCTTCAAATAGTAAACAAATTGAAAATATTCTTAAAAATTTAGAAATTCGCGGTCCGATTTGAACCAATTTTGAACTGAAGATTTGGCATGGTATAAGAATCATTTGTACCATATTTGAAACCATTCGTTTTATAAATACATTTTTTTCTTATAAGAACTTGGCAAAATGTTGTACTTTTGTATGGGAGCTATACCTAAAAGTGGGCGTGGCACATGATTTTAACATAGAAAGTACACAGGACCTAGAAAAGCTTAAGTTTAAAATTTCAGCAAAATATCTTTAAAACTGAGCGAATAAATTGCGCAGCAACAAACAGACAGATGGACGGACAGACAGACGGACATGGCTAAATCCATTCGCCTCGTCGCGGTGATCAAGAACATATATACTTTATAGGGTCTACGATGCCTCCTTTAATGCGTTACAAACTTTCCGACAAACTGAATATACCTGTTTTACAGTATGTGTAACAGGTATAATAATAATTAATAGCGTGAACTTTCATACCGATTTATAAATTGTTCTATGTTGGCTTAAACTAGATGCAGCCACTGTTAAAACTTTTGTATCAAATAGGGGCAACATAATCCAAAGTGCAATTAAAATGTATATATATATATATATATGTATATATATTTGTATATTTATATATATATATATATATATATATATATATATATATATGTATATATATTTATATATTATATATATATATATATATATATATATATATATATGTATATATATTTGTATATTTATATATATATATATATATATATATATTTGTATATATATTTATATATATATATATATATATTTGTATATATATATATATATATATATATATATACAGCCGTTTGTCGGCCTTGGCAGCACGTCGGGTTTGGCACCAGCGGTTGTACTCCAGTTTCAGACGATACAGGTTCGGGATACCGATCCAGCGGATGTCATCCAAAGGACTTGGTCCTTCCAACGCAGTGGCGGACGTCCCCTCTGCCGTGCTCCTTCGATTTGATTCACGTCACGTTGGTAAACTTTTCTTGCCGCAGCTTCTGTGTCCATCCGACACAGGTAAACAGCCCAGGACTGCCTTTGGTATCGGATGTTCCGGTATTTTTTGTGTCGGTATATTGATCGTAAAGCTCATCGTTCTGAAATTCTTGATGTCAAAGTGGTCAAGGAAGGATCTTTATCGACCCTGAAAACGGCTGGGTGTTTTCCAGTGTCATCATACAGAGGC
The DNA here is from genome assembly GCA_018903435.1 of Leucophenga varia. Lineage (NCBI taxonomy): Eukaryota > Metazoa > Arthropoda > Insecta > Diptera > Drosophilidae > Leucophenga > Leucophenga varia. Next base: position 12,205 of record JAEIFJ010001286.1, on the reverse strand, counting down.
AGGCGATTTATTCAGGGATACGAAGTCGGTAAGTGCTTTGAAATTGCCTTGAAAACCTTTGATCTGATTGGCGTTTCAGCGAAAGCTTTGAAGTCGACAAATGAGGTGGTTTGTGTCGATTTGTTTCTCCTTGGTCTTCTAGAGGATCTGGCGCTGTTAGAATGTAGGGCCAATGGTCGACTTCTTCGGCCTGAAACCACACTGGTACTGTCCAACTGTACTTCCTACGTGTGGTTGCAGCCTAGTACACAATACGCCAGATAGGGATTTATATGCGATTGGAAGGAGACTTATTCAGCGATAGTTTGTGCAGACTGCAGGATCTCCTTTCTTAAAAAACTGGGAACAGAACGCGTTGGTTCCAGTCATCAGGCATACGCTCACCAGTCCATATTTTGCACAAGAGTTGATGCACACATCCAATCAAATCTTCGCCGGCGGTCTTAGATAACTCTGCGGGTAATTGATATGCGCCTTCCGATTTTTAATTTTTAAGTGTAATAGCTCCACAGGAATCCCATCATCGGTCGGAGGGTCCAGATATGCATCATCTCCACCGACGGTATTGTTCCCGTCATTGCCTCTAAGTAAGGTAGAGAAGTGGCTCCTCCATAACTTTAGTGATTTGTGGACATCTGTTACAATGTTTTCTTGTTCATCCGTGCAGAACAAAGATCCTTGCTCATAACCTTCGGTCATACGCTTGATTTTTTGATAAAATCCTCCAAGTTCGTCTCTGCTACCCATCAGCTCAAGCTCTTCCACTTCACGCCTTTTCAGTTCTCGTTTCTTCCGTCTGATCAGGCGTTTCTCCTCTCTCCGTTACTCCCTTTATCGCTCAGCAACAACCTGTGTTCGTTGACGTGCTATATTCTTCTCTGCAGTAGCTATGTGACATTCCTCATCATTCCATGTCTGCCTTCAAGATTTAGTGTAGCCAATAACGTCTTTGGCTGCCCGCGCTAATGAGTTTGAGATACGTTTCCACTGATCGTTTGTACAGTTGGAAGCCGGAGGATTGTCTCGGAGTAGATGGGAGACCCTTGTTCAGAAGGCAGCGGGAGTCTGGCGTGACTTTAACCTACCAACGTTTAGCATTCGTTGTATGGTAGCTCGCTTGGCGTGCGCTGTGCTGAGTTTAGCACGTACATTGGCTAGAACATGGTAGCGGTTCGAGTCGATGTTAAGACTTCTGTACGCTCGTACACAAAGCATGCTAGTAAAGTGCCTAGCATCAATAACCACATGATGTATTTGGGTGCGGATACTTATGTCGCCACTCGATCTCGAGATGTGGGAATCTGGTACTAGTTATGATCATGTTTCTGCCCGCAGCAAATTCGATTAGCCTTTCTCCAGTGCTGTTGATGTTGTCATGAATGCTAAATTTACCGGTGTTAGGACGAAAGATTTCTTCTCTCCACATTTGTGCGTTGAAATCACCGATGACAATTTTTTTTCTAAATGCTCATAGAATTCATCTTTCTCCATCTCATCTTCAACATTTGTAGGGTCGTGTACACATAAAGTGGCTCATGTTGAAAAATGTAGCTCTGATGCGTATCGAGGCGAGACGTTCATCTACAGCTGTAAACTTGGAGACGAGTCTGCGTAGTTTATAACTTACTACGAAGCCACATCCAAATACACAATATGTTAAATAAATAAGGGACTTTTTGTTTAAATCGTGGAACACGTAACGCCATTTATTGAAAGTTGATAACATTAGAAAGGTACAGGTATCACCTTTCGAACGCAGCTTACTTCATGTAAATTGGTTGACAGGTTAAAAAGTTACTCGCTTTTAATGACAGTATGCTTTGTGTTTGTGTCGTAAAAATACAATGGACCAAAACACAACAACAAAAAAATACTGTCACTAAAAAGCGAGTAACAATTTACATGAAATTAGCTGCGTTTAAAAGGTGAGACCTGTAAATTTTAATGTTATCAACGTTCAAAAGACAAAAAATAGACAGAAAAAAATAGACGAGAAGTCTCCTTATTTATTGAACTAACCGTGTATGTGTTGCCTCTCATGACCACTGTAGTAGATGTGACAGGTTGCTAAGTTTATGCAACCGTGACCAGTGTATCGCATTTCGTTGATATCAGAAAGGTCTGCTCTGAATTTATCAAGAGTGGTAATGAGTTTTTCTATTGCACCATCCCTGTTGAGGGTTCGGACGTTCCAGGTGCACATCAGTGTATCGTGATCCTTATATCGTTTTCGTTTTACATTTAAAATTACTGATTAGAAATTTATAGATACAAAAAATACTCCAGCAAATATATAAATAATAGTCCTCAGGTATGTTAAAAATGAACTATGGTTTGATGGTCCAATCGTGTTAAAAGAAAAATATTATATATAGAACAGTATAGGTAATAAGATATTAGAAATTCCAAGCATTGATGGCCCTTTTCACAGAAGAAATGCAAAAAATACGACAGAACGATATTATTGTATTTGATCATATGCGGAAGAAACAACGTAAACCAAGAGCACCATTATAGCAAGTATTTTTCACACCCTATTTGGCTTAATGGATGAACATCAGGCAAAGTATATGCTTAAACAATAAAACTTAGTAAAAATGAACGAAGACTATCTCCTCATCCTTTTGCGGGACCAAGCAACTATTCAAAATGTAACATTGAATAACGAGGTTATTTGGAATATTTTCAAAACCATTAACCAAACAATGTGTTTATAAGTTGACACACTTAACACACAGATGTCGCTCGTTGTTTCTTGTCGCTCTTTGTAGCAGTCTCGATGAGGAGGGAATCTTTTAACCGCTGGAGCTCAGTTGAATTGCAGAAATGTTGACAAGAACGACTGGAGTAGCACTGTTGTTTAACATAAAAATACCATTATTTAACAACAAAAAGATGAAAGCATATGCTGTATATCCACACCCAATATATCGTGATGATAAACTTATTAGCATCTACTCGATTCTTAAAATTTTTGGATTTCCAATCGAAATAAACGGATATAATGTGGTTTACTAATATTAGTCATTAGAAAATTTTCCAGATTCGTCTAACATGAATTCCTGTTTCAACCGCGTTGCCACTACCTCGTTTAGGATAAAATTAAAATTAGTAAAAAATAATATAAAAAAAGAATCCAACAATATATATTCAAATTGAATATTTAGTGTTTTGAAAGGTAATCCTTTCATTGAGGGGGCATGTTTAATCTTATATTATTTAAACTGTACTATTTTCTGTCTAGCCTCCTATTATTAAACTGTAATATTTGTTATTTTAGATGCATTAGAAGTATAACTTAAGTAAACATGCTCGTCCGTGATACTATGAGTTAAGCTTATATTGCCAAACATTGGGCATTTATCTCTAGGCGGCAGTCGCCGACCGCAAGATAAAGATTATCTATCTAGCATACGTATAACTAGGAAAGAGATAGGAACTACCATTTGGTATACACATTAGGTGCCGCATTGTTCGATAATCTATTTCCATCTAGACGGCAACTTCATAATACTCCCCTCGTAGAACCTCCTCCTTATTTGCGAAGAACTCGGTCAGCCACTTTTCACAAGCCTCTTTTGAGGCCAACTTTACACCACCAAGGGCGTTCGCCATGGACAGGAACAATTGATAATCACTTGGCGCTATGTCTGGGCTATATGGTGGATGCGATAAAACCTCCCAAAGATGTGTGTGGCCTGGCGTTGTCCTGGTGGAACACTACACCCTTCCTGTTGGCTAATTCTGAACGCTTCTGGTCGATCGCCTGCTTCAAGTGGTCCAATTGTTCGCAGTAGATGGTAGAATTAATAGTCCGGCCATATGGGAGCAGCTCAAAGTGGATGATTCCCTTCCAATCCCACCAAACACACAGCAAAACCTTCCTGGCCGTCAATCCCGGCTTGGCCACTGTTTGGAACGATTCACCGGCCTTCGAGCATGACCGTTTTCGCTTGATATTGTCGTATTTGATCCATTTTTCGTCGCCATTTACCTTCCGCTTCAAAATTGGGTCGAGTTCGTTACGTTTTAGCAGCAGGCGTTGATTCGGTCCAGAAGGTTTTTTTGCGTCAAATCATGCGGCACCCAAATATCAAGTTTTTTTTTTTGGATCCAGCCTTCTGCAGTTGGTTTAAAATGGTGACTGACTCCCATCTCCTGGGCGATGTCACGAGATGTCACATGCCGGTCTAACTCGATGCTTTCTATGATTTTATCGGTATTCGTCGTCACAGGTCTTCCTCCGGCTGGCTTATCCATGTTGTCGTTTTCACCGGCTCTGAATCGTCGAAACCATTTTTCCACGGTTCGAAGTGATAGAATATTGTGTAGTTTAAAAGATTTTAGTTTGTCACTATTTACAGTTTTATCAAAATTTTAGGAAAGAAAACAATTTTTCTTGTGAAATACTTACCGATATCAATCTGCAATGCCAGCACCATAAAGCACTCCTTCCTCCTCTTCGAAAAATGACAGCGTAAATTGGTTTGATTGTTTCGAAGATCTTCTTATCTAGTGTTGCATGCGTATGTTTAAAGCTGTCGATGGTCTCTGTTTTGCCACTTTTTGTCAGGCGCACCAGGTGACGCACCGGTCAGACAGTTTTCATGCTGTGGAGCTTTATCGGTGGATATTTTTGTAAAATGCGTGTTCAAACATGTTATTAGTTGCTAATGAACGTTCTGAACGAATTTTCTTCAAATCTTTGCATTCAAAAAGTAGCCAAAGTACCTATATCTCCTGAAGTATTTCGAATTTTAAAAACCCCTTCAGGAAGATATTCTCAAATATCAAAGATATAAAAATATGAAAAAAAACAAAAAAAATGTTTTGCCAACTAAGAATACCCCCTTAACAAAGATAGTTGATAAAGTAGGATGATAATTAATAGTTATGTTCAACTTTTTTTTTTTTTCATTGTGATATACTTTGAGTCTCAGAAATCGGATTTGTTTGCGTCTTTTAATCTACCTATACAATTTTTTTTCTTATTATATTTCCTCTTTTATGTACTCCCATCTTATGAATTTCTATTTTCTTCTGAAATGTTTATGTATGACTTGTTGAAATGTCTTCAATTAAAACTAAAAATTGAGTTCCAATATTCGACCTCAATGTTGAGCATTTGCTCTGCAACTGCCAAGCCCTTTGTAGAATGGACAATCTATTTAAAGTCGAATAGTGTTACTAATCAATTTATCAATCTGAATCGATTCCTTTACTTAATTATTGATCAATTATTTCAATAATAAGCAATCGATTAATCAAAAATCAATAATTAAGTAATTGATAACACTTTGCGACAAAAAAAATTGATTCTTAGACTTTTATCAAAGGTGGTAGATCTGATCAAGTAAAAAAAACTGAATACTTGGAATTTTCAGGAAACCCCAAAAAATCTGGAATTATGGTAAAAAAAAAACTGTTTCAATCTTTTTATACCCGTTACACATACAGAAAACGGGTATATTCACACGCCGTAGACCCCATAAAGTTTATATTCTTGATCAACTTAATGAAACAAGTCGATCTAACCATGTCCGTCCGTCTGTTGGTCTGTTGCGAGGAGATTCATTCGCTCAGTTTTAAAGATATTGAGCTGAAACTCGAAACCTAATCTTTTCTCAGTCCTAGGTAGCCCGCATACAAATTGACCGTCCATTTTGTATGGAAATGGGAGTTATTTATGCATATACTCTTATGTCATCCATTGTCGAAACCAAGGTGCCTCGCCCATTTTTAGGTAGAGCCTCCACAACAAATTTACCGCTCATTTTCGAATTATTGTATGAAAACAAGTATTTTTTTTTGAATATATTCACTTAATTTCTGGACATAGCCTACATACAAACTTACCGCCCCTTTTCGAGTTTTTATATGAAAACATTTATATTTTCTGAATGAATCCAATTAAAATTTGGTAAAATCAATTCAAATATCCGCCAAAGTAAACATTATCGACATGTTAAGAATCGGACTAATATAACATAAAGCCTCTATACAAATTTCAGCTTCGGTTCCACCGAACTTAACGTTTTTTCATTGTTTTATTTTAAATTTCGGTTTTGTGCCTCCACTTGGGTCCAGGTCAAATTTTTAGAATCCCCCTTAAAAACGTCAAAAATATTTTGCATCATCTCGTTCAAATGCGTCCAATACCAAGTCTCTTGGTGTATCCATTCCAAAGATATTGGCTTTCTCTGTTTGAAGTACCCTATTACGCCACAAGTCAAAATATTCGAAAATCTCGCATTTGTACCCATCTATATAATGATCTATAGTATAAATTTACGCTTCCTATATGTAGCCATTTGGCCCCTAGTCCGATGAGTGATGTGACAAGGATTTATATATTTCGATGTATGCGTATATGCGATTCCACGTGACGTATCAAAATATGGAATTAAGTTTAATATGTATTGTCAAATTCTTATGCTCTGTTTAAAGTTTTTGTGTAGAGAACAGTATGTACAGTAGGGTGACCCAAAAAAATGTTTATGCTCCTAACTCTTAGTATTGTTCAATATCGAAAATAAGAAGACCCGTATTTTTTTTTAACGAATAATAAAGGGTGGTTAAATTTCAAGGGCCGATGTTGAATGTGAACCACACCTAAACGTCAAGTTTTTACCTGCATTTCTTTTGACATTTCTCAACTTTAGACTAACTCAATTTGAACCATGGAAAGATACACAATCGAGCAACGCGTTAAAGTTATTCAGGCCTATTATGAAAATGGGAGTTCAAATCAAAATGCATATCGTGCACTTCGTGATTTTTTCGGTCAATTTAATCGTCCAAATGTGCGTATAATCGGAAAAATCGTGCAAAAATTTGAGCAAACCGGGTCTGTAGGAGATGTGAAAACACCAGTGCATGCTCGTACAGCTCGTACTGCAGAAAATATTGCTGCTGTTCGCGATTGTGTGGCTGAAGAGCCGTCCACCTCAACTCGTCGTCGTGCCCAACAATTGCACCTCTCACGCTCGTCGTTGATGAATATTATGCATAAAGACTTGCATTTACACGCTTACGAGGTTCAATCGACTCAAGAACTAAAGCCTCTTGACCATTTCAAGCGTCGTCAATGGTCAGAATGGTGGCCAGAAATGGCAACAGTGGATCATCAATTTTCTAAGGAAATCATCTTCAGTGGTTAGGCACATTTTCACCTCAGTGGATTCGTCAATAAGCAGAATTGCCGCATTTGGGCGAATGAGAATCCAAGAGTGATTGTCGAAAAGCCAATGCATCCACAAAGAGTGACTGTTTGGTGCGGTTTATGGGCTGGCGGCATCATAGGGCCGTACTTCTTCAGACTAGTAATTACTGTGGATGGTGTTCGCTATCGTGAGATGATAACAAACTTTTTGTGGCCTGAATTGGAAGATAAGGATGTGGACGATATGTGGTTTCAACAGCACGGTGCCACTTGCCACAGAGCTAACGAAACAATGGCTCTTTTGCGAGAAAAATTTGATGGCCGAATAATCTCACGTCGCGGCGATGTCAACTGGCCGCCAAGATCATGTGATTTGACACCGTTGATCTTCTTTCTTTGGGGTTATTTGAAAGAAATGGTGTACGCCAATAATCCAACAACAATTCAAGAGCTAAAGGATGAGATAATTCGGCACATTAACGACATTGAACCTCAATTATGCCTCAGCGTCATCGAAAATTTAGTCCATCGGATGGACGTGTGCCGCCGGATCCGTGGCGGCCATTTGGCCGATATTTTGTTCCATACGTAATTGAGTCATACTAATAAATCATATATATCATAATAAAAAGAAATGTCAATTATTTCCTAAATAATTCGTGTTTTATTCAAAATCAACATCGGCCCTTGAAATTTAACCACCCTTTACAATTTTTCCCCAAAAAAAATTTAAAACAAGAAAAAGTTAACTTCGGTTGGACCGAAGCTTATACTATATACCTGTTACACATCATTTGACGTGGATAGATCTTCGTGTGCAGCATTTGTATTAAATTGTATCTTAAAATAGTAAACAAATTAAAAATATTCTTAAAAATTTAGAAATTCGCGGTCCGATTTGAACCAATTTAAAACTGAAAATTTTTCACGATTTAAGAAGCATTCGTACCATATTTGAAGCCATTCGCGTTATAAATACATTGTTTTCTTATAAGAACTTGACAAAATGTTATATTTTTGTATGGGAGCTATACCTAAAAGTGTGCGTGGCACATTGATTTTAACATATGAGTACACAGGATCTAGAAAAGCTTAAGTTTCAGCAACAAACAGACAGACGGACAGACAGACGGACATGGCTAAATCGATTTGTCTCGTCGATTTGATCAAGAATACATATACTTTATAGGGTTTACGATGCCTCCTTTAATGCGTTAAAAACTTTCCGACAAACTGACACTATGTGTATCAGGTATAAAAAAATTATCATATATAGATATAACTAGCAACAAAAATTGAAGTTATTTTAAAAATTCTCATTCAAATATGTGAGCAAAAATCCAATAAAAACTAAATTCTCGTTTTTCGCTATATTATCGTTAGTATCTCCGATATCGGTAAAATGAACAAGCAGAAAAATTTCTCAGGTCAAAAGCTATCCAACCTCATTTAAGGATATTAAATAAGGATATTTGCATGGGGCTATATCTAAAATTTTTTGGCCCTATCCATATTAGAATATTTCATTAGGACTATCATAAGCATAATTTATACTAAACTTTAGGTTTTATTGTATGGAGGCTAGCCCTTCAAATGGGACTAAGTGACCACATGAAAATATTTGGAGAACCTTAGTTTCAAACCCTACATCTTATAGTCTCCGAGATAGTCGTTTTCATACGGCAGACAACGTGACCGACGGTCGGACATAGCTAGAATATATATAGTATACTTTATAGGGTCCAACATGCCTCCTTCTGCATATTACATAGATTTGCACAATTTTTTTTTCCCATGAATAAATTTATACATCTGTTTCAGAGAACTGCGCAAGCCACCGACACTTAAGGTGCACCGGGTAAATGTTGGGTGATTTTGACACTCCGAGTGTTTTTTTTCACTCATGAACTGAGTGTAAGTGCGCACCCAACAATAAATATATGGGTTTTTGCCACACAAGAAACAAAAATGAGTAGGTAGCGATTTTGCATATGTGTCTAAGTCATATGTCTGCGCGTCAACGTTAAAGAAAGAGTGGGTAATAAGGGACACTCAAAAAGCGAGACGCAATATGTATTGAGTGTTGTGAGTGTTTGGATTTTTTTTGTGCAAGCCTTCGCTGAAGTGGTTTTTTTTTTAACTTGCTGCTGCAATAGCGACGCTTAGCGCGTTATATGAATAAAGAAAATAACACAATACACTGAGAAATTTAAGAAAGAAAATTTTATTTATTTTACAAAGAATATATATTTACGCTCTTCAGTGAGTTCAAAAATAATATTTTAAAACAAAACTAAAAATTAATTAAAACTAAATTACATAACTCCAAAAACTAAAAATAACATACACATATACACTCTTCAGTGAGTTCATAAATAAAAACTAGTAAAAACAAAAATAATATAAGAACCAAAATAAAAAATGAAATGAAAATAATTGATATTAAAAGTTTACATTTTTATAGTAAGAGTGTAAAAAAGCAAGTTGTCTACTGTTTTCGGCCCCAATCTATTTCTTTTATCGGTTATAACATTTCCCGCTAAAGAAAACACCCTTTCAGCTGCTGCACTGCTTGCAGGTATTGTTAGAAGTTGCAAAGCTAATTTTGATAGCAGCGGATAGCAATTTTCTTTGTTTTTCCACCACTCAATTGGTTCAAAGTCCTCGCTTAATGCAACTCGCTCAGTACAATAAGTTTCAATTTCATCTGAGGGTGATTTACCATTATTATTGGACTGAGCCACTAGTTGGGAAAAGAAAAATGTTGTTTTTGGCACAATCGCTTGGCTTTTAGGTCTAGATGCTAATTGACTGCTTGAGCTGGCTGAACTTGATTCGTCGCTTGAAAAAGTGCTATTTCTAGAGATTTCGTTTAAAGAGCTACTCAAATTGTTCATTTTTTCAACACAGAACTCCTTTATATTTATTATATCCTCATGCTCCAAAAATGCTGCAGGTGGATATAGAAAAAAGGCTGCTTTGTGCCATATACCTATGTTTTCCCTCCAAATTGTTTCGACGTTACTTGAAATTCTATTCTTAAGAGCTGTAATAACTGAATTGTCTTCACAATTTGGCTCGCAAAGCTTTTTTATTTTAGTAATTGAGGGCAATACATAACAAATTGAAGGAGAGCTACATGTTTGCAGTTCTTTTAAAAATTCTCTCAAAATCTTTAAGAAGAACGAGTATTGCTTTCAATGTTGATATGCTTGTGACAATAAGATTTTGGCCTCCTTCAGTCTCACTTAAAAATTTGTTTTCTTGTGGCCCATTTTTTTCTTTTTGAATTATTATTTTTATAATTTGAGTTCCATTTCTCAACTTCAGACTAACTCAATTTGAACCATGGAAAGATACACAATCGAGCAACGCGTTAAAGTTATTCAGGCCTATTATAAAAATGGGCGTTCAAATCAAAATGCATATCACAGCTAACGAAACAATGGCTCTTTTGCGCGAAAAATTTGATAACCGAATAATCTCACGTCGCGGCGATGTCAACTGGCCGCCAAGATCATGTGATTTGACACCGTTGGACTTCTTTCTTTGGGGTTATTTGAAAGAAAAGGTGTACGCCAATAAGCCAACAACAATTCAAGAGCTAAAGGATGAGATAATTCGGCACATTAACGACATTGAACCTCAATTATGCCTCAGCGTCATCGAAAATTTTTTGGCCGATACATAATTGAGTAATACCAATATATCATTATAAAAGAAATGTCAATAATTTCCTAAATAATTCGTGTTTTATTCAAAATCAACATCGGAACTTGAAATTTAAGCACCCTTTATATTGGTGGGTTTTTTTTTTACAGAATCTCAAAAAAAAAAAAAAAAAAAAAAAAACAATCCAAAAAAAAAAAAACAATCCAAAAAAAAAAAAAAAACAATCCAAAAACGTAAAAATAAGAAGAAAACGTTAAAACAATACTTTTAATTATTTTTATAATAATAAATGTGAAAAAAGTATGGTATGATGAGGAATGTCGCATTGCTACGGTCGAGAAGAACATTGCCTATAAGCGAACCCTGCAAGCGGGAGCAGCACGATATCGAGAAAAAGGCATTTTCAAACGCAAAAAGAAAGACCAAGAAAGTCGTGAGCTGGAGGAAGTTGAGATGATGTGCGACAGAAATGAGGCTCGAAAATTGTATCAAAAAATCAAGCGCTTGACCGAAGGTTATAAGCCCGGAGCATCGTTCTGTAAAGATGCGCATGGAAATGTGGTGACAGATGTCCAGGAGTCACTTATGTTATAAAGGAACCACTTCTCTACCCTACTTGGAAGCGATGACGGGAACAATGCCGCCAGATGAGAAGATGAATATCTGCCCCAAACAATAATGGGCCTCCTGTGGTGCCACCAGACTATGACGAGGTCTTAGAAGCTATATAAAGGCTTAAAAATATAAAAGCGACAGACTACTATGTTGCTCGCGTGTGCCAATGGCATCGACATAATCGGTAAAAATTCACAGTCCGAAAGGCTTTCAAAGAGATAGAAGTGAATTTCAGCTCAATGGGACTAGCGGTGAACGAAAGTAAGACGAAGTAAATAGTATCTACTTGCAGATCAGGAACACGCCCTATGGAATCTATGAGGGGGAAATTTCACCTTCGAGTTTGTAGAAAGTTTCGTCTACTTGGGATCAGGAGCAAACAAGAACAATGACATACTATAAGCTTGGAAATCAGGCAAAGAATTACTCTAGCTAACCGTTTCTACTTTAGTCTCGGTAAGCAAGTGCAAGTAGACTTCTATCCAGAGCAACAAAAATCAAACTCTACACGACGTTGATTAACCCAGTCCTGATGTATAGCTCATGTCAGCGTTGGGAACGTTTGAGAGGAAATTTATTCGTAAAATATTTGGACCTGTCAGATCGAACGAGATGTACCAGCTATACAACGACATTGATATAGTCAGACGCATTAAGTATAATCGATTGCTGCGGGCTAGTCACGTGCTTCAAATGAAGGAAGGACCGACCTTTAAAGACGTCCGAAAATTTCTACATGGGTTCCAAGGGGGTCCA
>JAEIFJ010001285.1:0-130942 GCA_018903435.1 Leucophenga varia | reverse complement strand
TTGCGTAAACATTCCAATGAAGGAACTTAAAACACATGAAGTGAAAAACAAGAAAGTATGACAGGAATATTATGTTAATTAAAATTAATATGGATTGGGATCTATTGCCGCGTAGGTAGATCATCTGGGTGGAGTCTCTTGAGGCGCCTTCTGCATGTGTTGATAGCGAGAGCCGAAGCCAATGGGTTATTGTGATTACGTAGACGATTGTTGTATCTGGAGCTTTGTCAATTTATTTCATCAAAGACTGATGGCACATCTAAGTCGTTGCTAATGACCGTGTTACATCGTAGAGTCTTATTTTGCATTCTTTGCACACGCTCAATATGGGTTTTCGAGGCAGTGCCCCACAGTTGTATCCCATATCTCCACGATGGCATAATAACCATGTTATAGATAAACAACTTATTGCTAAGCCGTAGTTTATATACAGGTTGGACGTAAAAGCCAGTTCAGTTTTTACACAATTTGGAGTAACTAAAAAATTTTGAAAAAAAAAAAAAAAAATTTTAAGAAATCAGCCACCTCTACTTGAAAACCATTAATTGCAATTGAAAGCCTTTTTAATTTGAATGTTATTGTAGTTTCTATAATAGTTTTATTATTACAATATAATCTCTTTACGTGGAACAATGTTTATTTGCCAATTTATAAAAACACTTTTTATGTTCTTGCTTTTGGTCGAATCATAATTTGCACAAATTTTAATGAATATTGATAACCACGGAAATCTTGCCAATAAACAATCTTTCCCCAATATTCACTATCGACCAAGCCACGATGGTAAAGTCCGTTCAAATTACTGAAAATATATTTAAATTAATATTTATGTTCTCAATATTTGGAATATTTTCACTTACCTTAGACTGCAGTCACTAAACCACCAAGCGCCTTTATTACGTTCAGCACAGTTACGACTTGAATCGTCATTATCGTTGTCATAGGTTGAAAATTTCATTTCACTATCAGAATCTAATGAGTCTCCAGCATCTCCCGAATATTGGCCTAAACTTAATTTGTATTTTTCACTTTCGTTGGCAACTTTGATTTCATCGTAAAAAGCATATTTTTTTACATTTTCGAAATCTTCCAACAAAATAAGCATTTCGTGTGGTGCGTGTGAAGTTAATTGATGTATGTGATCCAATCCCAGCCAAAAGTTACTGTTTACATCTCCGAAGCCTTTTTTATAATCAGCCCAAGGACGATAGAAATCAATGCTGTCATCTATTCTTCTTTGTATAACAGTCCAACCGCCTTCTCTAGTCTGAAGATCACAGGCAACCGTAAATGGATCACCAGTAGGCAGCTTTATTTCATTAATTCCATGTTTAATACGCTTATCCGCACAACTTTCAGGAAGTTTATTCTCAACGTTTTCATTGTTGTTCATAGTATTAGAACTGTCAACTTGATTAAGGTCTGCAGTTATATTATTTCCATTTAATTTAAGAGGCTGCAAATCTGTTTGTATAACTTTCACACTGAAATATTTCAAATTCGTTAATCTTATTTTTACTACAAAATACTCAATATTTTACCTTTTAATAATTCCATCGACGTCTTCAGAAATTGATGAACAATTAAACTTATGTAACTTTTCTTCCACAGCTTTAAGTTCTTGTCTAAATGATTTTTAATGGATTAGAAAATTTGATAAAATTAAACTCAAATATATTTTTTTTACCTTAAATTAATATTTTCCATGCGTAGACTTGCAATTTCTGTGTGCAAACGCGAGTTTTCCGATTGAAGTTCATTAAACTTTTCGAAGGATAATGTATTCACATCCGGTTTTACAAAATAATTAAATTGAAAAATGATAAATAAAAAATAAGAAAATTTGAATAGCGACATTTTCGAGCAAAGATTTTTAATATTTTCGCATTCGAAAAAAAACGAAAACTGAAAGATTGAATCAGCGGAGGAACATTTATATACGTCTTATCTGCTCGTTTTGTCTGACATTTGAACTCCGATTTCGTGAATTTTAATAATTTAACAACAAATTTATAGTCTGATTCAAAGAATTTAAACAATTTAACAAGAAATTTAATAAAAACAATCTTAATCGCAATTAAATTTAGATTTTTTGTTGTTGATAGATGGAGGTGGCTGTTAATCTCGGAAGGTCTTTGCTAGAATTTAGAAGTAGTGTTCTGGTACGTTTTGGAGTCAATCGTTGCTATTAAGATTTTGCAATCCAATAATGCCTTTGTTTTTACATTCGAATAAAAACGAAAACTGAAAGATTAATACAGCGCACAGTGGGGCAAAATTGGAAGCATTTTCATTTTTAAGGTTAATTAAAAAAATTGGAACTTTCATTTAAAAAACCTCGATAGGTATTAAAACCGAAATTTTATCAGCTTTAATTAAAAAAAAAAAAAAAAAGTCTGTTTAGAATTGTGCTATCATAATCAACCTTTTCTGCCCCACTGTGCAGGGGAGGAACATTTCAATACGTCTTACCTGACATTTGAACTCTGATTTCCTGAATTTTAAGAATTTCACAAGAAATTTAATAAAAACAATCTTTATCGCAATTAAATTTAGATTTTTGTTGTTGATAGATAGAGGTGGCTGAGGGGAAAAAGCAAATTCCCAGCACAAATAATCGTTTTGTTATCACAAACTGGACATTCAGGGACATAAGAAAGACAGATCGCTGAACGATTTGTATTGCCAACGTCAGAAGTGTCTAAGTCTACTCGACCTAAGTGCTGGTTATAAACCGGACTTTTCCTCTTGCAGCTTTTGCTGTTTGTATTAAATGGAATTTCTAGTTTAATCACATGTTTGCCGATGGGACAATGCGCCGTGAAAGCGGCTGTTAATCTCGGAGGTCAATATTAGAAATTAGAAATTGTATTTTGGAACGTTTGTGGTCAATCGTTGCTATTCAGATTTTGCAATCCATTTTCTATGCCTCGGGGTACACGAAAATCTGTGGGTACTTTGGCGGCCAACAATATTGAGTAGGTTTATACAAACCCATGATAGCTTATATTTGGTAATGTGGTTTCCAGCGCTTTAATAGCAGCCTGGCTCTCTGAGAAAATGAAAACAGATCCTTGCCGGAATCTCCAAATGCAAAAGAAGCTCGCACGCCACTAGTGCAGCATGAGTTTCAGTCTGAAACACGCTACAGAGATCTGTCAGTTGAAAAATTTATAATCAGTCCTTGTATATTCATACATATATGTTTTTTATGTTTTTGTAAGTGTGTGTGTGTGTTTGTGTGATAGTGTCGAAGCGCAGCAGTTATTTAAGCTTTTTATACCCGTTACACATAGTGTGAACGGGTATATTCAGTTTGTCAAAAAGTTTGTAACGCATTGAAGGAGGCATCGGAGACCCCATAAAGTATATATATTCTTGATCAGCTCGATGAGACGAATCGATCTAGCCATGTCCGTCTGTCTGTCCGTCTGTTTGTTGCTATGCGATCTTTTCGATGAAGATATAAAGATATTGGGCTGAAATTTTAAACTTAAGCTTTTCTCGGCAACGACTAGGTTAAGTTCGAAAATGAGAGTGCCACGCCCATTTTTAGGTATAGCCCCCATACAAACTTATCGATTTTTTTCGATTTTTTTTTTAAATAGTAATTATTTATGAATGTACTCGCTCCCAATTGGCTAAAAACATTTTTTTGGTCATCCAGGGTCAAAACCAAGACGACACGCCCAAGTAACGGGTATTTCAGCTTCGGTTCCACCGAAGTTAACGTTTTTCCTTGTTTTATTATTTCATTTGTCGCTTTTAGCTTTTGTGTTTGTGTTTGTTGTTGTTTTTTTTTTTTTTTTTTTAAGCGAATGCGTTACGCGTTGACGTCAACATCGACGTTGCTGGCATTAATTTTTGTTGTTGTTGCTGTTTGAATTTGCGTTTCAATACACTTCATGCACATTTTGAGCATAGAGTATATTAATTTTTTCAAAAAGTTTGTAATTTTTTTGTTTTTTTAAATGTGCTTCAAAATGAAGTGAAACCAATCTTTTTGTTCTGTTTCAAAAATGTCTGTCTCTTTTCGTTATGGGCAACTTTATTTAACCGGTTGTCAAGTTGTCAAATTTCTTGATTCCTGATACTTGATAACCCTAAAATCATGCTCCTGTAATTTCTTCATATGTACGATTCAGACATCTTCAGCTGTCAAGGTCGCTGAAAGTTGTTCAAATAGATTGATTTTTGAATCGAAATGTCTTTAGCGACTGCAAACAGTGATAAAATCACAGTTCGCTAAAACACAATCAGCAATTACTGAACAGGTTCACTGTTCGCGAAGAGCGATACACTAAATCGCCGCTAACTGAACATGTTCACTGAGGAACAAGAAAATCGCAAATCAATACTTTTAGTCGCATTGAAACATTGCTATTTTTAAGTCACTGTGAAAAAATCACCGAAAGACTAGTAGAAACTGTTATGTTGAACGTGAGTAGGTTGTGTGTATAACATCAGAACCTTTGAAATCAAGAGTTCCTACAATGAGCGGCCTATTAATTTTACTTTTAATCGGTTGTTGTTCTCATCGAATTGTGGTCGAAACCCGATGTAAAACTTATTTCTTCTCGGAGCATTGCTTTATCGAAGAAGAAAGCTTTTAAGGCAACACTAACAAAGTGCGCCAGGACACCATCTAACCAATCGACTAAATGCCGTAAATATTGCTTCTGCTTCTGTTTACGAAAAAGATGAGAAATCTTGGTCAGTAAAGTCTTCAAAAATTAAATGAATTTTGTTTAAATTGTGCAGATTTTTCAAAATTTTTACTCGATTTTTCATGGGTGTCCACAATTTGGAACACAATTTTTTTTCAACAAAAGTTGAAGTCATTAACTTGGTTCAGTGGATACATAATATGAATTTGATGAAAAGTTATGAGCCAAAAACCTTACATATAGGTATATGTACTTCCCCTACATATGAAGCGTATCAAATTGTTGGTTCTAACAAAATAAAAATGTATTTCATGTTTTTGTTTGTTTGTTTTTTTGTTTTTATATTTTGTCATTGGCTTAAACACCCCCGACAAACCGCCCATGCCATGCCATGTTCAGTCGTTCATGTCCTTAGCTTCATCATTGTTATATTATGTATTTTCCCTTCACTTCACTTATGCTTCTTCTCTTTCACTCTTTATGCTGTTCCACTATATGTGGTAATGTGCGAAAGGACTTTCGTTATGCTTGCTGCTTGTTTTGTTGTTGTTGTTGGTTTTTTTTTTTTTTGCCTGGCTTCCGTTGTTGTTGCTTCATACAGGTTTTTTTTTTTTGTTGTATTATCGTTGTAGTTGTCATTGTTGTTGCTGTTGTCACTGCTACTTCGCTTCGGCTTCGCATTTATTCCTATTTTTCTTTTTTTTTTTTTTTGTCGTTGGAGTTTTTTTTTGTTTTGTGGATTTGGGACGCATGGGAATTTTGTTAGCTTGCATTTTTGTATATTTTTGTATTTGAGTGTGTGTGTTTGTGTGTGTGTGTGCGTATTTTTTTGCGCGTGTTTGTGGGTGTTTGTCGTCATGTTCATTGCTTTATGTCTACAATGTAGCTGTGTGTGTGTTTGTTTGTGAGTGTTTGGATTTTGATTTGGCTAAATGTCGAAATTGTTTTTGTGTTTTTTTTGTGTTTTTTTTTGTGTTTTTTTTTTCTTTTACTTTTTTTGCGCTTTTATATTACTGACAGTCTGCCTCACTCACCTCTTTTTCTTATATGTATATACAAAACACATATCTCATTCACTCTCTCTCCTTCAATCTAGTCTTTTTCACTTAACTACTCTCAATTTTGTCCGCTTTTGTTAGCAGCTTTGTTTATTTTGTCTTGTAAAGTCAACAGTGCGTATGCGTAATATTATAGTTAAATACAGGGTGTTTAAAAAAATTACAAAAGAAATACTTAAATAGAAAATTTCACGAATTTCTTTAAAGAACTTAAGATCGTTTGTACTTGATTTAAGAAAAAAGAAATTCGAAAAAAGTTAACTTGACAATAAATGTGAATGTACCACACTTTTGTCATGTTTCAAGGATTTTAAAGGATTTTTTACGGTTTTTTTTTTTTAAATAAATAAAGTGTTGCCAAAAAATCACTTTCGGCGATTTTTTCACTGCGACAGAAAGTAATGATTTGAGATTTTCTTCTTCCTCTGTGAACATGATCAGTTATCGGCGATTTTGTGTATCGCTCTACGCGAACAGTGAAACTGTTCATTTATCAGTAATTGGTGATTTTATCACTCTTCGCGAATCGATCATATTCGCTTGAACAACGAACCTGTACAAATTCGTTGGTACATTTGCCATTCACTTGGTTTGTTAAAACGTGCAATTCACTGAAAGCGCGGTCTATGGAAACGATTGAATGGTGTAAGCGAAATTTTAACAACAAAATTAAGAATAGAAAACGAAGTGAATTGTGATATTTTTCTTACAAAAAAGCGAAACAATGCAAAATGGTTTTTGACAAATCCCGTGTTACTAACTTAAGCTAGAACACAATTGCTTTTCGGCAATATATTTTTTTGAACCCAAAATTATTATCATTATTTATTCTTTCTCATCTATTTCGTTCCCTTCAAAATAGTCCCCTCCCGATATAATACATTCTAAACGTTTTTTTCGGAGTGGTCTTTGAGTTTTGGAAATAGTCAGAAGTTACACGGAGCCAAATCAGGTGATTAAGGTGGTTACGGAACGATATTGGTTGCATTTTTGGCGAAAAAGTCACGAAGAATCAGTGCAGAAAATTCAAGAAAATTCAGCATTTTTGATACCAATCGAGACGTGACACGTTTGAGGCCCATAACTTCTTTCAAAATTGTAGCAATTGATCCATTCGAAACGCCAATTTCATCATCAATGATTCTTATAGTTAATCGAATTTTTTTACTTTTTTGATCTGAGCATCGTCCGTTGAGGTCCTCAACGCGTTCTCAACCTTCTTTGAACAATTTATACCAATTATATGTTGTTGATTTTGATAGATCTCGGTCGCCGTAAGCCTTCTTCAACATTTTCAACGTTTCTGCAGCATTTATTCCATTCAGAAAAAAAAAATTTAATTGCACTTCTCTGTTGATTAATCGAAAAAATAATTGAAAAATCGCTTTTTTCACTTTTTGTGTCGCTTAAAACAAGAGTAACTCAAACACTTATGAATATTTTGACATATAAAATGGACATAGAAGTCAGTTACAGTTGTATCAATTTAATAAAAATATATATACTTCTTTGACACAGTATCACTCTTCGCGAACAGTGAACGTGTTCAGTAATCGTTGATTGTTTTTTGTGAGCTGCGATTTTATCACTGTTTGCAGTCACTGCGATTTTCAAGTTGCAGTCACTACTCACACTGCGATTCAAAAATCACTCATTTTGCCAACACTAAATTTTACAAGACGCGATTTTTGAAAATGTTGACCTGACGCCTAGTGTGGCCTTAAAACCTAAGAAAAACATATATTTTGAATCAGTAGATTCAGAGACTTGATACTAGATGCATTGGAATTTAAATGTTCTTTCCTTTGTTATAGTAGTAATTTTTTTCGATACCTAAATTAAAACACCCTGTATTTGAGTATTTTGGCATCGTAAAAGATTTAATGCAATGCCATAAAATCGAATGATATTAACACGCTTCCCTATATTATATTTATACATTATACTAAACTAAACACTACGTGAACCATCAAATACTTCCAAAATTCAGTCGCATTGCGGCCATTGATTAGCAGCGCAGCCGTAGCTAAATCGAAAACCAACATGAAAGCCAAACAGAACGATGGACAAACAGACAGACAGACGGACAGACAGACAGACAGATTAATAGGCATAAATACAGGTGGTGTCATCATAACATGCCGACATAATGGCTTCACTAGGCTTCTCAATGCAAACACGCCCTATTGTCTATTGGAATTACAATTTAAGTTGCCCACAATATCACTGCCAACCCAACCTAATGTTTGACTCATTCCATTGGCCATGGCTAGAGCGCATTGATAATCAACTCGAACCGAACCGAACCGAACCGCACCGCACGCATGGGCAACCGCAGAAAAGCGTTTGCAGTGCTTTCGCTTTTTCGCCTTTTTGGTGTCGGTATCGTCGGTTGAATTTTGTTAACGTGTTTCTATCACCAACACTTCTCCAGGACGAACAAAAGTTCGGAGGAGAAGGAGGCAGGATATGCCTGACAGTAATGGAACGTGGCTGTGTGTATCCTTGTGTGTGCATGTGTGTGTGTATCTATGTTTGCACAAGCGCTCATTTTTGCGGTGTTGAGATAACATTTTTTCGCTTTGTTGCAAACAATTTTGTACGCTATTTATTGAGGCATTATCCTCATCTCATTTCTCGTTTTTTTTTTTTGTAGTTAATGTTGTTGTTATTGGTTTTTAGCATTTTTTTCTTTGTACAATAAATATATATGTATGTGTATATTTTTTTTAGTGCAAAAATACTTTTTCAATATTTATTCTTAACAATTCACATTAATTGAGTTAAAGCTTACATTTGAGAAACTAAATAAAGCTGTTAAGTATATCACAAAAAAAAATAGTTTAAACAATGAAAAAAAATCACGTTTTTCCTCGCCCATTTTTGGGTATAGCCCCCAGTACTGCTTTAATTATTCTTTAATTTTGCAATTTACCGTTAAAGAAAAAATTATTGTACTAAGGAAACATGCCTAGAAGGCAAGAATTCATAATGGAACTTACAGAACGTGAATGATAATAACTTGCGGAATCAACTTTCTGTGACAGACTCCAAAGTTTGTCGGAAAGTTTGTAACGCAACAAAGGAGGCATCGGAGACCCCATATAGTATATATATTACAAGCTGAACTACCCGGCCTTGCTCGGGTCATGTATTTGTCGGGTCATTTTATTTGTCTAGTTCAATTATTTTTTTGGTTCGTCTATATGGTGCCACGCCCACCGCCCATTTTCCTATGGATTACATTTTTCTCGCCCACTTCCCACTTTCAATTTTACAGGTCCTAGTAACATATATACTGAATTTCAAATATTTGCAAAAATACGATGAATTTCTGTATTAATTCTATGGCGATCACGCCCACCGCCCATTTTTCTAAAACTGCTTTTAAGTTGAACAAAAAAATATACATCTAAAAAATTTCTTTGAAATCGGTTGAGTTGTTTAGGAAATATTTAATGAATTTATAATCGATTCTCTAGGGACCACGCCCACCACCCCACTAAAGGGTACGAACAATAGTTTACATATTTCCAGACCTACTGAATATACTCACAAAATTTCATAGGAAACGATCAAAACGTTTCGGAAGAGTTTCGTTGCAAACACTGACCCGAGTATTTTATATATTAGATAGCAGGTACCCGTGACTTTGCTCGTGTTTTTTGTTTTGTTTCTCTTTGGTGGTTAAATATAAATTGTTTAAAAAATGTGGGTTCAAATTTTGGAAATCCCCTAAACATGACTAACCATCATTCAAATGCGCCTTGTTTCAAGTCTCTTCGTCTATTCAATCTAAATGTATGATTTTTTTTTCAAAGCTCTCATTAGGCCCCGGTTCAAAATTTTTTAAAATCCCGTCTAAGTTCTCACCTGTAATAAAAATACAAAAAATTGGTCAAAAAATATATATTGGGTCCACATATGGGTCCCAGGTCCAAATTCCGGAAATCCCTTGAACACCATCAACGCCAAAAATGTTTTTTAACCATCTTTCAAATGAGCATTGCTTCAAGTCTCTACTCTACTGTCTATTCACTCCAAAGATATGGCTTTTCGGTTTCAAGGCCCCCATTAGGCCCCAGGTCAAAATTTTCCAAAGTTTTTTTCCTTTCTGACCACATCTATGATGAGAGCAACAAAACAAAAAAAAAAATAGTTCAAATCGGTCGAGGCATTCTCGAGTTTTATCGTTGTTAACGCGCAGCTATATATTTTTATATATATAGAAGATTGATCAGCTCGATGAGACGAGTCGATTTGGCCATGTCTGTCCGTCTGTGTGTTGCTGCGCGATTTATTCGCTCAGTTTTAAAGATATTAAGTTTTTAGGTATAGCTCCCATAAAAATGTACAAAATTTTGTCAAGTTCTTATAAGAAAAAAATGTATTTATAAAGCAAATGGCTTCAAATATTTTTCAAATGTTTCTTATACAATGCCAAATCATCAGTTTAAAATTGGTTCAAATCGGACCACGAATTACTAAATTTTTAAGAATATATTTAATTTGTTTAGTATTTTTAAATAAAAATTAATAAAAATGCAACACACGAAGGTCTATCAACGTCAAATGATGTGTATCAGGTGTTTAAGCTTCGATCCAACCGAAGTTAACTTTTTTTCTTGTTTCGATTTTTCTGTATGAAAGTAGTTATTAGTTATGAATGTATTTACTACGAATTGGTTAAAAACACTTCTAATGTCATCCAATATCAAAACCAAGGTGTCAGGCCAATTTCTAGGTATAGTACCCTAACAAATATACCGCCCATTTTTGTGTTATTGTATGACAATAATTCGTATTTTTGAATATATGTACTCCAATTTGGGTAAAATCACTTCTACTGTCATCATACGAGGTGTGTTCAAACATTATCGCGAATTTTGAATTTTCGCGGGATACGTATATTCGAATTTCGATTTTTTTGTGGCGTTATGTTTGTACTCATGTCTTTCACTTATGCCGACAAGCTCGGCCATTTTGAATGTTTCACTTGATTATTGACAGCTGATTTGCTTGCACGTGTTTTGGATCGTCTTCGATTTTTACCTATTCGAAAAAATGGATCTTGCAGATGATTTGGAAAGTCGTTTCAAACCTTTGACTTGGCTTCAACTACAGATGTTTGCTCTACACTGGACCAGCTATCTATTCCTTGCTCACATACTGAAAGCATAAGACATGTCACAATAGAAGAAGTTCGAAAACAAATTAAAGCTCTAAAACCGCGGAAAGCTCCAGGCTACGACGGCATCGATAGTAGAATTATCAAGGCTCTACCGGTGCATGGAGTTCTTTTCCTAGTACTTTGTTCAATGCCATATTGCGATTTGGTCACTTTCTTGATACTTAAACCTGGAAAGCCTGAAGGTCAAGTAGATTCGTACAGACCTATAAGTTTACTACCTATATTCTCTAAAATTTTTGAAAGAATATTTCTTGACAGAATACTGATTATATTAAACGAACGGAGTATCATTCCGAGTGCCAGTTTGGATTCAGACACCAACATGGCACACCAGAACAAGTCCACAGAGTTGTGCATCACATTCTAGACGCTTTGAAGAAAAGCGTTAAGTTCCGCTGTTTTCTTAGATGTGAGAGGCATTTGATCGCGTGTGGCATGAAGGTTTGATGCAAAGATCAAACGAACTTACCAACAGCTCATATTCTCGTCTTAAATCATTCTTTTCGGCCGCTGCTTAGGTACTAAGTTTACGTGATAAGGCCAATATGTGCGGAGTACCCAAGGTAGTGTATTGAGCACTTCCACGTACACTGCAGACATGCAAACCGGTGGGCACTGATATGCCTGGCTACGTATGCGATGATACGGTTATTATGGCTAATTCAAGTTGCCCGTGAACTTTCAAGATTATTTAGACCGTTTCTCATTTGGGCTAATCGTTGGAACATTAAAATAAATAGCTCAAAATCTTCTCTGCACCTTCACGCTGAAAAGAGGCACATGCCCGCAATCACATTCAACAACGCAATTATACCTCAGGCTAACTTCGTTAAATACTGGGGATGGTTGGACAACGACACTGGAACAAACACATAACAATGATACCGTACTGCCGATCTAAACTAAAAAACTTAACGGCTTCCGTATGAGAACTCTTTAAGCATAGTTGCTCATTTATAAAATGGTTTTGCGCATAGGAGATATGGACTACAATATGGGGCACCGCTTGAAAACTAAATTAAACGTGTACTAACAATGCAAATAAAACTTCGCCGTGGTATGTTCACAACACAGTATAAGAAAAGACTTAAATGTACCATAAGTCTTTGATGAAATAAATCGACACAGCTCCAGGTACAATGATCGCCTACGAGTCACATCAACCCGTTGGCTTCGGCGCAACACATGAGAAGGCGCCTCAAGAGGTTCCACCCAGATGACTTACCACGCGCCAGTAGGCTCCTGTTCATAATATTTTAAAAATTTAAATTAACATTAATTTGCTTATAAGTTAACATGTGTATACTGTAATAACTTAAATTAATATTTCTGTCATTCTTGTCACTACGTTAATGTGTTTAAGGTTCCTTTATTGGAATGCTTAACGCAAATAAACCTAAATTATGAAAAAAAAAAATGGATCAAAGAACCTGTATCAAATTTTTTTTTGAATGGAATAAATGGAATAAAAATGTTGAAGAAGGCTTATGGGGACCGAGCTCTACCAAAATCAACAACATTTGATATAATGATGGTATAAATTGTTGAAAGAAGGTTGGGAACCTGTTGAAGACGAAGAGCTCCCAGATCAACCATCAACCTCAACGGACGATGCTCACATCCAAAAAGTAAAAGAATTAGTGCTTGTACACCGTCGATTAACTATGAGAGACATTGCTGATGAAATTGGCGTATCGAAAGGATCAATTAATACAATTTTAAAGGATGTTTTGGGCCTCAAACGTGTCAAGTCTCGGTTGGTACCAAAAATTAAAAAAATTTTTCGTGACTTTTTTGCTAAAAATCCAATCAATATCGTTCCGCAACCACCGTATTCGCTTGATTTGGCACCGTGTGACTTCTGGCTATTCCCAAAACTCAAGAGACCACTCCGGGGATTGCGTTTCGAGTCGATTGAGAAGATAAAAGCTAAATCGAAGAAGGCGCTGATGGCTATACCGGAAAGGGACTATTTGGCATGTTTCGAGGATTGGAAAAAACGTTGGCATAGGTGTATTTTATCGGGAGGGGATTGCTTTAAAGGGGACAAAATAGATATTCATGAATATTCATGAATATTCATGAATAAATAAAAAAAAAAAAAAAAAATATACTTTTTGAACACACCTCGTATGTATAAACTACCCATATGACAAGGATCGGGACACTATAACATACAGAACCCATACAAACATACCTTCAATTTTTTTTTATTTTTTCAAGGAAAGTATTGTTATATCTTTACCGAAGTTAACGTTTTTCCTAGTTATGATTGGTATTGGTTGGTTATAATAAAAAAATATAAAAATATTTCAGGATGTGCGTAGGTCTAGTTATCGTAATATGGGGAGTCAAAGATGAATATTTGATAAATCGCACAATTTTTTGTATACCTTATAACCGTAGGGTCCATCCGTTTGTACTGCTGACAGTCGTTTGAAATGGATTATCTCGAAAACTATAAGAGATAGAGCCACCATATTAGAAACGGGTTTTCTTTAGTCCCATTTTATGGGGTGGGTACCAAATATAATGGGACTAAAGAAAAACCCATATAAACCAACCTCAAAATTTTGATTTTTTGACTAACGGTTTCCCAAGAAATGAACCAAAAATAAATAAAATACAAATGAGATGACCCCTCTGATCCGCCGCGCAAGACATGCATTTTTGTTTTGTTGGACTGTGTTATTGTAAAAAATTTTTATTTATATAATTAAGTGCTTTACTTTTAATGTTAATTTTTATACCCGCCACATATAGTGTGAAGGGTATTATTCAGTTTGTCGGAAAGTTTTTAACGCATTGAAGGAGACGTCGTAGACCCCATAAAGTATATATATTCTTGATCAGCTCGATGAGACGAATCGATTTAGCCATGTCCGTCTGTCTGTCTGTCCGTCTGTCCGTCTGTCTGTCCGTCCGTCTGTCTGTCCGTCTGTCGGTCTGTTTACTTCTACGCATTTTTTTCGATGAAGATATATAGATATTACGCCGAAATTTGGAACTTAAGCTTTTCTCGGCAACGACTACTTTGTATGTTAAAACCACGCCACGCCCATTTTTAGGTGTAGCCCCCATACAAACTTACCAAAAATTTTCGAATTTTTGTATTAAAATAGGTATTATTTATGCATGTATCCACTCCAAATTGTGTAAAAACTCTTCTTATGTCATCCAAAGTCGAATCCAAGGTGCCACGCCCATACCTAGGATTAGCCCCCATACAAATTTACCGCACATTTTCGAATTTTTGTATGCAAATAGGTATAATTTATGAATATATTCACTCAAAATTGAATAAAAACACTTCTAACGACATCCGATATCAAAAACAAAGTACAACGCCCATTTTTAGGTGTAGCCCCCACACAAATTTACCGCCCATTTTTCAATTTTTGAATAAAAATTGGTGCTATTTATGAATTTATTTACTACAAATTGGGTAAAAACACTTTTTTTATCATCCAATTCCAAAACCAAGATGCCACGCCCATTTTTATGTATAGCCCCCATACAAACTCACCGATTTTTTTTTAACTTTTGTATGAAAAATCCATTTTATTCGTCTATACATTTATAAATGTATATAAGCCACACATAAACTATTCAAAGATTCGTGTGGCGGGTATTTATGCTTCGGTTCCACCGAAGTAAACGTTTTTCCTTTTTTTTTCTTTTTTTTTATTGGTATTTATTTGCGTAAACATTCCAATGAAGGAACTTAAAACACATGCAGTGAAAAACAAGAAAAATGACAGGAATATTATGTTAATTTAAATTAATATGGATTGGGATCTATTGCCGCGTATCATCTGGGTGGAGTCTCTTGAGGCGCCTTTTGCATGTGTTGATAGCGCGAGCCGAAGCCAATGGGTTAATGTGATTACGTAGACGATCGTTGTATCTGGAGCTGTGTCGATTTATTTCATCAAAGACTGATGGCACATCTAAGTCGTTGCTAATGACCGTGTTATGAACAAACCACGGAGCATTGCAGATACATCGTAGAGCCTTATTTTGCAATCTTTGTACACCCTCCATATGGGTTTTCGAGGCAGTGCCCCACAGTTATATCCCATATCTCCACGATGGCATAATAACCATGTTATAGATAAACAACTTATTGCTAAGCCGTAGTTTATATACAGGCTGGACGTAAAAGCCAGTTCAGTTTTTACACAATTTGGAGTAACTAAAAAATTTTGAAAAAAAAAAAAAAAAATTTAAGAAATCAGCCACCTCTACTTGAAAACCATTAATTGCAATTGAAAGCCTTTTTAATTTGAATGTTATTGTAGTTTTATTGTAGTTTTATTATTACAATATAATCTCTTTACATGGAACAATGTTTATTTGCCAATTTATAAAAACACTTTTTATGTTCTTGCTTTTGGTCGAATCATTATTTGAACAAATTTTAATGAATAACTAAAACCATGGAAATCAGCCCAATAAACAACATTTCCTGAATATTCACTAGCGACCAAGCCACGATGGTAAAGTCCATTTAAATTACTGAAAATATATTCAAATTAATATTTATGTTCTCAATATTTGGAATATTTTCACTTACCTTATACTGCAGTGACTAAACCACCAAGCGCCTTTTTTTAATTTAGCACAGTTTACACTTAAAGCGTCATTATCGTTGTCATAGGTTGTAAATTTCATTCCACTATCAGAATATAATGCATTTCCAGCATCTCCCGAATATTGACCGAAACTTAATTTGTATTTTTCACTTTCGTTGGCCACTTTGATTTCATCGTAAAAAGCATATTTTTTTACATTTTCAAAATCTTCCAGCATAATAAGCATTTCGTGTGGTGCGTGTGAAGTTAATTGATGTATGTGATCCAATCCCAGCCAAAAGTTACCGTTTACATCTCCGAAGCCTTTTTTATAATCAGCCCAAGGACGATAGAAATCAACGCTGTCATCTATTCTTCTTTGTATAACAGTCCATCCTCCTTCTCTAGTCTGAAGATCACAGGCAACCGTAAATGGATCACCAGTAGGCAGCTTTATTACATTAACTCCTTCTGTAATACGCTTATCCGCACAATTTTCAGGAAGTTTATTCTCATCATTTTCATTGTTGTTCAGAATATTACTATTGTCAACTTGATTAAGTTCTGCAGTTATATTATTTCCACTTAATTTAAGAGGCTGCAAATCTGATTCTATAACTTTCACACTGAAATATTTCAAATTCGTTAATCTTATTTTTATTACAAAAATTCAATTTTTTACCTTTTAATGTTTCCATCGACTCCTTCAGAAATTGATGAACAATTAAACTTATGTAACTTTTCTTCCATAGCTTTAAGTCCTTGTCTAAATGATTTTAAATCGATTACATAATTTCATTAAATTTAACTCAAATATATTTTTTTTTACCTTAAATATATATTTTCCTTGCGTAAAATTCCATTTTCCGAATGCAAACGCAAATTTTCCGAATGAAGCTCATTATATTTTTCCAATGACAATGTATTCACATCCGATTTTACAAAATAATTAAATTGAAAAATGATAAATAAAAAATAAGAAAATTTGAATCGCGACATTTTCGAGCAAAGATTTTAAATATTTTCGCATTCGAATAAAAACGAAAACTGAAAGATTAATACAGCGGAGGAACATTTAAATACGTCTTATCTTCTTGATTTGTCTGACATTTGAACTCTGATTCCATGAATTTTAACAATTTAAAAAGAAATTTAATAAAAACAATCTTTATCGCAATTAAATTTATATTTTTTGTTGATAGATGAAGGTGGCTGTTAATCTCGGAAGGTCTTTGCTTTAATTTAGAAGTAGTGTTCTGGTACGTTTTGAGGTCAATCGTTGCTATTCAGATTTTGCAATCCAATAATGCCTTTGTTTTCACATTCGAATAATGAAAACGAAAACTGAAAGACTATTTCAACGCACAGTGGGGCAAAAAAGTACCCGTGGACAAATTCATTTTGAGAGTTCATTTCTAAACCGAATTTTTATTTTTTTTTTTTAAAGCTAATAAACATTCGGTTTTAATAGATGTCGGGGTTTTTTAAATAAAAGTTTCATTTTTTTATTAGTCTTAATCCTATCCCATGACAAATTTTCAAGGGATAGTAAGTGAACAACTTCCAGGTATTTTGGATTGATTTCAAATGTTTTCTCAAGAACTGAAAGCATTCAAAAACAATTTTTTTTTTAAATTTTTTTAAGGTTAATAAAAAAAGAACTTTTATTTATTTAGGAAATTTTTATAATTATTTAGGAAATTGTTGACATTTCTTTTTATTATGATATATGTATTCGTATGACTCAATTATGTATGGAACAAAATATCGGCCAAATGGCCGGCACGGCTTCGGCGGCACACGTCCATCCGATGGTCTAAATTTTCGATGACGCTGAGGCATAATTGAGGTTCAATGTCGTTAATGTGCCGAATTATCTCATCCTTTAGCTCTTGAATTGTTGTTGGCTTATTGGCGTACACCTTTTCTTTCAAATAACCCCAAAGAAAGAAGTCCAAAGGTGTCAAATTACATGATCTTGGCGGCCAGTTGACATCGCCGCGACGTGAGATTATTCGGCCATCAAATTTTTCGAGCAAAAGAGCCATTGTTTCGTTAGCTGTGATATGCATTTTGATTTGAACGCCCATTTTCATAATAGGCCTGAATAACTTTAACGCGTTGCTCGATTGTGTATCTTTCCATGGTTCAAATTGAGTCAGTCTGAAGTTGAGAAATGTCAAAAGAAATGCAGTAAAAAACTTGACGTTTAGGTGTGGTTCACATTCAACATCGGCCCTTGAAATTTAACCACCCTTTATTAAAACTGAAACTTTATTAGCTTTAATTTAAAAAAAAAAAAGGGTTTAGAATTGATTCAATTTGTCCACGGCTACTTTTTTTGCCCCACAGTGCAGCGGAGGAACATTTAAATACGTCTAATCTGACATTTGAACTCTGATTCAATGAATTTTAAGAATTTCACAAGAAATTTAATAAAAACAATCTTTATTATACCCGCCACACATAGTGTGAAGGGTATATTCAGTTTGTCGGAAAGTTTGTAACGCATTGAAGGAGACGTCGTAGACCCCATAAAGTATATATATTCTTGATCAGCTCGATGAGACGAATCGATTTAGCCATGTCCGTCTGTCTATTTACTTCTACGCATTTTTTTCGATGAAGATATATAGATATTACGCCGAAATTTGGAACTTAAGCTTTTCTCGGCAACGACTACTTTGTACATATGTTAAAATCAAGTTACCACTTCCATTTTTAGGTGTAGCCCCCATACAAACTTACCGAAAATTTCTGAATTTTTTTATGAAAATATGTATTATTTATGCAAAATAATACATATTTTATATTATTCACTCCAAATTGGGTAAAGACTCTTATATAGTCATCCAAATTCGAAACCAAGGTGCCATGCCCATTCTTAGGTATAGCCCCCATACAAATTTTCCGCCCATTTTCCAATTTTTAAATAAAAATTGATATTATTTATGAATTTATTTACTCCAAATTGGGTAAAAACACTTCTTATATCATCCAATTCCAAAACCAAGAGGCCACGCCCATTTTTATGTATAGCCCCCCATACAAACTCACCGATTATTTTTGAACTTTTGTATGAAAAATTAATTATTTTCGTCTATATATTTTTAAATGTATATAAGCTACTGATGATCGCACATAAAATAGTCAAAGATTCGTGGGGCGGGTATTTATGCTTCGGTTCCACCGAAGTTAACGTTTTTCCTTGGTTTTTTATTAATTGGATTTTATTTATTGAGTTAAAGTTAATATGTATTATCATATTTAAGTAATTCATAAACACTTCAAGCAACACTTCAAATGACAAAAGAATAAGCGTGCAAATAAATCGTTTGTAAGCTGAAATGACAAAATCAAATAATAAAGTAAAATGCTCATTAAAAACCACTAAAAACAAGCTTAAGTTGCACTTAAATGAATTCTAATTAGCAGCAAAAACACTCAGCGACAACAACAAAAAAAAAAAAAAAAGCAAGCTGAAGTGTGCCTACTCGTTACTCTCAGGTGCGATCTCTTCCTCTCTCTCTCCTCTGTCACTGGTTTTCATGCACAGTTAAGCTAACTTGCACAATCGTTTGCAATCTTAACAATTTGGCTCAGCTTGTTCTTTTATTCCTTTTTTTTTTTTTAAAATTTTTCAATTTTTTTAAAAAATTTTTTTTTTTTTTCCCCTTTTCAAAATAACTAAATTTACAAAAAAACAAAAATATACACAATAATTTTTTTTTTTTTTATTTAACTTATAATGGTTTTTTTAAAAATTTTTTCTCTTGCCTCTCGCTGATAAAAAGGGTTCTGATCTCTCTCTCTCTCTCTCTTTCTGTCTAACACAGTTTAATTTCCTATGCGAATATTGATACATATCGCAGTTGCACCTTGTCAATATTATTCTGCACATTGCATTCGCTTTTTGTATCTGATTAATTTTGTCTGTGTTTGTGTGAGTAAGATTTTGTGGTGTGTGTGTATGTAATATACGAAACGAAAAGAGAACGAGAGAGTGAAGCCGAATGTAGTGCTTTTGTTAATTGTTGCTATCGGCTGATCGTTGAATGCTGCTTACTCGCTACTTGTTTTTTTTTTTTTAAAGCTGCATTGTTGTTGTTTTTGTTCCTCTTCTTTGTTTTTTTTTTTTTTTTGTTATTGCGGTTTTGTTTGCTGTTTATGCAGATTTTTATCACTTTTGTTGTTTTTCATTGTCTTAATTTGTTGTTGTTGTTAGTGTGAAATGAGTGTAAAAATATACATTGCGATACCTTATATAGGGTGTTTAGTGTAAATTAAATGAAATCAATTTAGGTTTTTATTGCATGCACAAATACACACACACACACACACACTATTTGCCTTGCTAATGATAGCATTGCGTGCCATTGACGAGACGCACGCATGCGTAGTCACGTCCTACAGTGCTGTGCTGCCCACAACTATGACAAATTGATGTAAAGTTCATCAGTAGCGTGTACCGGCTGACACCTCAGTTTACAAGATCTGATACAAACTCAATAGGTTAACTGGTTTTGTTCCAGAAATACTTTTTATTTCCATTTTATTATTATTTTTTTTTTTTTTTTTTGGATCTTATCAAATTTAGTTTTTTATTTCCTTCTAAAAAGAAAGTAAATTTTCATGTACTTTATTTACAACAACCAAACCATGTCAAAATCGGCTATTAAAGTATGATTTTCGTTCATATATGCTTTTATAATTCACAATAAGTTTTTGCACTTTTTTTTTTAAAACCGGAATTGTTGCCATAGGTAATTTTTAAGCAGACAATTGTACTAGTCTAAGTGCTTTGTTATGAAAATTGAACAGCAAATTTATCATTTTAAATGTGAAGTTTTAAAAGCGAACGCTGGGCACTGCCTGCAATTCTTTGCTACTAAACTCAGAAGAAGAAATTGCAAGGGAATCTGAAAGAAACTAGAAGAAGTTTTATTAAATTCTAATTACAACAACCATCCCAAGCCAAAATAGATTCTAATGGAAGCAAAAAAAAATATTCTTTCTCTGTGCCAAGAAACGAAAAAATTTCATTATTCGTTACTAAAAGTGCGACAAGCTTGCATAACATGTTTAGATTGAACATTGATTTCCGCCCTTTCCGATCGCAAATCATTAAGTAATGTCGTATTTTTCCAATAGATGGCGACTCTTTAACATATCTTAGGTTGTACTAATCGCATCGTGTCATCCTGTACGGCGATTTAAAGAGGACACCCAGAGCTACAAGGACACCCAGACTGTGTTGTGATCATATGTTTCAGTCTCAAGTTACAGCGCGCCAAAGATGGAGTCCACCAAGCAAGAAATTCGCCATATTTTACGTTTTTACTACCTGAAAGGTAAAAAATCCAACGAAAGCGGCCGAAAAAAATTGTGAAGTTTATGGGCCCGATCTTATAACGATTCACACAGCACAGCGTTGGCTTAATCGATTTCGTTCTTTTGTGTGGATGTCAAAGATGTACCCCGATAAAATAGTCGAAAACTGGGTATAAGACATACAACCATTTGGAACCATTTGCAGAAGATGGGATTTCAAAAAAAGCTAGACGTTTGGGTGCCACACGAATTAACGCAAAAAAATCTTTTGGATCGCATAAACGCTTGTGATACGCTGCTGAAACGGAACGAACTCGACCCATTTTTAAAGCGGATGGTGACTGGAGATGAAAAGTGGATCACTTACGATAACGTCCAGCGAAAAAGGTCGTGGTTGAAGCGCGGTGAGCCGACCCAAACCATCGCCAAGCCCGGATTGACGGCCAAAAAGGTTTTGCTGTGTGTGTGGTGGGATGGGAAGGGAATCATCCACTATGAGCTGCTCAACTATGGCCAAACGCTTAATTCGAACATCTACTGCGAGCAACTCGACCGTTTGAAGCAGGCGATTGACTAGAAGCGGCCAGAATGGGCCAACAGGAAGGGTGTAGTGTTCCACCAGGACAACGCTCGGCCTCATACATCTCTGATTACCCGCCAGAAGCTACGGGAGCTCGGATGGGATGTCCTATCCGGACCATGCAAAACGCTCTTGGTGGTACTACGTTGGCCTCAAAAAAGGCTTGCGAAAACTGGTTGTCTGAGTTTTTTGCAAATAGGGAGGGGGTTTTATAAGGGGGACATAATGAAGTTGCCTTCTAAATGGTAACAAGTTTGCGAACAAAACGGTGCATATTTGACTTAAATCGGATAGTTCTATAAAGCGTCAAAATTCGATCACAGATACGACATTACTTATTGAACAACCAATATTTGGGTTTCGAAATATAACTAACAAATTGCTTTGTTTTATTTTTATCATTTCTTATGTAAAATTTTCCAATGAATCTGATTATGATGTTGGAAAATTAAAAAAGTAGAACAGTTTTTCCGAAAAAAAGCTTTTTTCTGTTTTTTGTCCGTCTATCTGTTATGTGATTTGTATTTAATGCGGTCAGTTTTAAAAGTATGCGATCTTTGGCAATTTAAGATTAGATTTTGTATTATTTTTTAGCAACAAACTTTATTTTAGAAATTTACAAATTCTTAAAGTATTCTGAAGATCTTGCAAAACTTGAATCTTTTTAAATTGCAATGAATTATTTTTCGATTTCATATTTTATTATTTTTGTAGAGTTGTATAGGGTAGTGTAGGCAAAAGGAATGATTTCTGAGTCACAGTGATTAAATCGCAGTTCGCGAAAAACTGAAATGGTTCACCGTTTGCGAAGAGTGATACACAAAATTGCCGATAACTGAATATGTAAACTGAAAAACAAGAAAATCGCAAAACACTACTTTTAGTCGCAGTGCGATATTGCGATTTTTAAATCACTGTGAAAAAATCACCGTAATTGATTTTTTTGCTAACACTAGTGTAGGGAAACATAAGCGCAATGTTTGTAATACTTTAGATTGTCCTGTTATGTCCATAAAGTGAAAAACTAAATCTTCTTCGATTTGTACGCATTGCAGACCTGTCACATTTAATTAGTTCCGTCTTTATCACTGATTATTTTGTCACACCGGCCTATGCAGAGTGAAATAATCTTCTATATATCTTCTGTTGCTTGCCTTATTCTTATCTTAATATTTTTTTTTTATTTAAAAACTTTTAGGTCGCCCCTTACATTTTTTTTTATTATCATTACAAAAACTATAACAATGAAATTCAATGTCATCGCCCGTTCGCCTGTTGACAGTTTTGTATTGTCTCAAGTGACAAATTATTGTGTGCGATACAATTTGTTGTTGCACCTTTCGTCGCCCGCCCCCGTTGGAAATTCGTAACCATTTATTTTACTGCGCTGCACGCTCATTAGTTGCGCATGCGCTGACTTTGCTGCTGCTGTCGAGGCATTGTCAAAAGCGTTTAATTCGATGAAATGTCGTGTAAACGTGCGAAAATTTAACAAGACAACAACAATAACAACAAAAACAACAACACCAGCGACTAAAACAGCAACAACATCGATGCCAAAGACGAAGGCGTACATCATTCGTCTTTGAGCTGCGCAATTATCACGTTTTGCCAGCTGTCATGCTTGATTTTGAGCGTTGTAATGAGACTTATAACAGATTGGATCATCTCTCTTTCTCTATGGCACAAGTCACAAAACAGTCTCGTCACCAAACAGAAAGATAGACAGACAGACTGACAGACAGACAACCAGACAGGGGCTGAACTTAATCAATTTTGACATTAATTTGCGTTGCCAATTCACTTTCGTTTATTCTTGGCTGCCCTTTTGCAGTTAAGCAATGCGAAATGTCATTCATCATTATCATCATCATCATCAGCAGCAATATCACATATCATCGCATTATTGTATCGTAACGGCGCACGCCATCTGACGACCGAAATTTTCAAAAGGGAATTATAAGGAAAGAAATTTTACTAAACGATCAAGTCATTGGTTTTTGTACAGCTAAGATCGATTTTTAGATAATTATCTACATAATTGTTGCTTTTGGTATATTATTGGAAAAAAATCGATTATCGATTGTTCGATCACTCAAGATTGCGCTACAAGTCTTAAATTTTGGATTGGATCATGGAAGAATAAGGCTATAACCCCTTTGCTAATTTGGTTGAACTGAATTCTTACTATTCTTAGAGGTCGTTTCATTTTTGAGTACCGGTAGAACTAGACACCAAATATAAAATGGTCTAGATTGGCTAATTTTTATACTTTGTACCTGAAGGGTGAAAGGCTAGGGTAAGGTGGGGTGGGTGTGGCATGGGGTGTCGTGTGCTACTTAAAATTCAAAACTGCTAAAACTAAATTTGTAAGACCCTTTAGAATATATATTTTCTATATCAATATTGAAAGGAGTGATATAGCTATGCCTCTCAGTCTCTGTCTGTCTGTCCGCTCGTCCCTCAATCCTGTTGTCTGCTGTATGAAAGCGATCATGTCGCAGACTTTAAGAGACAGGGCCGCCATATTTGAATCTTAGACTCTCCTAAGCCTTCAAGTAGTCTCGCACAAACGGTTTTTCTGTGGCACCATTATAAGGAATACCAAACATTAAAACCTAGCCTAAAATTTAAGAGTTTTCCCATGAAAACTTTTGTGTTATGTAATCTAAGAACTCCAAATTGGTTTGGTTTTGTAATCTAAGAACTCCAAATTGGTTTAAATTAAAATCTATTCGATTTGCTTTTTAAACGAGATTTAAAAATTCACAAACAGTTTTTTAAAAATAAGTTTATTATGTATTTCGTGTTTGAGCTTAAAAATTAAAAAGAAGTTTTGTTGGACTCGATAGAATCTCATGCAAACTCCATCAAAATTTAATTCCATCCATGCAAGAGTAACAATTGAGCTCTTCTGCAGCGAAGATGAAAGCGTGCATTCTTGACGCAATAATCGTGGATTTTTTTCTTGAAACTTATTCCAAAAGTTTAAAAAATAGATGTAAAAAATTTGAAAATCGACGTCGACATTGAGCTATAAAAGAACAGCTGTCTCATTTTGGCATTCTAGAACGACAAATACTGTTTTCGTTGATAGAATACGACAAAAGAAGAAGGGTAGTTACGTCATAGGTCCGTATGGGCTTCAGCAGCGCGTTGTAAAGCAGTACTTTGTTGCTAGTGCTCAGCTCAGAACTCCTGCTAACTTTTTTTAGCTAACTTTATGTTTAGCTTCTTTCTTTTGGCCTCAAGACTAAGTTGTCTAAGATGAGGCCCAGGTACCTCGCCTTGTCCACCACTGGGAGGAGAGAACCTGGCTGACTGGGGAGCAGTTGAGCCTGCGGGTCTCAAAAGCCATATGAAGCAACTTCTCCGTATTCACGCAGATGTTTTATCTCAGCAGCCAAGGTTGCAGCATGTCCAGCTGCCTTTGGACGATTTCAGAGGCCTTCGAGCAGTCCGCTACTGAGGCGATAAAGGCTGTGTCATCAGGAGTCAACAAGGAGCTGCTCACGTTGAGCACAGGTAGATCCGCGGTGAAGAGGGTATATAGGATCGGGCTTAGCACGCTGCCGAATGGTACGCCAGACCTTACACATTCTATCTTCTAGTTGGAGCTTTCACATCGGACGTGGAAGTATCTGTCCCATAGGTATGATTTGAGTGTTAGGTAATATGGAGCCGGAAGCAGTAGCTTGATTTT
The DNA here is from genome assembly GCA_018903435.1 of Leucophenga varia. Lineage (NCBI taxonomy): Eukaryota > Metazoa > Arthropoda > Insecta > Diptera > Drosophilidae > Leucophenga > Leucophenga varia. The sequence goes on along the minus strand of JAEIFJ010001285.1, from coordinate 105,838 downwards.
GTTGAGTAGTCCAGCATGCCATACCCGATCGAACGCCTCTTTCACATACAGAAATACCGCGGAGAAGTACTTCTTTTCCTCAATGGTACAGAGAATCTTTTGAACAATGCGGTGGCATTGGTCAGGTGTACCGTGATGTCGCCGGAATCCAAATTGATAGTCCGGAATCTGATTGCATTCTTCTTGTAACGGCAACATTTTAGCCAAAAGTATTCTCTCAAATAATTTTAGAGTATCGACAGCAAACTGATTGGATCGTTGGAGGCAACTTCATGTTCCGGTTTTCCAGGTTTCGTGATCATAATAGCCTTCACACACTTCCATTGAGATGGAAAGCGGCATAGGTCAAAGATCCTTTTGAAGATATTACCCAGCAACTGGACCACTCGAAAGAGAAAGTAAGCGAACATTATATTTTTCTGCTCTTTTGCTTCGTTTCCCTTGGTGCTTTTAAATAATATTTATTTTGAAATTAATCAAGTAGCAGAAAAAGTGTAATTTTTAAGGTGAAATTATATAAATTCACCAAAATATGCATACTCAACAAAATTTGATAGCAAATTCGAAAGATACAGTGGCTTAATACTACACCTTGTATAATTGCAACATGCATTTAAACTTTTAGTAGTGTAAATAAAGAAAGAGTATTCAAGTTTTGGTTTATATTGAGGTATTTTAAATAACTCCGACAATATTCAAAAAAAAAAAAAAAAAAAGAGAAAATAAAACAAAATTGACAATTTTGCATTAAATTTACGCGTTTAGCTTATTGTTCAGTGTTTTTTTTTTGTTTTCATTGCTGCTTTTGTTATTTGTTGTTGTTGTTTTTGCTATACTGTCACTTAATATTTTTGTTGCTGTCATTATTCCTGCCCAACAACAACAACATCTCATCTCATCTCATTGCATCTCAACCATACTCAATTTTGTAAAACGTTCACTGTTCGCCTTGTAAATCATTGAATTTGTTTTGTTGTTTTGACAGCTCACCGAATGCTTAATATTTAACAATAATTGTCTGAAATTGACTCATAAATTAAAATGACGCTTTATGTCTGTATCTATACTATATATAGTATAAGTATCTACACATACGCACATAAAAGATACTTCGTCAGTATAAGCACATAAATTGTATCTTTGATTTACATGTTTGTATCTATTTAATAAAATTACTGAATTCCTTTCGTTTTAGTTTAGTCTTATCTGTCTAGCTGTCATGCTTTGCCCTTTGAATGCCCTTTTTTTTTTGCTATACTTCTTGCGCATAATCGTATAGATACATATTTCAGATACATATTTGCTTTTGTTACTTTAGTGAATATTATAAACATCTTCTTTGATTTTATTGTTGTTCTTGTCTTGTTAAGCAAAATCAATTGTAAAATTGTTTTATGACATTCGTTGACATTTTTTACTTAAAGTAATTTCTCGCACATCCAACTTGTCACTTATGTTACTTTGCCTTTTATATACTCGCACAGTGTTAACCATAACGAAAGAATTTGATTGATTGTGTCTGGCATGTTGCACAGCGTGAATTAAATCTAATTAATTAATTCATATAAAATTTAAATATGACATAATTTGCATTCATTGTTTAATCAATCATCTGTTGAGTTAAGAATTTTTCAAGCATTTAAGTATATTAAGTCATTATCGATTTAAAATGAACATTTACGGTATGCATTTAAAAATTACTTTTAATTATTTTCTGCAAATAAAATTTAAGAGTTTTACAATAAAATCCAATATTCATAAAGTGTGAAGAGGAGATCATTAAACAATTGCTTGGTCGCCCATTGTACATTGGCTCAATTGCCTAAAATGTTGGCAGAAATTAGAAATATGCATATACAGACCTAAAACTTGGACTTGGTATATATAAAGTCTTAGAAAAATTTTTGACCAAACGAACCGTGCCTTTTTTTACCGCCCCGTATAAATAAATGTCTTGAAAACAAAATGTATGTATCATCAATTTATGTAGGGGAACCGGTATTCGAACCGAACCGCAGCATTTTGAACCAGCACTTCTGAAAGAAAATGATTTTGAACCAAAAACCAAACTATATAAGCGGCAAAAGTGATTCGGTTCGAACTGGTTCGCGATTTCTTTAAAAGAACTTTATATTAAATTTTGAGGAACTAAAATATTTAGTTGAATTAAGATGTTCCTAGAGGTATTTTTCCCAGGACCTGGAGATTAGAGAATCTTTCATCGCTATACACGAAACCATGCATTGTTTAGGGAACCACTCAGATAGTAGGCAAAAAATACACATCTTCTCGGCTGCCCTAAAAGCACTTGACTCTTACAATAACACATCCAAAACTGTCTCCCAGAGCCGCATATCTATGAACGAGATGGCTAAGCAATGGCATATTTGCCTCACATGGGTACCGGATCACCAAGATATATTTGGTAATTGCGAAGCAGATAGATTGGGCAGAGAAGTTACAAATTCCGTTATTCGTCCAGGGAGGAGTTCGACAGGAATTCCCATGGCCTCTCTGAAACTGCGAGTGAAAGAGAAAATATTCAGACTGGCAGAGACCATAAATCCCAAATGTTATATCTCGAAACTTACGTGGCAAGAGTATAGCACTAAACGAACAGCCCAACTTATGTGCCATAATAGACAGACTCTATTCATGTTGGTTGGAGCTCTTACGGGACACTGCCTGGTGGGAAGATATGCTGACTGACTAGGAGAAGCTTCAAATGACTTCTGTAGGAGCTTTAGAAACGAGGAAGAGGAGGGAGACAGTAGTACGTTTTCTCTGCCACTGCCAAGCCCTTGGGAGAATAAGGTTTACCGCGCTTGGTAGGCCGTTTCTCGATAGTCTGGTGGAGATTGCATCAGTCAAGATTGGTGCAGTAGCCGCCTTCATAAGGAAATCGAGCTGGTTCGAGTAAGAGGAAATAAAATAGGGATCATTTGGTATCTGGCCTATGTGACGTCGCAAGGACAATGCGACTTCTTCAATCTCCAGAAGAATTTCTTCATACGTAATACATTCTTCACTATTTTTTTTATTGCGGTAAAGGGTCATCGAATATTAGTGAAAGTATGCGGCAAGTATGCTCTATCTGAAAAATAGTGTCGGAGGTGGTTTGGTCACTATAAGATTGGAGAATTTGAGCTCGAAGGTCTGAAACGGGCGGTTCGAGTCAAAAAAAATGAAAGCGAAGAAGTGCAATCTATGCTATATTTGGACCAATGATTAACGTTTCAGAAGTTGGCAGAATCATCGGAAGTGTATGTGTCGACAGTCAGTAAACGCCAAAAAGCCATAGTTTAAATCAAAAGGAAGGAAACTGGGTTCAATACGAGTTAAAACTGGACGATAAAAGGCGATTTTTCACAAAAGCTGAATATTTTTAGCATCAAGTTTATGCTCTATGATCTGTGCTCCGTGATCTACTAGGAGCTCATGCTATTGACAGCTCGATTAATTATTACAAAAGCGGCCAAGACCTACTTGGAACGCTGAAATGGAAAGTCCTACCTCACACGCTATACTCTCCAGATATCACTTCTTCCCATTACTACCTGTTCCGGTTGATGAATCTTTGCCCAGCCGAGTAGCAGTACACTTCTTACGAAGAATGTGTCGATTCATGGATTGGCTCAAAAGTCAGAAAGATGGGAGAAAGTAGTGACTAACTATGGACAATACTTAAAAAAAAACGGTCAATACTAATTCAACGTCCCAATATATCAGGCTCGGTAAGTAAATGAAAAGTAGAGTTTTACTCAGAGTCCTGATATGTGGCGCAGAAGCATGGACCATGTTAGAATCGGAAACGGTTGGCGTAAGGTGCTTTTGGAAAAACTTTGGAGCTGTTAGAGTAAAGACCAATAAAAGATGAGACATAGTCAGGCGTATTCCATACAAACAACTGCAGTGAGCTTGACAGCTGTTACGTACGGAGGCAGAGACTTTGGCAAAACGAGAACGTTTTGTAGTGGCACAAAGCTGCATGAAGTAGAACAGATCTCGAAAAACATTCGCCAGATTTTTAAAAATCTTTTGATCATTACTGCCAAGAAAAAAACCCTGTAGAAGCTATACATAAATACAAATGGTTATGGTTAATAATAACAAAATTGATTTACTTATAAATTTTAAAATAAAAATAAAAAAAATAATAACAAAATTTGTTTGCTAAAGAAGATTTACCCTAAATTCATGCACACAATTAAATTATTTCGCTTTAATTTTTTTATTTTTTTTCTTCAAATTCCATTTAAACTGGTGCAACGCAACCCTCGAAACGAACGAACAAATTTATGAGCAACATCGCATAAATCGTCCCGTGTGCTTTATGATTATTTTATTATAAATTTATTTTTTTTTTTTATTTGTGCGTTTTATATTTTTGCTTCAGATTGTGCTCCTTTAACGTGCTTATCCTTCTGCTGCTGCTACTGCTCTCTGTGTCGTTCTCTTTCGTTTTGCTGCTCTATGCTGCTCTATGTCCTTATTACAACTTTTTTTTTTTTTTAGTATTTTAGGCGGACTGGGTGCAGCCTTGTAAAAATTAATTTTAATAATTTATGAATTAAGTAAATTTTTCGTAACGCTTTTTATACCCTGTACCCAAAGGGTAAAGGGTATATTAAGTTTGTGCGAATGTATGTAACAGACAGAAGGAGGCAAGATAGACCCTATAAAGTATATATATTCTTGATCAGCATTGGAAGGGGAGTCGAACTAGCTTTGTCTGTCTGTCCGTCCGTCCGTCCGTCCGTCTGTCCGTCTGTCCGTCTGTCATGCTGTCTGCCGTATGAAAACGATTATTTCGGAGACTATAAGAGGTAGAGCTTTCAAAATTGAAACTTAGACTCTCCTAGGCCGTCAAGTGTGCACTTACAAACGGTTTTTCTCTAGACCCATTTTAAGGGGTACCCCCCATACAAATGTACCCCAAAATTTTAGGGTTTTTGCATAAAAACGTCATTGTTTTTTATTCTAGGAAGTTCAAATTAAGTAAAAATTATGTCTATGATAGTCCCAATAAAATATCCCAATATGGTTGGGACCAACAAAATTTCAGGTATAGCCCCCATACAAATTTACCCCAAAATATTGGGTTTTTACAAAAAAAACGTCATTGCTTTTTATTCTAGAAAATTTGAATTTAGTACAAATTATGTCTATGATAGTCCCAATGAAATAGACCAATATGGGTAGGCCCAACAAAATTTTAGGTATAAACCCAATCAAAGATATACCCGATTTTTTAAGTTTTTCTATGAAAATCCAATTCAATGATGTGTGGTAGTCAAATAGAACCTAACTTAAGGTACATATAGATTGGGTACAGGGTATCTTGTAGTCGAGCATACTCGACTTCAGCGTTCTTTCTTGTTTCTTTTTGCTTATTCAACAATTTTTTTTTTTATATTTTTTCTTTACGAAGTCGTCGTGTGTTTGTTTTATACTTTTTAATTTACTGCTGCTGTCGCGTATACAATTCCCCCTTTTTGGGGGAAAAAAAAAAAATGAAAATAAGTTTTTTTCGTAAATGGTTTTTTATTTTCTTTTTTATTTTTGTAATGGCGTGAAACTTTTTTTCGGCTTTTGACGTTTATTTAGTAAAAAAAAAAGATGTCTTTCATTTAGAACTTCTACCTCAGTGCCCATACTTAGATTGCGCCTGGATGAAACTGAGCTTGGGCTTGGGTTTGGGTTTAGGGGTGCGTATACTTAATAATTTGGCAATAAATGCAATTATGCATTGCTTATTTCCTGTTTAAGGATTTCTTTTTTATACCCGTTACACATAGTGTAAACAGGTATATTCAGTTTGTCGGAAAGTTTGTAACACACTAAAGAAGTCGTCGTAGACCCCATAAAGTATATATATTCTTGATCTGATCGGTGAGGCGATTCGATCTAGTCATGTCCGTCTGTCTGTCTGTTGCAATGCGTTTTTTTTCTTAAAGATATTCAACTGAAATGTTAGACTTAAGCTTTTTGTGCTCCTAGGCAGTTTGTATGTCTGAACCAAGGTGCCACGCCCATTTTTAGATATAGCTCCCATATAAACTAACCACTTTTTAGTTATTAATTTTGAATGTATTTACTACAAATTGGGTAAAAACATTTCTAATGGCATCCAATGTCAAAATAAAGGTGTCACGCCATTTTTTTTTTATATGGCCCCTTACAAACCTTGCGCCCATTTTTCAGATTTTTTATAAAAATCGTTTTCTTTTATGAATATACTAGCAGGTACCCGCGGCTTTGCTCGCGTTTTTTTATTTTTTGCTTCTCTTTGGTGGCTAAATATAAATTGTTCAAAAAATTTAGGCTCAAATTTTAGAAATCCTATAAACTCGACTAACCATCAATCAAATATGCCCAGTTTCAAGTCTCTACGTTAACTCAATCCAAATGAATGACTCTTTTTCAAGGCTCTCATTAGGCCCCTGGTTAAAAATTTTCTAAAATCCCGTCTAAGTGCTCAACTGTAATAAAAATAAAAAAAAATTGCTCAAAAAAATCTATATTGGGTTTACATATGGGTTCCAGGTCCAAATTCCGGAAATCCCTTGAACACCTTGAACGCCAAAAATGTTTTTTAACCATCTTTCAAATGAGCCCTGTTTCAAGTCTCTACGTCTATTCAATCCAAAGATATGGCTTTTTCGGTTTCAAGGCCCCCATTAGGCCCATTTCAAAATTTTTTTTTGCCCTAAACCATCCTTGTGTGAATACGAACACACATGCAAAATTTCGTGAAAATCCGTCCAGTAGTTTTCGCGTCCATCGATCACCAACAGCTCTTGGGACTTATTTTTTATATATATAGATTCACTCAAATCTTGGGTAAAATCGCTTCTACTGTTATCCTATGAATATTCAACCGATATGACAAGGATCAGGCCACTATATCATATAGATCCCATACAAACTAACCTTCTATTTATTTGTTTTTTTTTTCAAGAAATTTAATAAAGTTTCGTGTGGTGGGTATTTGAGCTTCGGTGCTACCGAAGTAAACGTTTTTGCTTGTTTTTATACCCGCCACACATAGTGTGGAGGGTATTATCGTTTTGTCAGAAAGTTTGTAACGCATTAAAGGAGACGTCGTAGACCCTATAAAGTATATATATTCTTGATCAGCACGACGAGACGAGTCGATCTAGCCATGTCCGTCTGTCTGTCTGTCTGTCTGTCAGTCTGTCTGTATTTATGCGATTCATTCGCTTAGTTTTAAAGATATTGACCTGAAACTCGGAACTTAAGCTTTCTCAGTCCTAAGCAGTTCAAGTGTTAAAATCAAAGTGACACGCCCATTTTAAGGTATAGCCCCTATACAAATTTACCGTTTTTTTCTGATTTTTTTTGTACGAAAATAGCTATTATATATGAATGTAGTCACTCCAAGTTATGTAAAAATACTTCTAATGTCATCCAATGTCAAATCCAAGCTGCCACGCCCATTTTTAGCTATATCGCCCATACAAACTTACCGCCCATTTTCAAGTTTTTGTATAAAAATAGGTATTATTTATGAAACTGTTTACTCAAATTTGGGTAAAAACACTTCTAATGATATCCAATATCAAAACCAATGTGCCACGCTCATTTTTAGCTATAGCCCCTATATAAACTTATCGATTATTTTCGAACATTTGTATGAAAAAGTAATTCTTTCCACTGAAGATTACACTGATGATTACACATAAACTATTCAAAGATTCGTGTGACAGGTATTAAAGCTTCGGTTCCACCGAAGTTAACGTTTTTCCTTGTTTTATATATTTTTTTAACGGAAACCAAAAATTTGTCTTTAATGAATACATTTTAGTTTGTATATTTGCTTCTATTTAGTAAATAAAGTTATTAAAAATAATGAAAACTCATTAACTATTTAATTACAGAGCAAAATAAATTGAGCAAAAAACAAAGATCATTTAAATAAATAAATAAATAAATTAGTTTTTTTTTATAAATTTGTTAACTATGAATAAAAAAATCAAGAAATACAAATAAAAATGAATTATTATTTGAAATGGCAAGAACAGAAATTCATTAGGCAAATGAGTTAATTTATTAGAAAATGTAAATTTGTCATTTTTATTAATGAGTAGTGAAGGCGTTCCAATTGAACCATAAAGAAATACTCTACTAGGTGTTGAGCTGTGCTTATGCAGCGTATAAGCTTTGATGTAAAATTTTTACAGAGTATGCATTGCAATCAAATCAGAACTGATCAAACTGTTAATCGCTTATCTTAGTCTATTTATATATAAAAATATCGTATCTTTCATCTGGCTTATTCATTTATTTATTTATCGACTTAAAGGTAATTACTCCTCGATAACGGAAAGCACTAGAAATATTAGACTTCCAATGAAAAAAATAATCTTTGAGAACTGTTAGTCAAATTCCGTTATTATTCCGTTATTCCGTTATTTGGAGTTAACAGATTACATAACACAAAAAAAAAAAATTTTTTTTGGATAAGTTTGTATGGGGGTACTTCTTAAAATTGGAATAGAAAAAAACCGTTTGAAAGTGATCACTTGATGGCTTAGAAGAGTATAAGTTTCGAATATGGTGGTCCTCTCTCTTATTGTCTCCGAAACAATCGTTTTCATACGGCAGACGTCATGACGGACGGACAAACAGACAGACATAGCGAGAATATATATATATATATATATATATATATAGGATGTCCCAGAGTTAACGCAAGTCCCAGAATTAACGCCAGATTTGCATTAAAGTCCAGGACTTGCGATAATTCTGGGGCACCCTACTTTATAGGCTCCATCAAGGTTCCTTCTTCGTCGCCTCATTTTAAATGGTACCCGTTACACAACGCTTTTAATAGTTTATATGTTCTCTATGGGCTTAGATTAAACTTCACGATGAATTTGGTTAAATTTGTTTGGAGGCTTTAAATGTTATATTAGCCCCATCCTTAACACATCGATAGTGTTTACTTATGTAGACGTTGGAATTGATTTAACCAAATTTGAATTGGTTAAAAATCATACAAAAACTCGAAAATGGAGGGTAAGTTTGTATGGGTGCTATACCCAAAAATGGGCGTGGCACCTTGATTCTGATATAAAAACTGCCTAGAAGCAAGAAAAACTTAGGTTTTAAATTTCATGTGAATATCTTAAAAACATTCTGAGTAAAACGCATCGGACAGACAGACGGACGTAGCTAAATCGATTCGTCTCATCGAGCGGATCAATAATATATATACTTTATGGGGTCTCCGATGCCTCCTTTAAGTGTAAACAGGTATATTCAGTTTGTCGGAAAGTTTGTATACGCATTAAAGGAGGCATCGTTGACCCTATAAAGTATATATATTATGATCACTCCAATCGATTACCATGTCCGTCTGTCTGTCTGTTTTGTTGCTGCGCGATTTATTCGCTCAGTTTTAAAAATATTAAGATGAAGTTTTAAGCTTTTCTAGGTCCTGTGTACTTTCTATTTTAAAATCGATGTGCCACGCCCACTTTTATTATAGCTCCCATACAAAAGTACAACATTTTGTCAAGTTCTTATAAGAAAAAATGTATTTATAAAGCGAATGTCTTCAAATATGGTACAAATGCTTCGTATACAATGCCAAATCTTTGGTTTAAAATTGGTTCAAATCGGACCGCGAATTTCTAAATTTTAAAGAATATTTTTTATTTTTGTTATTATTTTAAGACAAAATTTAATACAAACGCGAAGATCTATCCATCAGAAATTATGTGTAACAGGTATAAACTTTGGTCCAACCGAAGTTAACTTTATTCTTGTTTTTTTTGAGTTTTTAATTACTCAGACTTTTTTCGGACCGATTTTCAAAATCAAAAGTGTTTTGGAAAGGAAAAAAATATACATTTAGAATATGATGTTCGAATCAGTATGTTCTAAGTTTTTATCGGATAATAATTAAATACAGAAATACTTAATTTAAATCGTTTGATGGGTAAACTTACAGTGGTGTTCGAAATAATAAGAACAACTCAAGTTAAAATTCATTTCGCCCCATAAAATTCTTAAAACAAATTATTCCTTTTACAGCTCAGGTTATAAGCCTTCATAAACGTAATTAATTATTTTCTGCTGGCAAGTTTGGTGTTTGAAGTAAAAATCAGCTGTTCGAAAACATAAGAATAAAGCCCTACGCTAGTTAATGTTAGAAGAAATCGCTCCCCTATTATTTTTGATGACTTCGATGCATCTGGACTTCATGAAAAATATCAGCGTGCGGTATCTGAATAGTGGAATATTCTCCCTAGAATTTTTTGCTGCTTGCCATAAATCTTCGGAGTTTTTTTGGCTTAGCAGCTCGTACATCTTTCTTCACATCTATCCTGAGGTGTTCTATCGGATTGAGGTCCAGTGATTGTGACGGCCTCTCCAAAATATTGATTTTGAGGCATCGAAACAACTCCTTTGCTTCTTCTTCTTCAGTGTAAGGTAACAAAACACATTCCAATATATTGCCAACATAGTACACCAGCAGAGATCCTACACCATTCCATGAAAAACAGCCCCTTAGCATCAGTCTAAGACCGCCGTGCTTAATAGTCTTACAAGTAAATTTAGAATTGAATTTCTGTTTGGGAGAGCGTCTTACGTACTGTTTATCTGAACCTGTATCAAACTGCACCACTTTTGTCTTCGTTTTGATCAGCTGGACATGACGAATCTGTCCTTTATCCATTTGTTTGCTTTTTCGATATTCATTCGCTCCGTTCTAAAGATACTTATGTGTAAATATAAAAATGTATACTTAATCTTTTTCGGCAACTTCTGCTTTGTATAAGTTGCCACGCCCACGTTTTTTAAGAAAATATGGATAAATTTATTCATATATCACGTAGTTCAGCTCGTGTATCTGTATCTCGTCTTTTCACTTTAAAAGATCTTGAGTGGTGAACAAATTTAAATTTTTCTATTTATGTCACAATAAACTTTATATATATATAACAAGTGGCACTACAGCCGATTGTCGGCCTTGGCAACACATAAGATTTGGCACCAGCGGTTGTAATCCAGTGCCTCTTCATACCATCTTGGGATTCCGATCCTGCAGATGTCATCTAGGACCTGGTCCTCCCAACGCAGCGGCGGACGTCCTCTCTGCCGCGCCCCTCCGATTTGATTAACGTTTTGCTTCAAAACTCTTCTTGCTGGCTAGGACAAGGTAGTGGTCTGAGTCGATGTTAAGACCTCTGTACGCTCGTACATTAAGCACGCAAGAAGAGTGCCTGGCATCTATCACCACGTGATCTATTTGGGTGCGGATACTTAGGTCGCCACTGTGCCATGTTGCCTTGTAAATCTCGAGATGTGGGAATCTGGTACTACTTATGATCATGTTTCTGCCCGAAGCAAAGTCGATTAGCCTTTCTTCATTACTGTTGGTGGTGTCATGTAGGTTAAATTTACCGTTGGTAGGACGAAAGATTTCTTCTCTCCCAATTTGTGCGTTGAAATCACCGATGACAATTTTGATGTCATGCTTGCTGCAGCGATCGTAAAGGCTTTCTAAACGCTGATAGAATTCGTCTTTCTCCATCTCATCTTTAACATTTGTCGGGGCGTGTACACATATAAGGCTAATGTTGAAAAATTTAGCTCTGATGCGTATCGAGGCGAGACGTTCATCTACAGCTGTAAATCTGGAGACGAGTCTGCGTAGTTTACTACCAACCACGAAGCCACATCCGAATATGTGTTGCCTCTCATGACCACTGCTAAGTTTATGCAACCATGGCCAGTCCATCGCATTTCCTGGATAGCAGTGATGTCTGCTCTGAAGTTGTTAAGAATGGTAGTAAGTTCTTCTATTGCACCATCCCTGTTAAGGGTTCGGATTTATATCACAATAAACTTTATATATATATTTATATAAATATATCGTGATCCTTGTATCGTTTTCGGGGATCGCTCTTTTTATATGCTTTAATGGTAGCTGGGGCCTCCAGAATCCTTGCCCCTGCCGCGGAATTATCCACGGGTGGATTTTCACATCTGTGTCTGCCACCTGGAGTATTTTTGTACATACTAGCCATCTTTGCATTTGATACACTTTGTTCTGTGTGTGTCTCACGGGTTCTATGATTTTACGTCGTTGTAAACCACTCCACCGACCAATCTCACATCGAGGATTCGCTCTTTAGACGACTCTTACGTCAAGCTGAGCCTGCTGTGGTAGTATTCTTGACCGCCCGCTCACCACACGGCATAATAAACTTTAGAGTTCTCATAAATTTTATCAGTTGTATTGCGCTAATATTTCATTTCAAATAAAAAGACGATCTCGTGTTTTCTCAAAAGTTTAAATTAAAATAAAATTATAAGTTAAACGCCTATTCTATTCATTTAAATTAGTTTGTAATTTATTTAAATATAATTTATTCATTTTCTATGTAAATACCTTAAAAAAAAAAAAAAAAAAAAATATTGTCTGTCCGTTTGGCTGCACAAATGATTTATGAGGCTTAATTATTTTGTAAAACTTTGCTACCGAACTAAGTCGATACACTACGTCGACAAATATGCGTTTTTAAATTTACAATTTATGGCGAATATATTTAAAATAATTAAACAAAACGCTTTGAAATGAAATAAAAAAAAAAAAAAAAACAAAACGTTACGAAACGAAACAACTCACACAGAACAAAGCAGCAGCAACAACAGCAACAGCGGCAACAGTGAATAAAAAAAAAGGTTAAGAGGGGCAGCAGCTACTAAATCATAATTTGTCAACAATTTTTATTGTTATTGTTAAATTGTTTTGAGTTTTTCATGTCGCTGATTTGTTATTATACATATTAGCTATTTTTTATTATTATTATTACGTATTGTTGTTCTTGTTGTTGTTGTTGTTAGATCAGAGTTTAGAATTTATTATCAGTTGTTGTTGTTGCTGTATTCAGTTGTCAAATTTATTAATTGTTGCTGTCAGATACGCGGCCCTCATTAGCATTTGCAATGATTTAGATTTTAAAAATAAAAATAAGCAAATCGTTTTAGAAAAACAAAAACAATTATTTAATTATTAAAAATTTGCTTGTCGCCAGGTTTTTTCTTTTTATTGTGCTTCTTAGTTTCTTCACAATTAAAACGGCAGCTAAGATTCTTCAACTTCCTATCCCTTACCGCCTCGAGTTGTAAACCGGGCAATGCGAGGCACAACCGTGCGGAATAGCAGAAAGGGAAGTTGAGGTAGTACGCACAATACTCTTTTAGGCCTTGGACTACTAAGACCCAAGGTAGAGGTGTTCGGCCGGCGACCACCACCTCGATAAAACATAAACGATACTCGGCAACGACCTTTGGACATTGTATCCGGACAACGATTGGTTTCTGGAATGTTAGGACGCTTCTCGAAGATTTCGAACAAGATACTTACAGCTCTAGATTCCTACAAATTGAAAATGAATTTATGCGATACAAGCTTGATATTTTAGAAGTGAACGAAGCACGATGGCTTGGGTGTAGTGAGGCTCGCTTCCCGTCGTGTAGCACTGTATTCCTCTACTGAGGAGGATTTCAAGGTCGTTATGCTGGTGTAGGATTTTAGCTATCATCAGACGCTAGACAGTCATTTATGTCGTGGAGTGTAGTATCAGACAGACTGACAACGGAAAGTAGAGTCAGAAACGTAAACATAATGCAGTGATACGCAACAACGGAGGAAAAACCTAAGAACGCGATGGACAGTTTCTACGCTATGCTCGAGATCACCTATAAAGGCATACCAAGAGGAGATGTTATCATCGAGATGGGCTATCTTCCATCTCCCTCCGTTCATCTGAATCATACTCCTCGATTTTTTTTTTTCATGTAGCTTAAATGCTTGCAGAAAATGAACATGCTCATTACCCATCTTTTCAACATGAATCTAGGCTATTGTCTATATAAGTGACTATAAACTTAATCGATTTAATAAGGATTTCTAATGGTTTACTACATATACATATGAGCAATAAACATCATCTAATGATTTTACTTATATTTATATCCACCACACATAGTGTCAATGGGTATAAAGTTGAGGTCGTCTTAGACCCTATAGATACATAGATAGAGGTGTCCGAGGAAGTGGGCCTTAAGTACATGATAGACTCTGGAGGATTGAGGCCAACCAGTACAGTTAAAGAAGGACCGTAGTTTAGAGGGACATAAGAGAGAGAGAGATCGCTCAGCGACTTCAACTGCCAACGTCCAAGGTACCTTAGTCTACTCGGTCTAAGTGCAGGACACCCACAGAGGAAATGTTCTAACGTTTCTGGAGTATCCTTTTCCTTACATCTTCTGCATGTGCTGTTATAAATTATACCTAATCTGGCCACGTGCTCCCCACTGGGTCAGCGCCCTATGATGGCGACCTTTAGTCTCGCAAGATCTTTGCGGGAGTTCAATCGTAGAGTTCTAGTACGTTTGTGGTCAATCGTAGGCCAAATCAGCTTAGCTTTTCTGCAGTTATTCATATTTTGCCATTTATTGTTGCCTAAAGAGATGAAGTGATTCGTAAGGAGGGCGATCCTAGCCCTCATTGGGATCTGAACCGCAACTGGCTGTAATTCATCTGATGAACCTCGTCTTGCTTGTGTATCTGCTTGCTCGTTCCTGGAAATATCACTAAGTCCAGGGACCCATGAGAGGTAAAGTGTGTTGTGGCAACCAACAAGATTTAATAAAGTTTAACATTCCCTTACTAGCTTATATTTGGACCTTATAAATTTATATATTTTTGATCAGCACGACGACACGATTCGATCTAGCCATGCCCGTCTGCCGGTACTTTTGCGTCTTATTCGCTTAGTTTTAAAGATATCGACCTAAAGTTTAAAATTTAAGCTTTTCGCAGTCCTAAGCAGTTCAAGTGTTAAAATCGAAGAGCCACGCCTATTTTGAAATAGATCTTATGACCAATTTCTATTTTTTTTAGATATCAGCTTATCTCTTAGACGTGATTTAAAAAATATTTTACCCGAGACCTTTGGGGGCTTTGAAACTGGAAAATTCATACTAGACGTACTATAGATACTTGAAACTAGATGCATTTGAAAAATGGTTAGAAAATATTTTTGGTGTTTTAAATGGTTTTCCAAAATTTAGACCTGGGAAACATTGGTGGACCCAAAATTGATTTTTTTATATATTTTCATTTTATTTATTTTTTTTTTTTTTTTTGAATTTCAGTTGAGCACTAAGACGTAATTTGGAAAAATTTTCATTAGAGGCCCAATGTTAGCCTTAAAACCGGAAAAGCCATATGTTTCGAATAAAAAGACGCTCAGACTTAAACACGCATTTGAAAGATGGGTCGAAAATATTTTTAGCGTGCTCAAGGAATTTTCAAAATTTGAACATGTGACCCAGGTTCCCCGAGTCAAGCCTAAATTGAAGCCTGAAACTTAAGATTCGCTTTCAGCGATGAAATATCTATAAAATAAGCCTAGTCCGAATCAAAAAAAAGGTCATATTTTGTCGGCCTGTGTTATTATTTCAATCAAAACAATATTACTGGCATATTTAGTAATTATTTTGTAAAAAATGAAGTATTTTGAAATTAACATTGGAAAATTTCAAATACTTTTAAGGGAAATTCTATTGTTAACATTATTTTTCATATTTTGTATTTCATTTTAAAGGTCTCTGTGGCATTTTGTTTTCGTATTTCGTTCGTATTTTCGTGTAGGCAGTCAGTTTGGAAATAACAAATTAGTTGATTGTTTGCTGTGCTTTTATTGTATTTATTTTTGCTTTTTTTTATATTTTGTATTATTGTAGACCGCTGCTATTTAGATAATTAATTAATTTTTAACAATTTGACTATTATTCCGTGTTTTTTTTTTAAAGAAAAATACAAAAGTAAACACGCAAACTTGTTTCATTTGCTACTATTTTGTTTTGTTTTGTTTGATTTATTTATCACATGACGACATCAAATCGAAATAGTCTGTCTGTCTGTCCGTCACTTTGAACTTGAAGTTATGAGAAGTTACTAGACTATGTGAACATTGTTTTTTTTTGTATCTTTTTACAAACGTCGCAATAAGTTCTAATTTAACAAAAGGAAAATTTATTCTTTTAGTTTTTTGAGTAGAAACAAAGCTGCTTGAAAATTAGATTTTATTATTTTTTCGTAAAACAAAATAAATAAAAATAAATAAAATATTTTTCAGGCTACAATACAGACGAAAGACGTCAGCTAGTTTAATGCAATCCATACTCTTTCATAAAAAAAAATAAATAAAAACTAAAAAACATCAAAGTGCCATAAGCAAAAAATCGAGACAAATAAAATTTTGACAGATTTTTGTTTTTTTTTTTTTTTGGTATCTGACTTGTGTTGCCTGAAATGTTTTGCTGCCTTTCACAACTGTCACAACACAAATAAAGTTAATAATAAATAAAATATTTTCTGCTCGAAAATAAAGAAGAAAAAAAAAATTAAATAAGCCAAAATACCACAAAAATTAGAACACGTCAAATAAAAATATGTAAAACGAAAGCATAAATGACAAAAAAACCTAAAATTAAATAATAAAAAAATAAAAGAAAAAACGCTCACATCAAATCTCAGCTAAAGAAATGATATTATCGTGGGTGGTTTGTAAATGTTGTCCATGTAAACATGCAAAATTGCTTATGTTATGAAGTTTAAAACAAGAAATAACGCTGAAGTCGAGTATGCTCAACTGAAAGATACCCTGTACCCAATCTTTATGAACCTTAAGATCGGTTCTATTTTACTACCATACCTCATTGAATTGAAGTTTTATACAATGACTTAAAAAATCAGGTATATTTTTGTATGGGGGCAATACCTAAAATTTGGTTGATCCCGCCCATATTGGTATATTTCATTGGGACTATCCTAGGCATAATTTATACCAAATTAAGACTTCCTAGAATAAGAAACAATGACGTTTTTATGCAAAAACCGACAATTTTGGGGTAGATTTGTATGGGGGTACCCCTTAAAATTTGGGCAGAGAAAAACCGTTTGCAAGTGCACTTTTGACGGCTTAGGAGAGCTTAAGTTTTAAATATGGTGGCCCTATCACTTATAGAGATAATTTCTCTCATACGGCAGACTGCAGGACTGACGGACAGACAGACAGACGGAGAGACAGACGGAGAGACAGACAGACATAGCTAGTTCGATTCCTCTTCCAATGCTGATCAAGAATATATATATGCTTTATAGGGTCTATCTAGCCTCCTTCTGTCTGTTATATACGTTCGCACAAACTTTATATACCCTTTTACCCTTTGGGCACGTTATAAAGACGCTAGGTAAAGATTTTCAAACATCGAGTCGAGTAAAAAAAAATTTTTTTTATCCTCTATATTGCACAATCCCAGAGACAAGTCAAAATAATTTTGTAAATATCTTTCATTCGTATTTAATTTGAGATAAATCTGTCACTGTTATAAGATTTGATAAAAAAAAAGTGGGCGTATGGATGAGCGTGGGCGTATGGATGAGCGTGTGCAAGAAAAAAGTCTATTATTCCTTCCATGGTCCCAGTTACAATCTGTAAATCAATCTTCAATGCTAATGATTGTTAAATACTACTAACCATAAAGAAATGTTTTGGTTAATTCTTATGGTTCGTTAGGATCTAATCAAACAATAAGAATATGTAGATGTGTTGACAATCGGGATAACTGTTCAAGAAACTCTGAATAAAATAATGAATGAATAAAAATTATAGTACAAATTTTGAATGAACATAAACATTTAATAAAAAAAAACTTACCTAGTTTAATTAAATTAGTATTTTTTGAGATAAGAACGAAAACGCGTATCAGCTTTGAAATTCTGATTTCAGATTTTCATGCAGCGACCCATGATTTTTTATGTGTCCAAAATTCAAAAAAAAAACTCCGTAAATACTCCAGCACCAACCCTCTTTAAAATTTTTCGAAAGAAAACCGTGTCGTCTGCAATTTGTCTTCCTCTATAATCGGCAAGTCGGCTGTATAGAGTGTGTAAAGGACTGGTCCTAGAACACTTAACTATAGAACTTAGACTTCTTTTATTTGGGAATTTTCTTCCCCACATCTAACGAAGAAACTCCTGCGCTCAAGTTAGGACCTAATAAAGGTATAGTACCGACCTGGTAGGATCGTCTTAAGTTTGTAAAGCAGACCAGCATGCGAAGGCTTGCTTTAGATTCAGAAAGACAGCCGAACAAAACTTATTCTTCTCAAATGATTCCAGTAACATATCTTCTCGACTAACCTGTGGCAATGTTCCGGCATGCCATGGCTTTCTCTGAAACCAAACTGGTGATCTTGGATCGAACCGGCCTCTTCCAGAACTGGCCGCACTCTACGCAGGACGATATGAGGAGAGATTGGCTGCAGGCTTCCCAGGTTTGTGTATGAGTATTATTGCATGGAAGCATTTGTTGTTGATGTTGACGAGTATCTGCATACTAAATTCTCTCTTAATCAACTTGAATTCATTCAAAACTTTTGAAACGACACTCGAGTATATATTAGAGGAGAAATATGTTAGCAATGTCTTTTCGAACATTTTGAGCATGATGGCATTATTAATTAAGTGGCATATTAACAATTTCACAGATTCTTAACAAAATTTTAAACGCTGGCGTGCAGTATGCCACAGAATAGATTAGAAAAATTCAAAAAAAAAAAAAAAAAAAATTCTATGTTTAGTTTTTAGCTGTGACAAATGTTTTTCGTTTATAAGAATTCACACAGCTTTGTCAAACTCACACACAGCATATAAACTTGTACTATTAACAAAGTACAAAGATTCAAGTTAGCTATTTGCTGCTGCTAGTTTTGTCAAACAAAAAATTTTTTCTTTTAAATTTGTATCTTTAATTTCGATTCGATATCTATTTGCGCTACACCGTGCGTATACATAATCAATATTTAATAAGTTTTCTAAGAAATTCTGCTTATCCTTGAAAGCGAACAAAAAGAAAATAAATAAAATAAAGTATTTGAAAAGCATTTCATTTATTGGTTATTTCGTTGTTTTAGCCTTAGTCAAAGTCAATTGTATAAATGTCAATTTTCTGTTTGTGTCTCTGACGCTGACCTTGCGCCACTTTGCACTTGTGCGCTTGACACATCCAGAAAATAAATCGTTTTGAATGTGCAGAAGTAGAAGTAGAGTGTACACAAGTCAAGCAGACAGACAGACAGACAGGCAATGTGCTATGTCTTGGACATAATAAATTCATGAGCATATCAAAGTGCGTTCTTATGGAATCTACAATACAATTGTATCCTACAATAAAATGTGGGCCATATGCGGCGTATACGTTATTTTATTTGACAATTGTATCTGTGCGTATGTGAATGTATCTTTACGTAAAACTATCTATTCAATTATTTATTTTTATATATATCGTTTATTGATTTTGAATGCGCATCTATAAGATACTATTTAAAATTTGGTTTGCAATGAGTTTATTAAATGAAATTTTTTTTTTGTTTGTTTTTTTTTTCGGTTTATTTTTTCGGTGACCATCAAAAAATTTTATATACATTTTGTATCTATGCATATAATTTTTTTCTTTTCTTTTTTGCGGCAAGTATCTGCAATAGCATATTTATAAAATTTGTATCTTTGCATTAAATTTTCATTATAAATACAAATGTATATATATATTGTAAGCATATGTAGATACATTTATGCACGTTGTCGTCGTCGCAGTCAGCGCCTCTTGAGTTCGTTGTTATTGTTTTTTTCGATGATACAAATTTAAATGTATATTTTCGTATATAATTTTTCTTCTCGAATGTTCCGCTTCTTTTATTATTTTATTTATTTCTTCTTTTATTATTTTATTTATTTATTTTTATTATTATAATTTTTGTTTGTTTTGTTTTTTGCTTTTCAATAAAAAAAAATGTGCTAAAAGTTATTTATTTATTTGACTTCATGTAGTACTTTAATATTTTTGTTTTATTTTTTTTGTGTATCTTGTATCTTTTAAGAACTTGGAATCGCATAAATTGTCGCATTTTGTTCGTTGCATATATGAATTTATAGTATCTGTGTGTGTGTTAAATTTGTATATGTGTATTCGCGCTGTGTTTTGTCTGTGGAAAAATGTTAAATGAGTCAAGAAACGCATAAATAATTTTTTTGTCTGCACCTCATCGTCTTTATTCTTTTTTCGTTTCATTTAGTTATTTATAAAGCAATTTTATTTTGCGGTTGCAGCTAAGTTGAGAAATTCATACATGTTTATGCGTTAGATATGCTCAAGCATAAATATATCGATTGAATAAGTTAAATTTAGTTGCGAAGTATTTTTAAATTCGTTAAAAATTATTTTAGATCAGAACATATAGCACTTACCAACACTTTTATAGAAATTTAAATAACGAAAAATCGATATCATCAATTTCGCGATATTCTTTGTAATGCAGAGACAAAAAAATCGATTAATCGGTTTAATAATTGTGGTCAAATCAGTTTGGTGTTAAAGATGTTGTTAGAAGCGTTGTTAGAAGTCACATATAGTGTGTAAGAGTATTATCATTTTGTTGTAAAGCTTGTAAAGCATTTATGAAACCGTCTAAAAAGTATACAGTATATTCTTGAACAGCTCATCGGGACAAGTGCATCTAGCCATGCTCAACTGTCTGTCTGTTTAATTTTTCGCATTTCATTTGTTCAATTTTAAAGATTTTTTTATTTGAGCCCCCACAAAGTGGTCAGCTTAAGTGTTCCAGATTAAATTCTTTAGCATGTATTTTGAAGTTGATGGTATTAACCTTAAATCGTGTTATAAATAAGTAACCAACTATTCGAATTGTTCTTGTGAAATCAACTTATTTGATTCAATCTTTTTTATGTGTTTTGTCAACGACTTTTTTATGTTTAGTTGGATTTTTAGTTGTGATACCACAAAATTTCATAACTGAGTTGTATGTCATTGTAATTGTCTGGCTTTTAAGGTAATAAATGTGTTAAGTTTAGCTGTGTGTGCTTCATGCATGCACATATTTGACCTTTGATGCACAGAAAAGGGGCACAAATGATATAGGGACGACTTTCCAATAAGAGTTTTTGAGATTGGGTGCGACGAAAACGGTACACTAATTGAAAAAGTTTAAATGTGCAAAATGCTTTAGTAAAAAATAATAAACAGCCAGGTTTAACTTCAGGCTTCAAGATCAATACAGGAAAATTCGGGAACTATCTTTTTAGACCGTTAAACGGCTTATTTACATATAAGTATTAAATCGACACTAACTAAAAAAAAATATAATACCCTTTTCTTGAGTGGTTTTAAACGAATATTTGTTGGGGCGGGAGTGGGCGTGTAAATGTTCAACCGCGCCTATTTTCACATATTACACTATTTTACCCTTTCAAGACCACAAAGTAAAAATTTTTGCTCAATTGGTCCACTAAAAGTATGTTTGGTCGCTCTTTCCATATAAGTGCTACCACTGTGCATTGGTCGCTAGGTCAAAATTTTCAAAAAATGCGTCTCAGTGCACGATTATAAAGGAAAAAAATTAAAAAAAATTAAGAAAAACTATTTCGGGACCACCACTGGGCCTTAGGTTCAATATTCCAATAACCGAGAAACATGCCAAAAGTTTTTGTAAACATCTTTCATATGTACTCAATTTGAAGTAAATATGTAAGTAACAATAAATTTGAAAAAAAGGAGCGTTTGGGTGGGTGTGATAACAAAATAGCCTTTTTTGGGTATAGTCCCCAGACAAATTTACCGTTAATTTTCGATTTTTTGTATAAATATAATATTTATGAATGTATTCACTTCAAATTGGGTGAAAAAAAAAACTTCTAATGCAAATCTATGCATTCACTACCGATATGATATGAGTCGGATTATTATAATATATAGCCCCATTTAAATTCAACACCCATTTTTTGATATATTCCTGAGATTTATTGATATATCTTCATTATACCTGTCACACATTGTGTGAAACAGGTATATTCAGTTTGTGGGAAAGTTTGTAATGCATTAAAGGAGACATCGTAGATCCTCTAAAGTATATATATTAGTGACGATTCGATTTAGCCATGTTCGTCTGTCTGTCCATCTATCCGTCTGTCCGTCTGTCTGTTTGTTGCTGCGCGATTTATTCGCTCAGTTTTAAAGATATTAAGCTGAAATTTTAAACTTAAGCTTTTCTAGGTCCTGTGTACTTTCTATGTTAAAATCAATGTGCCACGCCCACTTTTAGGTATAGCTCCCATACAAAAGTACAACATTTTTTCAAGTTCTTTTATGAAAAAAATGTATTTATAAAGCAAATGGCTTCAAATATGGTTCAAATATTTCTTATACCGTGCCAAATCTACAGTTTAAAATTGGTTCAAATCGGACCGCGAATTTCTAAATTTTAAAGGATATATTTAATTCGTTTAATATTTTTAAATAAAATTTAATACAAATACTGCACATGATGTACTATCAACGTCAATTGATGTCTAATAGGTCCAACCGAAGTTGACTTTTTTCTTGTTTTTTTTTTTCTTTAATTTGTATAAAAAATTGTAATAATTTTAAAAATTTGTTTTTAGAAAAACTTTAATAACCTCGTTAATTTCTGTCGCATTTGTCCCATTAAACATTCTTTTTACTCACAATTTTACGTAATTTGAAACTTAATTATTGAAAACTTAATACTGTAGATGTACCTTTTAAACGTCGATAAAGTTGAACATGTTGGAAAAGAAACAAAAAACTGTGTTTGCCTCGAAAATACACACAGATAGGATCGGAAATGTCATAACAATATATACGTGTGGTGTGTTCAAAAACTATCGCATATTTTGTGTGTTTTTTTTTTTTTTATTATTTATTTATTCATGAATATCTATTTTGTCCCCTTTAAAGTAATTCCCTCCCGATAAAATACACCTAGGCCAACGTTTTTTCAATCCTCGAAACATGCCAAATAGTCCCTTTCCGGTATAGCCATCAGCGCCTTCTTCGATTTAGCATTTATCTCCTCAATCGACTCAAAACGCGTTCAACGGAGTGGTCTCTTGAGTTTTGGGAATAGCCAGAAGTCACACGGTGCCAAATCAAGCGAATACGGCGGTTGCGGAACGATATTGGTTGGATTTTTGGCAAAAAAGTCACGAAAAATCAGTACAGTTTTTAAAAAAAAATCACCATTTTTGGTATCAACCAAGACTTGACACGTTTGAGGCCCAAAACATCATTCAAAATTGTATTAATTGATCCTTTCGATACGCCAATTTCATCAGCAATGTCTCTTATAGGTTACCGATGGTGTGCAAGCACTAATTCTTTTACTTTTTGGACGTGAACATCGTCCGTTGAGGTCGATGGTTGATCAGGGAGCTCTTCGTCTTCAACACGTTCGCAACCTTCTTTCAACAATTTATACCAATCAAATGTTGTTGATTTTGGTAGAGCTCGGTTCCCATAAGCCATCTTCAACATTTTTATTCCATTTATTCGATTCAGAAAAAAAAATTTGATACAGGTTCTTTGATCCATTTTTTTTTTGATTAGGTAAAAATCGAAGACGATCCAAAACACGTGCAAGCAAAGCAGCTGTCAACAATTAAGTGAACATTCAAAATGGCCGAGCTTGTCGGCATAAGTGAGAGACATGAGTACCAACATAACGCCACAAAAAAATCGAAATTCGAATATACGTAACCCGCGAAAATTCAAAATTTGCGATAATGTTTGAACGCACCTCGTATATTGTTCAAATGATCTAATCGGGTTGTTATTTACTGACTTATAGATTAAAAAGTGAAAAAAAGTGGGAAAAATCAGTTTTTTGACCATAGATCCAGAATTTTGGAAGTTCCTTAAAAGTTCAGAGTATACAGTTTTTTAACTTGATTTTCTAATGAACTCGATTTTTTTCTTTTTTGTCGCACAGTGTTATTTATGAATGTATTCACTCCATATTGAGTAAAAATACTTCTAATGGCATCCTATGAATATACTGCCGATCTGATTATGATTTAAGAGCTTTGTCTCTACTTGATAGATCATAATTCATAGATCATAAATGTTATTATCATTTCTCACAATTAAATGCGAGTTTAAGGGTTTCCATGAAGCGCTCATTGTAATCTCAGATAGTCCTGAGTAGTTTATCATATTTTGACACTTCAATGATTCTGTAAACCATTTTAATTGAAAAGATCCTCAAAGTCGGCAAATAGTCGTGAAATATTTAAATAACTAAAATAAATAA
This sequence comes from Leucophenga varia, assembly GCA_018903435.1. Lineage (NCBI taxonomy): Eukaryota > Metazoa > Arthropoda > Insecta > Diptera > Drosophilidae > Leucophenga > Leucophenga varia. The sequence continues at coordinate 81,601 of JAEIFJ010001285.1, read as the reverse complement.
AATAATTCAAAAAAATAAAAAAAAATTGATTGTTCTTTAATATAAATAATAATTTGTATATTAAACGCGAAAGATACATGTGTATCACATCATTTAAAATTTTTTTGGTGCTCATTTGACGTCAACAGCGTCAGTGGCAAAATTATTGTAGACAACGAAAAAGAAGAAGTTGAAGAAAAAGAAGAAGACGCAACGTCACGCTCAGCTTCGCTGCCACTGCAACATGACAATTTTAATTTTCGTTGCGCTTCTGTTGACAGTTTTGTCAACAAGCGGTGAAAATTGGCTAAATATATTACAACTCGTTCTTATTTTAATGCAAAGAAAACGTAAGACGCTATTGAAGAAGACGACGACGTCTACGTCGATGTTGATGCATATTTATTTGAGTTATTTATAAAAGATACAAAAAATATACACGTATGCAGATATAGATACAATTTATATATAGCAACGTGTGCACACGTTTAAAGACAAATGTATCTCTACAAGAGTAAAAGATACATAAGCAGATACAGATATACAATACAACCTATTTAAATTCAACCCAACCCAACAGCAGCAGCAGCAGGCAACGTGCCACTTGGCATGTGGCATGTGTAGCACGCATACTATTAGTAGATACATGCAGCGAAAGTCATCATATATCAGCGCATCTATAGCGACAGTTTTCTTTAGTAGAAAAGCATAAGCAAATTTGCAGCAAGCATGACTTGTAAATAACTGCGCGTTAAATATCTGGCAAAGTGCAAAATAGTTGGCGATGAGCAGCAACGGCGACAAGCAGGAATCAAACATCTGAACAGATTTGCTGTGTCATGCATTGCACAAACAAATCTGTATCTGCGACTACAACTATCTGCTGCTACTGCTACGCTACTGCTACTATCTGCCATGCCACATGCGTGAGCGCTTTGGTAATGCACGGGGCACGCACTCGACGCGCTCAGCCATAGCATGATAAATGTTGCGGTATCTCATCTCAGTCAGTGCCTGTGCTGCTGTTGCTTGTTGATTGTTGATGTTGATGCGTTGCGATGCGATGCGTTGCGATGCCTCCCCAAGCTGCCACTGTGATATTTGGCTAATTAAAAAGTGACTGAGCGGCAGATTATTGCAGATTGATGTTGTTGTTGTTGTTGTGCTTGGATACAATATAAATGAGTATGTAAAAGGCAGTTGTAGTCACAATTTGTGGTTGACCTCCAGCAAATTGGTCAAGACAAGTTTTTTGAATAAAAAAACCAAACAAAAAAAGACACCGCCCACGCCCACATGTTGTACGCACAGAGTAAGGTGGGCGTTTCAAATGCGTCGACGTCGTCGTTGAAATCTGTTTGCAAATATTAGAATTTGTTAGTGCCACGTCTAATACCAATTAATGTTAACTGATCCCTGATCGAGCGCAACTGAATAAGATTAAAGCGAAATTTATTTTTATTTTCATAAATTTATATTATGTTTCTGAAGTCACCCGAAACTCAAGCGTAGATTTATGACGCCCACTTGTCAGTCTTATTAGTTTAAGCGGCATGAAGAGCGTTAAAGTATCTAAACGAGTGATTGTTGTCTGCCGACATTTGCTGATCTCTTTAAACGTTCTGTCTCTCTGTCTGTCTGTCTGTCTGTCTACAACATTCAACAACATGTTGCACATAATTGAAAACATGCAGCCGCGTGGCATTCAATCTCATCTCGACATCAGTACACCCTCAATCGCCTGAACGACTTGATTTGAAAAAAGCTTTAGGCTGGCGCCATTGCAGTCAGCAACTTTTGAACATGTCGCAAGCGTAACATTTTTTGGCGTATGTCAAAATTAAGGTGCCACGCTCATTTTTAGATATAGTCCCCATAAAAACTTACCACTGGTTTTTCGATTTTTTGTATGCAAATAGTTCTTGTTTTTGAATATATTTACTCCAATCTGTATTTATTCACTTCTACTCTTATTCTATAAATATACTTCCCATATGACAACAATCGGGCTATTATATCATATAGAAACATTTCTCGTACGTTTCTCTCCTGCGGGGTGAAATTTATTATAATTCACCCAAAACTAAGTTGTCAAATTTATGTCAGCAAAGGCTTCCGGAGTTCTTCACCTGGTATAACTGCATCATTGGTTCGATCACATGGGCAATAACAAAAAAAAAAAAAGAGGTCGAGTATGCTCGACTGCAAGATACCCTGTACCCAATCTTAATGTACCGTAAGTTAAGTCCTATCTTTGTATATACCTTATTGTATTAGATTAAAAAAAAAAAAAAAATTGAAAATTGGGGTAAATTTGTATGGGGGCTATACCTAAAATTTTGTTGGTTCTACCCATATTGGGATATTTTATTGGGACTATCATAGACATAATTTATGCTAAATTTGTACTTTCTAGAATAAAAAACAATGACGTTTTTATGCAAAAACCCAAAATTTTGGGGTAGATTTGTATGGGGGGTACCCCTTAAAATGGGTCTAGAGTACAGGGCATAAAAATGGTAAAACGATAACTTCGAAAGAACCGAAGCTTAAATACCCGTCACATGAATCTTTGAATAGTTTATGTGTGATCATCATTGGCTTATACACATTTATATGAATATATTCGAAAATAATTTCTTTTCATACAAAAGTTCGGAAATACTCGGTAAGTTTCTATGGGGGCTGTACATAAAAATGGGATGACAACCATCTTCAATATTTCCTTATCCAATCTGGCCTTCTTTATACCCTGTGATTATGGATCTGGTGAGACGTAAAAGAGCATTACGTTAAAAAGCATTGCGCACACGTAACTAGCTAGACAAATGATCATATCGAAGCGCTGAGGATGCTCTTACAAAATTGTTGAATGATGCAAAGAAGACTGTTATGGAGCAGATTAACCGACATACCAGCAACTACAATGATCGTCTCAAAGGTCATGTCAACCATCCAATCGGCGGTGGCACTTACTACAAATTCATGCCGAAGGAGGTTGAAGCGACTTCACGCAAGACCGTTTCATATGGTACCCAGCAGAATAGTCAGACCGAGGAACAAAAATAAACAAGAAAGAAAACTAGCTTTAGTTGAATCAAAGCTGTAATACCTTCCAAGCAAAATTTTTAATAATTTAGTCATGATCATCAGTCGTGGCAGATGAATGACCAAATACAACTAAGATTCAGCCGAATACAGATATGGTAACAATTATCTTTTAGATTCAGGATAAGGTAAATGAGCTTGTGAGGAGTTATATGCTATACTGGAATGATATCTATTGAATCGATGGTGAATTGGTGGCCATAAGATATGTTTTTATACAATCTGGAGTTACTAAAAAATTATGTTTTTTTTTTTTAAATTATTTATTTATGTTGAGCATTTCACTGAAGAAACTTTAAACACAATTATGAAATCTAAGACGTGACAAGAAGTTAAATTATTAGCTTTAAGTATAATAAGTTATGTTACTATTGGAGTCTATTCCCGAGTAAGTAGATCATCTGGAAGCGATATCGAGAGCCGAAGTCAATGGGTTAATGTGATCACGTAGACGATTGTTGTATGTTATCTGGAGCTTTGTCAATTTATTTCATCAAAGACTGATGGCACATCTAAGTCGTTGCTAATGACCGTGTTATGAACAAACCACGGAGCATTGCAGATACATCGTAGAGCCTTATTTTGCAATCTTTGTACACCCTCCATATGAGTTTTCGAGGCAGTGCCCCACAGTTGTATCCCATATCTCCACGATGGCATAATAACCATGTTATAGATAAACAACATATTGCTAAGCCGTAGTTTATATACAGGCTGGACGTAAAAGCCAGTTCAGTTTATACACAATTTGGAGTAACTAAAAAAATTTTGAAAAAAAAAACAAAAAAATTTTAAGATATCAGCCACCTCTACTTGAAAACCATTAATTGCAATTGAAAGCCTTTTTAATTTAAATTTTATTGTAGTTTCTATAATAGTTTTAGTATTACAATATAATCTCTTTACATGGAACAATGTTTATTTGCCAATTTATAAAAACACTTTTTATGTTCTTGCTTTTGGTCGAATCATAATTTGCACAAATTTTAATGAATATTCATAACCACGGAAATCTTGCCAATAAACAATCTTTCCATAATATTTACTATCGACCATGCCACGATGGTAAAGTCCATTTAAATTACTGAAAATATATTTAAATTAATATTTATGTTCTCAATATTTGGAATATTTTCACTTACCTTCCACCGCAATAATTAAACCACCAAGCGCCTTTTCTGAGTTCAGCACAGCTACGACTTGAAGCGTCGTTATCGTTGTCATAGGTTGAAAATTTATTATCACTATCAGTAAATAATGAATTTCCAGCATCTCCCGAATATTGGCCTAAACTTAATTTGTATTTTTCACTTTCGTTAGCAACTTTGATTTCATCGTAAAAAGCAGATTTTGTCACATTTTCAAAATCTTCCAGCATAATAAGCATTTCGTGTGGTGAGTGTGAAGTTAATTGATGCATGTGATCCAATCCAAGCCAAAAATTACCCTTCATATCTCCGAAGCCTTTTTATAATCAGCCCAAGGACGATAGAAATCAACGCTGTCATCTATTCTTCTTTGAATAACCAACCATCCGCCTTCTCTAGTCTGAAGATCACAGGCAACCGTAAATGGATCACCATTAGGCAGCTTTATTTCATTAATTCCATGTTTAATACGCTTATCCGCACAACTTTCAGGAAGTTTATTCTCTACGTTTTCATTGTTGTTCATAGTATTAGAATTGTCAACTTGACTAAGGTCTGCAGTTATATTATTTCCATTTAATTTAAGAGGCTGCAAATCTGATTCTATAACTTTCACACTGAAATATTTCAAATTCGTTAATCTTATTTTTATGACAAAAAATTCAATATTTTACCTTTTAATATTTCCATCGACTCCTTCAGAAATTGATGAACAATTTAACTTATGTAACTTTTCTTCCATAGCTTTAAGTCCTTGTCTAAATGATTTTAAATCGATTACATAATTTCATTAAATTTAACTCAAATATATTTTTTTTACCTTAAATATATATTTTCCTTGCGTAAAATTCCATTTTCCGAATGCAAACGCAAATTTTCCGAATGAAGCTCATTATATTTTTCTAAAGACACTGTTTTCACATCCGATTTTACAAAATAATTAAATTGAAAAATGATTAATAAAAAATAAGAAAATTTGAATAGCGACATTTTCGAGCAAAGATTTTTAATATTTTCGCATTCGAATAAAAACGAAAACTGAAAGATTGATACAGCGGAGGAGCATTTAAATACGTCTTATCTCCTTGTTTTGTCTGACATTTGAACTCTGATTTCCTGAATTTTAAAAATTTAACAAGAAATTCAATAAAATCAATCTTTATCGCAATTAAATTTAGATTTTGTTGTTGTTGATAGATGGAGGTGGCTGTTAATCTCGGAAGGTCTTTGCTAGAATTTAGAAGTAGTGTTCTGGTACGTTTTGGGTCAATCGTTGCTATTCAGATTTTACAATCCAATAATGTCTTTGTTTTCACATTCGAATAAAAACGAAAACTGAAAGATTCATTCAGCGCACAGTGGGGCAAAAAAAATGTATCCGTGGACAAATTGATTTTGAGAGCGCATATCTGAACCGATTTTTGAATTTAATTTTTTAATTAAAGCTAATAAAATTTCGGTTTTAATACCTATCGAGGGTTTTTAAATAGAAGTTTCATTATTTTTTTTACATTGAAAAATAAAAAAAAAAAAAAATTTTTTTGTGTTTGAATGCTTCTAGTTTTTTAGACAATACTTAAAATTAATCCAGAATTCCTGGAAGTTGTTCCTTTACTATCTCTTGAAAATTTGTAATGTATTTTATTATTTAAACAAATATTTTCATTGAAATGTGTTGGTTTAAGGGTACCCCCTTATATAAATCATTTTAATTAAATTTTTTTATAAAGTCTATCCCATGACAAACTTTCGAGGAATAGTAAATGAACAACTTCCAGGTACTTTGGATTAATTTCAAGAATTATCTCAAAAACTTTAAGCATTCAAACATAATTTTTTTCTTTAAAGTTTTTAAGGTTAATAAAAAACAATGGAACTTTTATTTAAAAAACCTCGACAGCTATTAAAAATGAAATTTTATTAGCTTTAATTAGAAAAAAATGGGTTTAGAATTGATTCAATTTGTCTACGGCTACGTTTTTTTCCCCACTGTGCAGCTGAGGAACATTTCAGTACGTCTTATCTCCTTGATTTGTCTGACATTTGAACTCTGATTCCATGAATTTGAACAATTTAACAATAAATTTAATAAAAACAATCTTTATCGCAATTAAATTTATATTTTTTGTTGTTGATAGATGAAGGTGGCTGTTAATCTCGGAAAGTCTTTGCTAGAATTTATAAGTAGTGTTCTGGTACGTTTTGGGGTCAATCGTTGCTATTCAGATTTTACAATCCAATAATGTCTTTGTTTTCACATTCGAATAAAAACGAAAACTGAAAGATTAATACAGCGCACAGTGGGGCAAAAAAGTATCCGTGGACAAATTCATTTTGAGAGTTCATTTCTAAACCGAATTTTGATTTTTTTTTTAATTAAAGCTAATAAAATTTCAGTTTTAATAGCTTTCGGGGTTATTCAAATAAAAGTTCCATTGTTTTTTATTAACCTTAAAAAATGAAAAAAAAAAAAAAAATGGTTTTTGTGTTTGAATGCTTCCAGTTTTTGAGATAATACTTGAAATTAATCCAAAGTACCTGGAAGTTGTTCACTTATTATTAGTTTAAAATTTATCATGGGATAGGCTTAATTAAAAAATTTATTTTATTTATTATTAACAAATATATTTACAAAACTGGAAGCATTCAACCACAATTTTTTTTTTAAATTTTTTAAGGTCAATAAAAAAAGAACTTTTATTTAAAAAATCCCAAGAGCTATTAAAACCGAAATTTTATTAGCTTTAATAAAAAAAATGGGTTTAGAATTTATTCAATTTGTCTACGGGTACGTTTTTTGCCCCACTGTGCAGCTGAGGAACATTTAAATACGTCTTATCTCCTTGATTTGTCTGACATTTGAACTCTGATTTCCTGAATTTTAAAAATTTCAAAAGAAATTTAATAAAAACAATCTCTATCGCAATTAAATTTAGACTTTTTGTTGTTGATAGATGGAGGTGGCTGAGGGGAAAAAGCAAATTCCCAACACAAATAATTGTTTTGTTATCACAAACTTGACATTCAGGGACATAAGAAAAGCAGATCGTTGAACGATTTGTATTGCCAACGTCAAAAGTGTCTTAGTCTACTTGACCCAAGTGGTGGTCACACGCAAGACTGTCCTCCATTCAGTTTCTGCAGCACCCGCTAAGCCGAATTCCGGCCACAAGTTCGTCGGTGGGACAGTAAGGTTTTGTAAAGTTTTTGCAAGTATTTAGCAGTAGTGTTCTGGCACTTTTGGGGTCAATCGTTGGCCAAATATGATTAGCATTCCTATACCTATTCAGATGTTGCAATCCATTAATGTTTATAGAGGTAAAATGGATCCTAATGTGGACGATGTTATGCCCCGCGACAATCAAAACGAAGAACAATTTTAAATGATTTCGATTTGGAAATGTATTTTTCTACCGCTGGCAGGTAAAATCGGATGAACCGAAACTTAAATACCCAACACACGAAACTTTGAATAGTTTATATGTGATCATATGGGTTGGGTTCAATGGACTGATACAACCTAAGTTTTGACACAATATTGTTATCAAATTTTTAACTAAAACAAGGAAAAACGTTTAATTCGGGTGAACCGAAGCTGAAATACCCGTCACACAAACATTTAATATAGCTCATGTATGATCATCATTGACAAGGATTATTTTCCGCAAAAGGGTTGGGTGGGGAAACTTCAAGTTGGGGCTCAAATGAAAAGCATATATGTAAAATTTGTTGGCTTAAATGAAGACATATCAAAAATTTTCTTGAAAAAATAAAAGAAATGAAAGGTATATTTGCATGGTGTCTGTATGTTATAGTGACCCGATTCTTGTCATATGTGTAGTATATACATAGGATGACAGTGGAAGTGATTTTACCCAGATTGGAGTGAATATATTCAAAAATAAGAACTATTTTCATACAAAAACACAAAAATGTGCGGTAAATATGTATGGGGACTATACCTAAAATTGGGAGTGGCACCTTGCTTTTAACATACAAAGTAGTCGTTGCCTAAAAAACCTTAAATTCGAATTTTCAGCTGAATATTTTCATATATTCACCTAAAAAATGCGTAGAAATAAACAGACAGACGGACAGACGAACGGACATGGCTGGATCGATTCGTCTCATCGAGCTGATCGAGAATATATATACTTTATGTGGTCTCCGATGCCTCCATCAATGCGTATAAAATGCTTTATAAATTCTATGAATGAAATTTGTTTTTGGTTTAGCAAATACAAAAAGTCTTTTGTTCTGCGATTTTGTTTTAAAAGCTTGTGGCAATTTAAAATATAATAAAAAAATATACGAAAAAAAGAAAACAAAAAAAAATAAAGAAAATATTTTAAGGCAGAACCAAAGATTTTATACCGTTTTTACTACATATACATCCGAAATCATGTTAACTTTAGTGTAATTTTTAATACACGCCACACATAATGTGAAGGGTATAAAAAGTTTGTCTGAAAATTTATAACGCATTAAAGGAGTCATTGGAGACCCTATATAATATAAATATTCTTGTAAATAGATTTTTCGAGCTGATCAAGAATATGGGGTGTACATTGCCTTTCCGACAAATTTAAAGTATCCATTTCGAAATATGTGTGATGATATAAAAAATTTGAATATTTTTACAAACGGAAGAAATTCTGGCCAACATTTTTTTGAAAGAATAAAGATTTTTATAAAAACTTTGGAACTTTGTAGACTTGCCGCTTTCAGATAGCCTTCAAATTCTTTATGGATTTTTCGACGACCTCTACTGGGTTTTCCAAACCATTATGTTGAAAGCAACATGCTTCATATTCTATGTAAAGAGTACTCGTATACATACAAAGAAATAGTACAGCTAAATTCAGTAAGCAAAAAAAGTATTTGTACAATTCTAAGCGGAGTTACCTTTGTTGCCTTTCATGCTTCAACAAAATTTCGCGCGCTTTTTTTTTTTTTTCGATTTGTAATTTTTTTTTTTTTTTATAATTTTTTGTTGTTGTTGTTGTTTCTGCCGCTGGGTCATCGATCTTGAAATATTCAAATATGAATGCCACAATTTTTATTCTTTAAACGCTGTTGGCAAAAAAAATCTAAAAAGAACGCTGGTCATTGATCTATTGCTGTCGGTTTTGATAATATTAAACTTGATTTATTTACTATTTTTTTTTTTTTTTTTGGTTTTGTATCTTTTATAAATTTTGGAGCAATTATATAAAAAAAAAACTATATAAACATTCTTTTATAATAAATAATTAAAAAAAAATATATTTTAAACTGATTCATGTATTTAAACATTGAATTTAAGTAATTTTTTTTTTTTAAAAAAATAATTGAATTAACGCATCTGTTGCACCTGAAGTAGCAATCAGAAAGTCAGCGTCAACAACGCCTTCGCCAATGTTGGCAACGTCGACGTCGTCAACATTGTCAGCGCACCACGCCCCATTTGGGCAATTAAACGCCTAAACACACACACACACACACACACTACACAAATGAGTACAATTCGACGCAGCTCAGCTTGACTGCATGCACAGTACACAGTTGGCAGCACACAGCTCACAGCACACAGCATGCAAAGCGGTAGCTTTAATTTAGCATTTGAGATGCCTGTCGCATTTGTTTAATTAATATGCAACTAATAAATGGGCGTGGCTGCTGCGACTGCCCACCAACTGCTGCGTTGTGCATTGTTGCGGTTAGGTGGATTTTTTTTCTTTCTTTATATTGCCGACAGCGCTGCCCGTTTTATTAATTAAACTTAAAATTTATGTGAATATCTGATAGCATTTGAGATAGTTTATCTTTGAAATACTTTGTAAACATTAGTGTCAATACGTTATTTGCAGTTATGTTTATAGTCATTGTAGATCAGGTATATATATATTAAGTGTAAAAATTGAAAATATTTATATTTAAATTTTTAAATAAATAATATTGAATTACTCTTCATTTTCCTTTGTCCTTTTTTTTTTTTTTTGCCTCTCATCATATATGTGGTCAGAAAGGAAAAAAAATTTGGAATATTTTGACCAGCTGGGCCGGGGCCTTGGAACCGGAAAAAGCCATATCTTTGGAATGAATAGACGTAGAGACTTGAAACTGGGTTCATTTGAAAGATGGTCAAAAAACATTTTTAGCGTTCAAGGTGTTCAAGGGATTTCCGGAATTTGGACCTGGGACCCATATGTGGACCCAATATAGATTTTTTATTAATTTTTGTTATTATAGGTGACCACTTAGACGGGATTTTAGAAAATTTTGACCCGGGGCCTAATGAGAGCCTTAAAAAAAGTCAAACATTTGGATTGAACAGATGTAGAGACTTGAAACTGGGCGCATTTGAATGATGGTTAGTCGTGTTTAGGGGATTTCCAAAATTTGAACCGAAATTTTTTGAACAATTTATATTTAGCCACCAAAGAGAAGCAAAAAAAAAGAACGAGCAAAGCCGCGGGTACCTGCTAGTTGAAAATAATTCTGGGAGCTTTTTAAAATATATCGAATATTGATATGACATCGATTAATCTATATTTCTCTCAGCACTAACTGAAAATTGACATTGTAATCACTTACCGCGGCTAGGTGATGCAACTTAACTCAATTAGTGTTTAACTATGTCCAAGTCCAAGAATCGCTAATCATGACTCTATAGCTCTTGAAACCCTTTTTTTATACACTGTACTCAAAGGGTGAAAGGGTATATTAAGTTTGTGCGAATGTATGTAACACACAGAAGGAGGCTAGAGAGACCCTATAAAGTATATATATTTTTGATCAGCATTAGAAGGGGAGTCGAACTAGCTATGTCTGTCTGTCTGTTTGTCATGCTGTCAGCAGTATGGAAACGATTGTCTCGGAGACTATAAGAGATAGAGCTTCCATAATTGAAACTTAGATTCTCCTAAGCCGTCAAGTGCGCACTTACAAACGGTTATTCTCTCACCCAATTTTAAGGGGTAGTCGTTGTTTCTTATTCTAGGAAATCTATAAATTGTGTCTATGATAGTCCCAATAAAATATTTCAATATGGGTGGGACCAACCAAATTTTAGGTATAGCCCCCATACAAATCTACCCCAAAAATTTGGGATTTTGCACAAAAACGTCATTGTTTCTTTTTCTAGAAAGTTTAAATTTAGTATAAAATATGCCTAGAAGAGTTCCAATGAAATAGACCAGTATGGGTAGGTTTAACAAAATTTTAGATATAGCCCCTTCAAAGATGTACCCGATTTTTAAAGTTTTTATATGAAAATTTTTTTGAAACGGAGCAAAAAGGAGCAAAAATAATTAATATGGCCGTATTTTACACAAATTGAGGAACAATATTGTGTTAGAAATTAAGACAATACATAAGAATCCGGTATACTTTACTTTCACGAAACACAAAAATATTTACAGAGCTGCACTTAAAAAAATTATAAGATTTTCTACTCCGCTGGTGTATTTTCTAAAGCAAATCGAAATTCTAAAAAAAAAAATTACAATTTAGGCGCAGTTTGTATTGTGGTCGAGCAAAATTTTAAATAAACATTTTGTTGTTACTTATATTAAGCTAAGACAAAACGTTGTTTTAATAGTTAGAGCTTGCATCAAGGGAAGAGCAAAAATACAGAAGTGGACTAATGCCAAAGTCTGTGCATGCACAACTTTGGATACACACAAAATAATGGGGTGCAGTAAGCCAGTTGAATGGCTTAAAATCTAGTAGAGCTTTTAAATTGTATACTTTACTAGAATTTTTGAAGTATTTTGTAGAATTTAACATTTGCACTAGATTGTGCGCCACTAATACTCTCATCAAAACAATTAAAGGGCTCACCTTGTACCACCTAAACCTATGTTCAATACAACTATATGCTCTATGCAGGTTTATTTTAGACAAATCTGGCAGCTAATTCATTTCTAAATCTTGCAATGCGATGCTTGCCTTTTGATTAAGTTCACTTAATTTTTTGCCTGGGCCAAAGCTGAGGGCAAGCAAGTGGTCAGAGCGAAAGTGGAGACTTAAGTAAGTCACCACACGTTCCCATTGCTAGCACAAAGTATAATGGCAACATGGTAGGCCCTTCGATAACTGGAGAATAAAGGGCACTGCGACTCTAGGGGAGTCTATTGTACCCAAGCCCGGCATATAGAAATGGTTAGGTTAATGGATAGGGAATCCTCTCCACCTCTTTCATAAACGGATGAGTATCCCTCGTTGGGGCGACCCTGATTTGATCGGTATTAATAAAACAGCGATTAAACAGAGTGAATCTGAAGCGGGCTAAAGCTCTAATTTCACAGAGAATGTGTGTTCTAGTTTCATCGTTCTCCAAGCAGAGTCTACACTCTGACTCTGGGGACAGGCATATTTTGTTAATATGATATCTTAATCTCTTATGTCCGGTGAGATAGCCAGTTAGCAACCTGAGGTCATGATGACTGAGAAATACTATATTTTTTTTGGCAGATAGGGCTAGCCAATTGCTTAGCTTGCCGTAGGCCCGGGTATTGAGCCCAGTATGGTCGAAGAGATTCTGCGAAGAACCTATCGATTCTGCGTAAGGCTGATGGCGCCAGCTGGATTCGTTGCCGTCAATACCCCTTTCTCCCGGGACCCAGAAGATTGTGAATTTACGACCCTGAGAGAGGAGGAGTTGATGTGCATCATAGCACTGAATAACTAACTTAGATAAAAGCTTGGCTATCGGAGATAACTGCGATATTGGCTATGATATTGAATATGACTCAAACGGTGGCGGGCACAGACTTTGACGGCAAAGATCTCAGATTAAAAAAACCCTAGTCCAAGCACCCATTGCAACAGATATCCTGGTGTTGGGACAATAAATGCCAGCATCAGTAAACTATTTAATGGTTCATGGTTCAAAACCAAGGTTCCCACTCGTCCAATCTGATCGATTGTGCAGAAGGAACAAAAAACTTCTGCAAAAGCGAAAAACCGTAGTCATATAATTTGTTATATTGCAGATTTTGATGCCAGGAATGAGTTTTAAAATGTTTGAATGATCAAAGTCATGAAGTAAATAACTGTTCAGAGCTTGAATTCTAAGAGCTTCCATAGCGGCTGAAGATGTGTAGAGGCGGTAGGCCAATGATCGCCTCCATAGCAGCAGTGGGGCTCATCGCCCCGGTGACACAAAGGCACGCCAGGCACGCTGAAGACTAACACGCTGCTTAACCGTTGCAACTTTGGCCACCAGATGAATGAGGCATAGTTGAAGATGAATCAATCCACAAAGGTATACTCCTTTTCTTGAGGAATATGTTTATCAATTCATTATTCTTACATCAGCGTACTTCAAAATGTGCTTTCAAATATTGTTGTGCAGGGTATACAAATTTCGAATTATTCAAAATTATAATACTCTACCACAAAAAAAGAAAAAGTGATTTGTTTCTATTTACACTGTTCGAATTGTAAAGCGATAAAATTTGTTTAAGAGTTGGCAAATTTACATAATTAATTAACTTAAATCTTTTATTTGTTTCTTCATTTAGCTGGCAGCTAGTCGTAGACACCTCTTATAAAATCTTGAATAAATTCTGTATCTGTTTAGCTGAAATAAATAAAAAACTCTTAATCGACAACATGTATCTCGCTGACTGTGAGTGAGTGTAGGGTATCAAATACATTGAATGTATAAAATTTATTTATTAATTTGTTAATTCGTTGTTTGTCATTTTGTGGCTTAAACGTTCGTTAGCGCCTTCATTCATTTATTCGTTCTGCAACAAAACACACAGAAAATTTATGACTTTTCGGCAGCCAACTGTACAGATATCCGCGTATCTTTCGGCTCGTATCTAAGTATCTCAAAGTATCTCAAACGCGGTTGTACATTCTCTTGCATTCAGTGTCGTTGTCGTTCGTCGTCATAATAATAATTATCACGCTAAATTAGCAAATTGTTTGCTGGCGTTACATTACATGGCAGGAGGTCTCTCAGTCGTCTCTGACTGATCAAGCAAATGAGCGAGCGACTGATTTGCGCGGTATTCAAGCGATTCGAGCGTTTTATTAGCGTGTAGTCTGCGCGTTTATCGCTCGGCTCGCTTCTACTATAAATACTTATAATACTATAATTTTTAGCTGATCGACACGAGACGACGGTGTAGCTGCTTGTTTAGCTGCTTAGCTGCTTTGGTTGGCAATCTGGCACCAAGTTGATTTGTTGGCGTTGATAAAAATGTAAATTGTTGTTTTATTTTTATTTTAATTCGTATTTTTTTGTTTTTTTTTTTTTTTAGGTAGCCACAAATATAAAATATGTTCTGCGCTATTTTATCCGTTTTCATCGTTTTGATTTTTTATTTAAATTTTTTATTTATTTATGCGTTTTTATTTGTCATAAATATAATTATCACGCTTTAGATTGTTGTTGTGTTCGCTTTATCGAATTAGCGCTTAAAATATGCTAAGCATTTGTGGCTTTTGATTTATTTGCATTTAGTATTTAATTTAGTTATTAAATCTTTTGACCAGAACGTGGAGATTTATGCACTAATTCTTCATAAGCGTGCCAAGCGCGCTGACAAGTGACTTAGGGTGGGTGGTGCTGTTGCTGGTGGTGCTGTGTTGGGATAGTTGCTGTTGTTGTTGTTGAAGCGCCACTGGGGCCATATGTCAACGCGGCATTAGCACGCATGACAGTTGTTGATGTTAGTTGCTATTTGATTTATTTATTTATGTTTAACTTAAGCATTTATAGTGAAATGATTCTAATTGTCCATTTATAGGCACTAAAATGGGATACATGTATGCTTTTGCTTATCATTAATACGCTTAATAAATCAATTAGTTTATCTATTACAATATTAATCTTAAATGTGAAACCATTCTAGGTCCAGTTTAATGTTGACAAACTCAAATTGCGTTCTTTACACAACATGAATATTGTGAATTTGACAGATGAGTTGGCAATTTTCGACGCTATTTATTTTAATTAAAAAAAAAAAATACAAGCTACAAAAAATAAATAAAGTGCTGCTCGGAAAGTGTTCAGAAATGGTGTCACTGATCGCCTTCGACGCATATGCTGGAGCATTGTTACGCTGTAGAATTACTTTTCCGAGCCTTGTCTCACGTTCTTTGGATTTAAAAAATGCAAATCAATGTTTTCGATTTTTGATTCTAGTTGAAAGTTGACAAGCCGACAATTAATTTTTTATACCCGCCACACATAGTGTGAAGGGTATTGTCAGTTTGTTGGAAAGTTTGTAACGCATTAAAGGAGGCATCGGAGACCCCATAAAGTATATATATTATTAATCAGCTCGACGAGATGAATCGATTTAACCATGTTCATCTGTCTGTCCGTCTGTTGCAATGCGTTTTTCTCGGAAAATTTTAAAGATATTGACCTGAAACTTTAAACTTAAGCTTTTTGTGCTCCTAGGCAGTTTGTATGTCAGAACCAAGGTGCCACGCCACTTGTAGATATAGCACCCATACAAACTTACCATTTTTTTCGATTTTTTGTATGAAAACGGTTATTATTTATGAATGTATTTAATACAAATTTGAATAAAAACACTTCTAATGGCATCCAATATCAAAAGAAAGGTGCCAGGCTTATTTTTCGATATGGCCCCCATTCAAACCAAGCGACCATTTTTCAGATTTTGTATGAAAGTAGTTCTAATTTATTTATATATATTAACTCCAATCTGTGTAAAATCACTTCTACTGTTATCTTATGAATATGCTACCAATATGGCAAGGATCGGGTCACTATAACAAATAGTCCCATACAAAATCTCCTTCCATTTGTTTATTTTTTCAAGAAAGTGATTAAAGTTTCGTGTGGCGGGTATTTGAGCTTCGGTTCCACCGAAGATAACGTTTTTCCTTGTTTAATATCATTTAGTGAATTGTTGATCAGCCTTTTTTTATTGCTTCAACTAGGGTCCCAGAGTACCAAAAGTACTGTGGGATATCCAGTTTCAAAAGAAAGGTGCCAGGCTTATTTTTCGATATGGCCCCCCATTCAAACCAAGCGACCATTTTTCAGATTTTGTATGAAAATAGTTTTTATTTATGGATATATTCACTCCAATCTGTGTAAAATCAATTCTACTGTTATCCTATGAATATGCTACCGATATGACAAGGATCGAGCCACTATAACATATAGACCCCATAGAAACTCACCTTCTATTTTTTTTTATTTTTTCAAGAAAATGAATAAAGTTTCGTGTGGCGGGTATTTGAGCTTCGGTGCTACCAAAGCTAACGTTGTTGCTTTTTTTTTTTGACAAATTGTTGTTGTTCTTACGAAATCGAATATAGCAAATAATAATAAAACATTTTTAATGGAAATGCCTTTATTTTTTCATTATTGATGATCAATACACTTTTGCTTTCCTTGAAACCATTTGTCATAGCAGTTTTTTCTTGATGTTAGGGAATAAAAAGAGGTCATTGAGTGTCAAATCAGGACTGTACGGCGGATTAGTCATTTATTCGATGTTTTTACTGGGTGAGAGCTCAGAGAGTTTTCAATTCTTGGTGAAGCGCTCAACGATATATTTGTGCCCATTCTTACCGATCAATTTTCAGAGATATCAAAATTGAATATATTGAAGTGGAACTAATTTGCAAGGATGCCTCTATTTCGTGATATATCAAATTTCGGTCTTGCTTTATCAGTTCACGCGCAGCATCCACGTTTTGTAGCACAACAACCGATTTTGGAAGACCTTCACGAACGATTGAGTTTAGTATACCAGTGATATGGTTTTCGATGGTGCTTCATAGCCATGCAAGGAACTGAGTTCATCGACACATTCTTAGATAGTTCACGTCGAAAGTTGTGAAAAATAATCCTACGAAACCCTTGTCTTAAAATTTTCATTTCTTAAACAAATTGATAGCAATCCTCGTAAAACAATAAATCAGCAGACACACTTCTAACAATTTGCAAATATAAAGTCTCGATGCAACCGGCTTTGTGTGCGTTTTGCACTTTGTTTAACTATTTCGGACGAAGTAGTACTGGCATCAATAGGCACAGTGCCGATTGACTCATAGATTTCTAGGAGTTCTCCAAGAAGGTAGGTTGAGGAGATAAAAGCTAAATCGAAGAAAGCGCTGATGGCTATACCGGAAAGGGACTATTTGGCATGTTTCGAAGATTGGAAAAAACGTTGGCATAGGTGTATTTTATCGGGAGGGAATTACTTTAAAGGGGACAAAATAGATATTCATGAATAAATAAATAATTAAAAAAAAAAAAAAAACAAAATATGCGATACTTTTTGAACACACCTCGTATATGTAAAATTTCAAACTTAAAATGCAGATAAAACAATAATTTTTTTTGAAAATATAAAAAAATGAAATTCAGTTTGCATGGGGTTTGTACAAACGTTAGATAGATACCTTATTATAGACCTAGTACCTTGGTTCTGATATTGGATGAAATTAGAAGTGTTCTTATCTAATTTGTATTAAATAAATTTATAAATCTTTATATATAAAATACAAAAAATGTTTCTATGTCCGTCAAACCGATAAACCCCAAACCGGTAACATTTGAAAGTAAACAATGCAAGTAAATTGAAATTCCACTAAAAACAAAGCCTAATGCATATTCGGTATATTTAAGAAGTCGATTTTCTAATTTTCCTATACAAAAAGGTTTTATTTTTTTAACATAAACAAAAAAAAATAAAATAAAAAACAGCTTTTTCAGCTTTCCCCAATATATTTTGGGTAAGATCAAAGAAAGTGGCATTTTTTAGTATGATTTTAAGTTAGCCCAAGCCCATTTTGATTGCGCTGCAAAAAAAAAAAAAAAAAAACCAAATAGTTAAAATGCCATCAAAGAGAACTGAAATTGTACAAAACACAGCAGATGCCAAACGGAAAAGAGCTGAAAGAGCAGCCGAAAAAAGGTTAAATTTGCATGGGGCTACTCCTAAAAAGGGGGCGTGGCAACTTTGCTCTGACATATAAACTGACTAGCATCAGAAAAAGCATAAGTTTGAAAATCCAGTTCGATATCATGAAAACTTTTCGAGAAAAAGAGCATTGCAACAAACAGACGGACGGACATGGCTAAATCGATTCATCTCGTCGAGCTGGACAATATTATATTTATATACTTTATGAGGTCTCCGATGCCACCTTTAATGTGTTACAAACGATAAAAATAGTACTAATAAAATATTTCTCAATTCTCTACAAAATTTTCATATATAGAATTCAATTGCGGTTTGACAGTTGAGTAATGTTTTATAATGTATTCCTCAGGCACCTATAAAATATTTTTTATTTTTTATTCAAACTTTAATGGAATCCTGTTTGAAATTTAAAAAAATCCCGAGTCACATTAAAAATATTTTTATGAATTTCCAAATTTGCAGTCTCAAGGAATATCTTTTGCGTTATAGTTGAAAATCTTTTATCACATATAGTTTAGAACAATAACTCTTTAGGATTGTAAGACTGAAAACTATTATTCAATTTTTATACCCTGTACCCAAAGGGTAAAAAGGGTATATTAAGTTTGTGCGAATGTATGTAACAGACAGAAGGAGTAGTATATATATATATAGTATATATATTTTTGATCAGCATTGGAAGGGGAGTCGAACTAGCTTTGTCTGTCTGTCCGTCTGTCCATCCGTCCGTCCGTCCGTCTGTCCGTCTGTCATGCTGTCTGCCGTATGAAAACGATTATTTCGGAGACTATAAGAGGTAGAGCTTTCAAAATTGAATCTTACACTCTCCTCTAGGCCGTCAAGTGTGCACTTACAAACGGTTTTTCTTAGACCCATTTTAAGGGGTACCCCCATACCCCAAAATTTTGGGTTTTTGCATAAAAACGTCATTTTTTTTTTATTTTAGGAAGTTCAAATTTAGTAAAAATTATGTCTTTGATGGTCCCAATAAAATATCTAAATATGGATAGGACCAACAAAATATTAGGTATAGCCCCCCATACAAATTTACCCCAAAATTTTGGGTTTTTTACATAAAAACGTCATTGTTTTTTATTCTAGAAAATTTAAATTTAGTATAAATTATGTCTATGATAGTCCCAATGAAATAGACCAATATGGGTAGGCCCAACAAAATTTTAGGTATAGCCCCCATACAAATTTACCCCAAAAATTTTGGGTTTTTACATAAAAACGTCATTGTTTTTTATTCTAGAAAATTTAAATTTAGTATAAATTATGTCTATGATAGTCCCAATGAAATAGACCAATATGGGTAGGCCCAACAAAATTTTAGGTATAAACCCAATCAAAGATATACCCGATTTTTTAAGTTTTTCTATGAAAATCCAATTCAATGAGGTATGGTAGTCAAATAGAACCGATCTTAAGGTTCATAAAGATTGGGTACAGGATATCTTGCAGTCGAGTATACTCGACTTCAGCGTTCTTTCTTGTTTTTAATCAGAACTGCATCGTGTAAATATATTTCGAATTTATTTTGTAAGAAAATAGACCAGCCATTGTCAGTTAATTGTAAATTTTTCTGCTCAAAAGTGTTTGCAATAAATTTTGTTTTATTTTTTGTAGTTATTACTTTTGATGCATTATATCTTCATTTTAAATCAAATGATTTGAATGTGCCAGATTTACAATTTTCAAGTTTTTTTTATTTTTATTTTTATGTCAAATTACAACACAGCTAAACTCAATTAAAGTCAAAAATGAATAAATACAGCAACAATAAAAAAAAAAAATAGAAAATAAAAAAATAAATAAAAAACATTTAATTTTATTCGCCATAATTTGCATGTTTCGCTTCGTCGCTCTTAGAGACTAAATCGGACCTGAAGCAATGTGTATGGTACACAAAAAAAAAAAAAAAACAAACGTATGTGCGCTAAAATAAATGCGAATATTTATCAAATTTTTAATCATAATTCCAATTAGATTATATACATATATATATATATATATATATTGTATGTACAGATGTATAGGTATGCATATACTATGTATAATTGTATGCGCCCTATATAAAAATTTATTTGGCGCTGATATATTTTTTTGATTTTTTTTTTATATTTTAGCAAAAATATTTTCAAAAAAATAAATAAATAAGTTATACACCGCTAACGGCTAAATCACTAAACGCTTCACTTTGCTCCGCATTCCGTTGCTTAACCCATTATGAACCAACCAAACAACCAAACCAAAATCATCAGTGGCGCAAATTTAGACGTGCGCAAAATTTATTTAGTTCATTGAATATATTCAACTTGATTTTTGCATGCCTAACTGCCTGCTATAACCCCCCCTCTGCCCGTTGGGCAGTTCACTTTATTTCGATATTTAAATGATTTATATATTTATTTGCTAGAATTGTTGGTTTTATTATTTGTAGGTGCTGCATGCGCACTTCAATATGGATGAATAGATACAGATACAAATCGTCAGATGAACAATCAGACTGACGGACAGACAGACGGATAGTCAATCAGTCAGTCAGTCAGTCAGTCATTCATTCAATGCAGAGCTAATAATAAATTTTTCAAAAATGAACTATTTATTTATTTTGTTGCCTTTTGGTTTATTTGTACGACTTGTTGCTGTTGTTGTTGTATTTGTTGTTGTTGTTTTTAATATGATTATTGCATTTCAAGTATGCGTTGTCTATCTGTTAGTTCATCCATTTATTTATGTATCTATTTGCCTGCCTATTTATTAGATTGTCCTAATAGCACTGTGGTCGCTGCTTTTCATATTTTATTAAACATTTTTCCAATATGGCATACGTTTTGGTTTTGTTTTATTCTATTTTTTTCGATGTATTTATTGATATTTACAAACGCATCTACTTCATTCTTCTACATTTTCGATTTTTCTCTTAGAATTTTAATTTTAATAATAATTTTTCTATTTGTTGATTTTTCAATTCATTTTCGCAATTTCTAAAGCAATTGAATTGAAAACGGACAAAGTATTTAGATGTATCGATGCACAGACCTGTATCTTTTATATACATAGGCTTGTAATTTTTCGAAGTCGATCGTTTTTAATATTAATATTTCAATTAATGTATTCGGTGTATTAGAATAGTTTCATAAAATCGAATACATTAAAATGTGCAGAAAAATGCAACTATAGATTTTCACAAGCCTCTCATGCATATCATATCAAGTCCGAGTGGTGTGCGGGCCACCACATCAGACTCAGCTTGACGTAAGAGGCGTCTAAAGAGACAACCCTCAGGATGAGGTTAATTCGCAGGGATTGGTCCCTCAACCGGAAAACAACTTTAAACCATAAGATTACACGAGCCATGTATAAGACGGCTAGAAGAAACAAAAATGGCAGAGAGAGAAGTGAAAATCCAACCGTGGTGAGCCCCGCGGCAAAGGCATGGATTCTGGAGGCCCCAACTACCGTTAAATCTGCTAGTCATAATAACAAACCCCGGGAATTTTTTTTCAAAGATATTGAAAATAATTCCCGCAAGATGGGACTAGCGGTGAACGAAAGTAAGACGAAGTACATGGTATCCTCTCGCAAATCAATATCACGACCTATAAATTTTGTACTATGGAGAATTTCACCTTCGATGTTGTAGAAAACTTCGTCTACTTGGGCTCTCAAAAAAACAAGAGCAATAACACCAGCCTAGAAATTAGACGAAGAATTATTCTGGCTAATCGATGCTACTTTGGTCTCGGTAAACAAATGCGAAGTAGAGTTTTATCCAGAACAACGAAAATCAAACTCTACAAGACGCAGATTATGCCAGTCCTGATGTATGGGTCAGAAATATGGGTCATGTCAGAGGCTGACAAATCGGCGTTTTGAACATTTGAGAGAAAAACTCTTCGTAAAATCTTTGGTCCTGCCAGAGTGGACAACGAGTACCGTATTTTATTATGACATCGATACAGTCATGCGCATTAAGTATAAACGATTGCACTGTGCTGATTACGTGCTTCGAATGAATGAAGAAGCTCCAACGAGAACGGTGTACGATAAAAACGATCGACAACGGTGACGACCGCCGCTGGATTGGAAGGATCGTGTCCTGGAGGACGTCCGGAAGATCGGGATCCAAAATTGGTATCGAGTAGCATTGGACCATACCACCTAGGTTAATACCCTAAGGTATGAACAACAATATCACGTTTACAACAATATCATACAGCAATAAATTTAATAATTTGGCTTAAGAGCCGGATTATGAGAATCTCCCAATTAAGGCAAAATTTTGTAAAACTTTTTTTTTTTTTTTGCATATTTTTTTTTAAGAATAACCTTCTGAAAGGGTTTTTTTTTTTAAATTCGAAATACATACTTTAGAAGATGTTGCCTTTTTTGTCGAGCAATGTTTTCGTGAAAATGACCTTCTTGTCTAGTGGTGCAAGAAGGTCCAGGAAGCAATCAAACCCATTTTCGAAGCGCTGTCATGCAATAATTTGTTGAGCAGATGCCTTGGCTCGAAAACGCAAAAATAGTTATGAGTCGTTCAACGGAGTGCTATGGACATTTGCACCGAAGCATATGCACGCCAAAGTCACAGCAGACTGCAGCTGCCTTCTCAACAAGGGTCTCCCATTTACTCCGAGAGAATCCTCCGGCCTCCGACTGTATAAACGATCAGTGGAAGCGTATCTCAAACTCATTAGCCACGGCAGCCAAAGAGGTTATTGGCTTTACTAATCCTCGAAGGCAGACATGGTACGATGAGGAATGTCGCGTCGCTACTGCAGAGAAGAATATGGCACGACAAAGAACTCTGCAGGCGGGAGCAACACGAGCTGTTGTTGAGCGATATAGGGAGAAATGGTTTTTATCAGGGAAAAATTTTATCAAAAAATCAATCAAGGAGCTTCGTTCTGCAAGGATGAACTACGAAACATGGATATAAATGTCTTGTAATCACTAATGCTATGGAGGAGACCCTTCTCTACTCTACTTGGGGGCGATGACGGAAACAATACCGCTGGTGGAGATAATGAATATCTGGGTCCTCCGACCGATGATGAGATTTCTGTGGAGCTACCAGACTATGACGAGGTCTTACAAGCTATACAAAGGCTTAAAAATAACAAAGCGGCGGGCGCAGACGAACTTCCCGCAGAGTTATTTAAGACCGGCGGCGACGAGTTGATTGGATGTATGCATCAACTCTTGTGTAAAATATAGTCTGGTGAGCGTATGCCTGATGACTGGAACCTAAGTGTCCTGTGCAAAGTCTGCGCAAACTATGTTGAAACTAGTTGCAAGCGATGCAGAAAATTCATTTTTCATTGGCTGCCATTTTGTAAAAAAAAATCACAAAATTATGATTGAGTTATGGGCCAGATTTATATTTATACTGAATCTAACGTCGTTTAATTCTTCCTTTTCAAATGATCCGAAGTTGAGTTATCGTGGCCGTCAGCAGCATACCTTTTTTTGATGCCCCAGTTTAATGGCCGACTTTTTGAACAGCCCTCGTACCAAAGAAAAAAAAAAACTCTTATTTAAAACAGAAATCAAATAACTCTTTGCGTTTTCCAATTATAATTTTTTCAAAAAGCGTCCAGAAAACAGCCTCTCAACCAAGAATACCCACTTAAGCTGACTTAGTTTCTAGCTAATCGTCACTGCTTGAACATAATTCTTCGTTTATTCATCTAATTGAGCACTTCTGGACGAATGCTTCCGCAATTGTTGATAGTAAAATAATTAATTACATTTTGTACGTCAATCCAGATTCTATCTCGAAACTACTATTGTCAAAAAAAATCACGTTCGGTGATTTTATCACAGTCATTTAAAAATCACAGTGTCGCATTGCAACTGAAAATAGTGATTTGTGATTTTCTTGTTCCTAAGTGAGCATGTTCTGTTATGGGCGATTTTGTGCATCGCTCTTCGCGAACATAGAAACTGTTCATTTAGCAGTGATTGGTGCTTTAATCACTCTTCGCAAATCATTTATATTCGCTTGAACACTGAAACCTGTACAAACTCAATGGTACATTCCAGTCACCAGTCACTTGATTCGTCAAAACGTGCAATTCACTGAAAGTGATTTCTATTGAAACGATTCAATGGTGAAAGCGGAATCACAAATATTATTTTTTGTGCAATTTCGATTTTCACAATAAAAACAGTGATTTATTTTTTAATGAATTCAAAGAAAGTCGTCTTGTTGAGTTGGTCTCTTGAAACAGTTTAGTTAGCGGCTTTTTGGTGTATCACTCTTCGGAAAAAATGAAACTGCTCTATAATCGCTGAGTTTTTTTCGCGAACTGTAAATTTTATCACTGTTTGCAGTCACTGTGATTTGAAGTCACAGTCGCTAAAGACACTGCTACTCAAAAATCACTCTTTTTGTCAACACTATTTGAAAAAAGAACTAGTAAATAAATTGTATAAACCGAAGAAAACTATTAAATATGCCCAATTAGTTTATTCTACTTCAATCAAATTTAATTGACTCATAAAATAGCAAAATCAAAATTTAATAAAATTATTGCGTTGCGAAATTTAATTTTGAAAATTGTTTTTTTGTTTCTTGAATCTAAGGTGTATAGTATTGTATCTGAAATAAATGAAAAAGTGTAAATATTTTATGCACATATTTTGAATTGAATTTCTATTTTGCGCAATTTCAATCTGGTAATTTGTTAAAACAATTTATTTTAATTAAAAAAAAAAAAAAACTAAAATTTATAATTAATATCTTTTCGTAGTATAAAATGTGTATCTGATTGTATGTAAGATACAAAAATTATTTGCGCAACATAA
This sequence comes from Leucophenga varia, assembly GCA_018903435.1. Taxonomy (NCBI): domain Eukaryota; kingdom Metazoa; phylum Arthropoda; class Insecta; order Diptera; family Drosophilidae; genus Leucophenga; species Leucophenga varia. The sequence goes on along the minus strand of JAEIFJ010001285.1, from coordinate 56,631 downwards.
GTTTTTGTACATTTTATTTTGGCAAATTAACAAAATTATTTAATAAAATTTTCAAAAAACCAAATTATTTTTGTATAAATATTTTCTTTCGAAATTCTTTTTGAATATTTTGGAATGAAAAAAATAAAAGCATTCATTCTCATACATAATATTCTTAATTATGGCAATTTCCGTTTTGTGTAAATTTTTTTGGAAAAAGTAATTTGAAGCATTTTTCAGAGCAATGTAAAAGATTTTTGAATAATCATCTCGACCAGATGTTCAAAATTTATTAGAATAAGTAAAAATTACACGTGTTCAATTTATTACTTTTAGCTAAATGCACTCACTTTGAACACAGCGAGAAAAAAATCAAGTACATTGTACTTACATTAAGCACATCTGTGGTCAAAATTAATTTAAGCATATTTTTTTCTAAAATCAAGCTGATTTTTAAGCTGATTTTTGAGAACAAAATGTGCTTGTATCAAGAACGAGACCACATAAAGTATATACATATATTATTGATCAGCTCACGAGACGAATCGATCTAGCCATGTCCGTCTGTCCATCTGTCTGTCCGTCTGTCTGTCCGTCTGTTTGTCCGTCTGTCTCCGTCTGTCTGTCCGTCTGTCTGTCCGTCTGTCTGTCTGTCTGTCCGTCTGTCTGTTTATTTCTTTGCATTTTTTTGGTGAAGATATTAAGATATTGAGCTGAAATTTGAAACTTAAGGTTTTCTCGGAACGACTACTTTGTATGTTAAAAAGGTGCTACGCCCATTTTTAGGTATAGCCTCCATACAAACTTACAGGTTTTTTTTAAATTTTTTTATATGAAAATAGTATTTATTTATGAATGAATTCACTTCAAATAAGGTGAAAACACTTCTAAAGTCATCTAATGTTAAAATCAAGGTGCCACGCCCATTTCAGGTATAGCCCCCATACGAACTTACCATTTTTTTCGTTTTTTTTCAAGAAAATAGTTATTATTTTTTATGAATGTATTTGCTACGAATTGATTAAAAACACTTCCTATGTCATCTAATATCAATACCAAGATGCCACGCCCATTTATAGGTATAGTCCCCATACAAATATACCGCCCATTTTTGTAAGAAAATAGTTCTTATTTATGAAGATATTCACTCAATCTGGGTAAATTCACTCTAATGTCATCCTTTGAATGTACTACCGATATGACAAGGATCGGGTCGCTATAACTTACAGACCCTACACAACCTTCTATATTTTTTTATTTTTTCAAGAAATTTTTGTTTTGTTATGTAAAATTTTACATATATATGTTACTTCTAATATGAGCCCCAACTTGAGATGTCCCCACCCAACATCTTTGCGGAAAATAATGTACGTCACTGATGATCATACAAATTTTGTGTGGTGGCTATTTGAGCTTCGGTTCTACCGAAGCTAACGCTTTTCTTGTTTTTGTTTCGCTTATATGGTGCCACGCCCATTTTTTAAATGGTTTATACCTTTATCGGTATAGTTCATTTCTCTTGATTATATGATACTTTTATATTAGGACACGCCCACCGTCAATTCAGTCTACTTTACCGGTCCTACTAACATGAGACCTATTTTCATTTCTCCAACTCAAATATTTATATATGCTATCTTTTAAGTTGGACTAAAAAATCCACATCTACAAAATTTTATTGAAATCGGCTGAGTTGTTTCAAAAATATTCGATGAATTTATGATCAATGCTATGGGCCCACCGCCCATTTGTCAAAAACGACATATATCCCATCTTTTAAGCTGAACCAAAAGATACACATCTTCCAACTTTCACCTAGAATAGTTAAGTAGTTTCGGAGTCTTTAAAAAACGAATATCGGAACAGAAGATTTTTAAATAATTGGATTTTTAATAAATACTTAAGGTGCACTAAATAATTGCAAGTTGCACAAATTATCATCTTCGAGCTGAATTAACGGGTCCAATTTCGTATTAAGTTTATAAATAAAATTCGATCGGTAAGTATTCCCAAAAATTATCAAAGGAGAATTTATGTTCATAGAACATATAGGTCATGACACTATAGAGGGATTTTCGTACGCAGCCTTCCTTGTTCAAGCCCAAACAGAGCTAGGTATAGAAAACTCCCTAGTGAACCTTATCAAGCAAATGTTAAGTGCAGAGTTGTTAACGCTGAATTAGGTAATTCAACGCTTGAAGATTCAGAAAAGTCACAACTCAAGGTTTGGTTTAGACCCCGCTTTATGGGTCTAGTATGAAATATCTAAACAATTAAAGTAGACGGAATGAGTACAGTTTGTGTTCGTGTCAGATAATAAAAACAAAAACAGAACAATGAAAAAACTAATTTTTAAAATATTTTAATTCTTTAAAAGTTTATTTAAAAAGTTGAATTGGTATATGTATTGGTCTATTCCATGATGCAATTATACCAAGTGGTGTACTCGTATTCTGTCTCTTTCTCTTCTCTCTCTCTCTCGTCAGTTTACATAAAAATTTCTCAATAGTTTTTTTACGCTCTCAGAATTCTTTCAGCTGAGTTGACAGACAGAGAGTAAGAATAAACTATCTAGTATAATTGCATCATAGCCTATCCAATGGTTCAATTATGCAAGGTTATGTTAAGCGCTCTTGCTCTCTCGACGTATTACGTACCAACGTACCAGCATATTTTATTATTATGATAAGAAACTAAAAAGGAAACACAAATTTTCTATCGCATTCACACATGGAAAGCAAAATAAAAATTAAGAGTAAGCTATGCTTTCAGCAGCTATCAGCTAATCAGCAGTGATGCATTTTAAATATCTGAATCCTAATCCATGTTCAGAACAGAACAGTACAGAACAGTTCCAAACTTTTTAAATTTTAGTTTCTTGAATTTCAACTTTAAATGAGAGCGAACACCATTTAATCCAACCAAACTAGAGCCACAATATTATCAATATTATGAGTAAAATTTAATTAGCTGCACCATTTAAAAATCTTTTAAATATTTTTGAATTCTATAAGCAAATTTCATTTTGTCAATTTCGTCTTTTATTCAAAAAAAAAAAAAAAAAATATACTCAATTACATTCCGACAGACTGTTCTAATTTTAGCTACGCCAATAAATCTGTGTAAATCTAAATAACAAAGGTAAAAAGACATCGAAACCACCTTAAAAGCTAAAACAGAGAAGAAGGCAAGGAGTACAAAAAAACAAATAAATAAATAAAAAGAAAACAAGGAAAACGTTAACTCCGGTGGAACCGAAGCTTCAATACCTTTCACACGATGATTAGATTAAGTTTGGTTTGTATGGGGCTTTTTACCGAACTGGGGCGTATACCCTAGTAAATCATGTTGATCATATTGTCACACAAGTAGCTTCAAAATATTTACCCATATTTCCATATAAAAACTCAAAAAATTACCCAAACTTGTATGGAAGCTGTACGCTAAAGTTGTCCCACCTAAACCATGGGTCCTTTTCTAAAGTTTTAGCCGTATTCGATATAAATCGCTTCCTTATTCATAAGAAAAACTTCAAAATTGACGGAAACTTTGTATGGGGCTACATGCTATAAAATGGTTCCACCTAAACCATGGCTCCTTTTCTATAGAAGGGCTGCTAATAGAAGTGTTTTTGTTGTATTTGAAAGAAATTTTTTTCGTAAATAAGCCATTTTTAAAAAAAAAAAGGAAAAACTTATAAATATTTTATTTTTTAAATATTTTTTTTTTTTTTTTTTTTTTTTTTTTCTATATCTTTTTATTTTAATCTTTAAATATATTTTCTTTTTGGTCCCCCTCCCTCTTCTTAAAACTTTTTTAAAAATTCCCTTTTTTCCTTTTTTTTTGGAAAAACTCGAAAAATTTGTTTGGGGATTATGCCTAAAAATGCGCGTGATCGACTCGTTTGATTATGAATTTATTCACCTTTTGGAGTCTACGACGTCTCCTTTAATGTGTTACAAACTTTCTGACAAATTGTGTATTCCCTTTCACGCCATGTGTGACGGGTATACAAAAAAATCTTAGAAGGCAGAAAATTAATCTAAATCATATCAACAACTTTTCTGCGTTGTGATTTATTTCGATTTTATTTCTGGCAAACATAAACATCAGACAACAACAAAGAAAATACAAAAATATATTTAAGCACTCAGCTATGTGGCAAAGTGAAAATACGCTTTTCATAATAATTTAATTTCGTTAATTTTCTATTTTATAAGCAAATTTCAACAATTTCAAGCGTCAACGAAAAAGTCGACGATGGCGGCAGCGGCATTAGCAGCAGCATTGAAAAAAAAAAAAAAAAAAAAAAAATAGCGCATACGCCCAAGTGGCCCAAAATAAATGAATTTAAATAAAAATTCAAATAAAATTTAAAAAAAAAAAAAAAAAAAAATTAAAACGAATATCAAATAAAAATCTAAGCAGTGCGCCATATAAATCTATTACAAATTCAATTGTGTATGATTTGTAGTTTGGATATTATGAAATAAATATGTTGTCGAGATCAGATACATGAAGGAGTAACTTTGAAGGGCCCTTTATATAGCTTTTTTTGATATAAAATCACTTGGAAACTCTGATATCCGCAAACTCTATTGGGGCGCAAAAATTTTGCAGCACTGTAGAATATAATCAAAGTTTACGCTTCTCTACTTTAGTGAACGTATTTCTCTCTAAAGGAATGTCAACTCTTTTCGACTTATCTGCTACACACAGTTTAACCCGGATAGAGACATGGTGGGCTTTCTATTTGGAATGTGGGTACTGCGACTATATATAGGTCTTTTCTACTCTAATCCATGGTTAGATTATAACTCTAAGGATATTTTCTGTTGATTTGATAAGCCTTAGAATGCCATTAGTCGAGGAACGTCTGGCAGTGTACGCTATTTAGCCTGCCGAATATCAGTTTTGAGAGACAGAGTCTCTGAAGTAATATTTCTCAATGAGAGTATTGCTGAAACCCAGCTGAGTGCACAGAATGGTGCAGAGCTGATCATAGGCTGGCTAATTCGTCTATAACTTTATTTTCTACGATTCCTCTATAACCAGGGACCCAACATTGGGTGGTTTTACGTCCCTCAAATAGACGTTAAATGTGTTAAAATTTTTAAAACTACGCGACGCATTTTCTTGCGTTCTTCTTTTTAAATTGATAGAGTAATTAAGGTGGAAGGTTTATATTTTGGAAAATTTTGACCGGGGTTTAATGGGCGCCTTGAAACTGGAAAAGCCAAATATTTGGAACAAAAAGACGTTAAAAATTTTTTAGAATTCAGGTGAGCAACAAGACGGGATTTTAAAAATTTGACCCGGGGCCTAATGGGGGCCTTGAAACCGGAAAAGCCATATTTTTGGAGTGAATAGACGTAGAGACTTGAGACAGGGCTCATTTGAAAGATGGTTAAAAACATTTTTTGGCGTTCAAGGTATTCAAGGGATTTCCTGAATTTGGACCAGGGACCCAAATGTGTACCCAATATAGATTTTTTTACCAATTTTTTTTTTTTTATTACAGGTGAGCACTTAGACGGAATTTTAGAAAATTTTGAACCGGGGCCTAATGAAAGTCTTTAAAAAAAATCATACGTTTGGATTGAATAGACGTTGAGACTTGAACTGGGCGCATTTAAATGATGGTTAGTCGTGTTTAGGGAATTTCCAAAATTTCAACAAATTTTTTAAACAATTTAGCAAAGCCGCGGGTACTTGCTAGTATCTTAGAAAGAAAAAGCTTAGACCTTTCGAAAAGTATACATAATATTTTATTTCGTATCCAATCTGTGTGTATTTTCAAGGCGAATAACTTTTAAATCGATAACTCATATCGATTATTGTAGTCAAAACTATTGAAGCTATCGATGACCACACAATCGATATTTTTGCAGCTCTAGAAAAGAATTGTTTAAAAACGCAAATTTTTGGCAAATTTTTCTTTCAAAATAATTAAATATATTTTTTTTTTTTTTTGACGTTACATGGGCCTTATTTCGATAAGAATTTTCCAATACGTTCTTATTTGATTTTTGTTTTGACGTGTTTGTTAGTCAGAAATTTGCTGTGCTTTTCCGAGTACGACGAGAAATGCTTTTCACGTAAAATTACTCGCTAAATAATTTGTGGCACGCCTCTGTGACCGCCCTCACGTTAATGTCCTATTTGTGAATTTGCACGAGCCTTCTTAATTCTTGTTTGTTTCGTTCAGTTTTGTTCGCTTTTAGTAGACATATTCATTAGAAATATATATTTAATTATTTGAACGTTGATATTTGTTGTTGTTTTTGTTGTTGTTGCTGTGCAGCTACAATATGAAATTTCTTGGCATCTGCATTTTCGCATCGTGCAACACTTGCAGCTAATCAAAAATAATATTTATACGACTACTGATCCCCATAATCATCCACCCACCCCCCGTTTCGTATGCAGTTTTATATCTCATTCTCACTGACTGAATATTCTAATTAGCACTTTCTTTTTCTTGCTTCTTTCAGATTGACGCCTCGACGACGCGCAGCGTATTCGATTTGGCTTTTTACAAAAAACTAAATAAATTATTGAAAAATGTGCAAACTGAAATTAAACAGGTTGGTTCACTTGGATACTCGCTGGTTGACGTTTTCTCGGCGACTATGGGCACAAGATGACACTAAAATCTTTCCCGCACACATGTCTATCGCCTTAAATGTTGATTTTGATTTGCCGTGGTGCAGATTGTCTATCGCATCTGCATGCAATATTTATTTGCTTTAGTTTTCACCTTTTAAGTTGCTTTGCTATTTTAAATTATTTTTGAATACATTTCGAGCAAAAATATATTACGTTTTTTTTTTTTTTTTTAGAAAATGTGAAATATTTGATTTTTTAAACCAAATTGTTTCAGAAATTAGCTCTGTTCGATTACTTTGCCTATAAAGTTCAAGTAAAGTTCAAAAACTTTGTGACACACAAATTTTTGAATTTTAATTAGTTTTTTTTTCTTTTTTTTTACCCCCCCCACATAATGTGAAGAGGGTATATTCTTTTTGTCAAAAAGTTTGTAACGCTTGAAGGACCGTTCCCATAATATTTATTTTTTCTTATCAGCCGACGAGACGAATCAATTCTAGCCATCCCGTCTGTCCTGTCTGTAAACTTAGGCACTTTTTTAAGATAAAAATTATGAATCAAAATATTTGGAACGTGTAAGCTTTTCTCGGCAACGACTATTAGTTGAGTTCGAGACTTAGAGTGGCACTGGCCCATTTTGTGGTATAGCCCCACAAACTTACCGTTTTTCGATTTTTGTATAAAAATGTAATTATTTATGAATGTATTCGCCCCAATTGTGTAAAACATTTGTTTTGTCATCCAGTGTCAAAACCAAAATGCCACGCCCTCTTTAGGCACAGCCCCCATATAAACTTTCCGTTTTTCCGATTTTCCGATTTTTTGTATAAATTTGGCTAAAACATTCTAATGTCATCCAATATCAAATCAGATGTGCCACGCCCATTTTTGGTATAGCCCCCATACAAACTTTCCGACCATTTTCGATTTTTTGTATGAAAATGGTTATTATTTATTCATGTATTTACTCCATATTGGGTAAAAACTCTTCCAATATCATGGTGCCACGCCCATTTTTAGGTGTTTCTTGCATACAGCCTTACTGCCCATTTCCAGATATATTCGAGAAATATGTTGTTATCATATTTGTATATTTAGCTCAAATTTTTAAATTAATATTATGTGTAAACTTAGGTGACCACTGATGATTACACATAAACTCTTTAAAGATTCGTTTTTTTTTTTTTTTTTTTTTTAAATTAATTTTTTTTTTTTTTTTTTTTTTTTTCATTTTCCTTTTTAAAAAATAAAAAATTTTAAACCAAAATTTTTGGGGTAAAAAAAACCCATTAAGGGGAGTTTAAACTTAGAGTGGACTGGGCCTTTGTCGTGACCCATTTGTTTTATCATGCTCGTGCGGTTTCGCGTTGGAAAAATTTAATGTCGTGCGTGTTCGTAGCCCGAAAAACACCAACCACAAATAAACATAATTTTTATACCCTGTACCAAACCAAAAGGGTAAAAGGGTATATTAAGTTTGTGCGAATGTATGTAACAGACAGAAGGAGGCAAGATAGACCATATAAAGTATATACATTCTTGATCAGCATTGGAAGGGGAGTCGAACTTGCTTTGTCTGTCTGTCCGTCCGTCCGTCCGTCTGTCCGTCTGCCATGCTGTCTGCCGTATGAAAACGATTATTTCGGAGACTATAAGAGGTAGAGCTTTCAAAATTGAAACTTAGACTCTCCTAGGCCGTCAAGTGTGCACTTACAAACGGTTTTTCTCTAGACCCATTTTAAGGAGTACCCCCCATACAAATGTACCCCAAAATTTTGGTTTTTTGCATAAAAACGTCATTGTTTTTTATTCTAGGAAGTTCAAATTCAGTATAAATTATGTCTATGATAGTCCCAATAAAATATCCCAATATGGATAGGACCAACAAAATTTTAGGTATAGCCCCCATACAAATTTACCCCAAAATTTTGGGTTTTTACAAAAAAAACGTCATTGTTTCTTATTCTTGAAAATTTAAATTTAGTATAAACTATGTCTATAATAGTCCCAATGAAATAGACCAATATGGGTAGGCCCAACCAAATTTTAGGTATAACCCCATTCAAAGATATACCCGATTTTTTAAGTTTTTCTATGAAAATCCAATTCAATGATGTATGGTAGTCAAATAGAACCTAACTTAAGGTACATATAGATTGGGTACAGGGTATCTTAAAGTCGAGCATACTCGACTTCAGCGTTCTTTCTTGTTTTCTTACGATTTAAATATTAAATGACTTCTCTCGTCTAGTTGGACATCGATTTTTATATAAAAAAGGTTTAATAATAAAAAAAATAGTTTTATTATCTGAGCGATAAAACAGGGTTTTGAACTTAGAATAATCGAAACAATTAACCTACTAGGCTCATGTGAAATTTAGTAAGCGATTAAACAAATATTTTTCAAAAAAAATGTCTATTATTATTTTTTTAGGTCAAAAATTCTATCAAAATTTTTTTCTAGGTCGTGAAAGTCCTCAATTTTGAAGTATAATCTATTTTATGCAAAAAAAAAAAACTCTCATGTCAATTTTTTTTTTTAAATTTTTTGAAATTGAAATTATTTTTCAAATATTTTATCGATCCATTTGATCGTTAATATCGCGATATTGAAACTGTTGTACGCAGAAAAATTCACCGATTATTGGAACCCTATTTATATATGTATATAAAACTTCTCCCATGCTTACTCGGCTATACTTCTTAAGTGACAAATACTTTCGTTGTAACAAAAAATATCGAAGTATCCCGGTTCGGGACAGTTTGGCGGAAACCCGGTTCCAGTCATTTGAGATATTTTATTTTATTATTTATTATTTCTTATTTTATTATTAATATGTTTGCGATCATCCCCTAGGATTGTTCTAAATCGTTAATAAGAAGGCCCGTATTTGTTTTAAATCGAATAATTTTTAATGGTGCCGCAAAGTCACGAAAGTTTACATGGGAACATAACACTTTTTCGCAGATTGTAGAAACCTGGAAAAATGAATCATAGAATAACATCCAATCATTTATTATTTAATTTTGAAATATTTTCATTTTTTTATACCATTCACACATAGTGTAAAACAGGAATATTCAGTTTGTCGGTAAGTTTGTAACACTTTAAAGGAGGCATCGTAGACTTTACAAATTTATTCGCTCAGTTTTAAAGATAGTAAGCTGAAATTTTAAACTTAAGCTTTTCTCGGTCCTGTGTACTTTCTATGGTAAAATCAATGTGCCACGCCCACTATTATTTATAGCACCCATACAAACATCCATCATTTTGTCATGTTATAAGAAAACAAATTTATGTATAGAGCTAATGGCTTTAAATATGGTACGAATGCTTCTTATATCAAGTCAAATCTCCAGTTTTAAATTGATTCAGATCGGACCGCGAATTTCAAAATTTTTTAGAATATTTATAGTTTGTTTAGTATTGAAGCTAAAATTTAATACAAATGCTGAACACGAAGATCTATCCACGTCAAATCATGTGTAACAGGTAAAAGCTTTGGTCCAACCGAATTTAACTTTTTTTTTTGTTTATATTTACATTTTACTTCTTTTTTTTTTTAATCTGTAAAAAAAAATATTTAATATAATATTTAAAAATGAAATAAGGAAGATTGATTGTTATTCTATGCCCATTTTTAAAAAGGAACCATCGTTATCCATAAAATATCTGATTAAAATATATTCAGGTTACAAGTTTCGAAATTAAATCCACGCAAAAGTATTATTTTCCCATGTATAACACATGGGAAACTTCAGGGGCTTTGCGGCACCGTTAAATATTATCCGATTTGAAAAATAATACTTATTTTTGATATAGAAAAATCCTAGGGGGTGTCATTAGAAGTGTTTTTACCCAAATTTGAGTGAATAGTTTCATAAATAATACCTATTTTAATACAAAAATTTGAAAATGGGCGTTAAGTTTGTATGGGGGCTTTATCTAAAAATGGGCGTGGCACCTTGGTTTTGATATTGGATGTCATTAGAAGTGTTTTACCCAAATTTAAGTGAATAGTTTCATAAATAATACCTATTTAATACAAAAATTCGAGAATGGGCGGTAATTTTGTATGGGGGCTATATTTAAAAATGGGCGTGGCAGCTTGGATTTGATATTGGATGACATTAGAAGTATTTTTTCCAACTTCGAGTAACTACATTCATAAATAATAGCTATTTTCATAGAAAAAATCCGAAAAAAACCGTAAGTTTGTATGGGGGCTATACCTTAAAATGGGCGTGGCACTTAGCTTTTAACACTTAAACTGCTTAGACCTGAGAAAAGCTTAAGTTCTGAGTTTCAGGTCAATATCTTTAAAACTGAGCGAATGAATTGCAACATCAAAATATATATACTTTAAGGACGACGTCCCTTTAATGCGTTAAAAACCTTCCAAAAATGATAATACCCCCACACATGTGTGCGGTAAAAAGTTTCTTGTCAGAGGGAACCATTTTGTGAATTCGGTGAAAGTACTAGTATCTATGTCTAAAGTATGTACTTCAACATAAAGAGTAAAAAACCTATAAGGTTTTCAGGAATGACTGACGTATTTTCTGTACTCCGAGCTACTGAATTTTTATACCCTGTACCTAAAGTGTAAAAGGGTTTATTAAGAGGCTAGACAGAACCTATAAAGTTTATTTATTCTTGATCAGCAATTCAATGGGAGTTGAACTAGCTTTATCCGTATCTCCGCCCGTCCGTCCGTCCGTCTGTCATGCTGTCTGCCGTATGAAAACGATTATCACGGAGACTATAAGAGGTAGAGCTTTCAAAATTGAAACTTAGACTCTCCCTAAGTGTGCACTTACAAACGGTTTTTTCTAACTCCATTAAAGGAGTCATCGTTTATGTATATCTATTGATCAAGTCGATGAGGCAAATCGATCTAACCATGTCATGTCCGTCAGTCTGTTGTAGAGTAAATTTTGCCTATGCGTTCCAGTTTATGAGATTTAAAACTGAAACTCAGAATTTAAGCTTTTCTCTCCAACGACTAAAAAAAGTATGAAAACAAAGAAGTGCCACACCCATTTTTAGGTATAGCCCCATACAAACCTACCGTTTTTTTTTTCTTCGATTTTTTGTATGAAAATAGTTTTTATTAATGAATGTATCCACTCCAAATGTGCAGTGTAAATTCACTTCTTCCGAAAGTTTGTCAAAACATTCAAGGAGTCATCGCCTATATATATTAGTGATCAATCCAATTCTGACCATGTCTTCCGCCCATTTACTTCGAATTCGGTAAAAATACATTAAATATCATCCTATCTTTACTCTACTGATATTATAAGAATCAGACCACTATAACATATAGCACCCAAACAAAGTTGCCACCCATTTTCTATATTTTTTTTTTTTTTTTAAAGAAAATGTTTATTATTTTCTCCTTAGGTTAAAATTTTACCCCATTGTTGTGTCTAAACTTTGGTTGTATCGGATTAGTGACTGCAAGCCATCTCTTTTCCAAATTTTACCTAAGCCACTCATGACCAAAAATAGAATAAACTAAAATGTGGCGGGTATTTCAGCTTCGGTTTCCTTGTTGTTTTTTTTTTTTTTTTTGTTACTGTGTTGCATAAAACATTAAACTGATTAAACAAATATAATTCTTATTAAAGGGTTAATCCTATAGTCAAGTTCTAAAGAATTTTCTGCGTAGGTGTGACTTTATGTAGTATTTTTTAGATTATCAAGTAGGCAGTACGTTCATCATTATCTTTATGCACTAGACGCGTTGCGTCTTCTTCGTCCTCGTCATTGTCGTCGTCATTATCATCAACATTTGCGGCATAATTTACAATTATTTCAAGGACACTGGGCACAAAGTTACATTTTTTTGAAACACTGATGAGGATGATCATTGCCGCCATCGACGACGACGACGACGACGACGACGACGGCGACGGCGACGGCGACGGCGACGACGTGGTGGTACGTGGTTGGCAATGCATAAAATGCATATGAATGTCCACTAACTTCTTTAATTTCAACTTCTCTCCGCTGCAGCATGTCGCATTAGCTTGAAACTGCTCAGACACACGTGCGCATGCGCATTCCATGTCGTTTTGTATTTTTATACGCTTCACAGATATTTAAAGATGTAGTGTATTGCGGTTTTATTATGCAATTTGCAATGCCACAGATACAATAGCCCAAATAGAAAGTGTACAAATGGTTCGTTTAGGCCGTTGTTATTATTTTTCCTTGTTTTTGATGCGTTTGTTATTTTTGTTATTTTTGTTTTTCGGTTTTTTTTGTCGTCGTTGCGTTGGTATTAAGTGAAAAATTTCAATTTTAACGCCCGCGTTAATTTACAACTTTGATCTAACTTATACCCATAAACACATACATACATAGGTACATACATATATATATAATATATATATATATATATATATATATATATTGTACTACAAATGCAATATAAACAAACGAAGGCGATCAAGTAGATGAGTTGTGGTTGGGATTGAACAAAGGTGGTAAAGGGCTGGTCTAGATGTACGATTAGTGCGTGCCTCGCTTTGATGAGGCGTACGATTGTCTGTCTGTCCGTCTGTCTATATGTCTGTCTGTATGACCAAAAGTAACTCTTTATGGATCTAAGCAGTTCGTAACAATAAATACAACAACAACAACAAAATGTAAAACAACAAGAGACATCGCCACAGGAGTAGCTCAAAGTTGACCGTGCTGAAGGTGAACCAGTCTTTAGACAGTTCGTATCGCAGTTGCATATTTCAATTTTATACGTTTTCAATGTCAGGCTCTATGGATGGCATACAGATATACTATGTAAGTATGTACACAGACATGAATATAAACGTATATGTTTGCATGTATGTGTTTGCAATAAGTGTTAACCTGATTTTTGAACAAAATCAATGAAATATATGCTCTGTTTTCAAATCAGAGAAAACTTCACATACTACAAAAAGTTTCAATACATCGATTTTATGCCTATTATAGTTTTAATTCCAATAATATTTTTGTAATTGCCAGATATAGTCATTTTGACATAAAGTATTCAATATTTTAATTTTGAATTTGAAAAAGTTGAGGTAGAGATAGTTTGTTATAGTCGAATGTCTCTTCAAGCTACCAAACATTCGTCGTCTTATCGAAATCATGTTTTGTCTACAGATTAGTATATGCTCTATAGTTTTTTTTAGATGAAAACAGAGCAAATTCGATATATCTTGGTTTAGTAAAAAAAAAAATCACAAACACAAAAAAAAACCCAATTAAAATGGGAAATAGGCAAAGTGGTAATATTGGTGAGCTACGGATATTCTACAGAAAGTTATTTTTAATCTCCGAGATAATCGGTTATTTCCGGACAGTCGGATATTATTTTTTTAAGGGGGTCTTATTGTTTGTTACACACATTTAAATTGACTTAAGAAACAAGGGAAAACGTTTACTTCGGTGGAACCGAAGCTAAAATACCCGTTACACAACACTTTTAATAGATTAATGTCACCAGGTGTTTACGATGGAGGCATTATGCATGTCAAATTTGTAGGTGGACATTGGAATTGATTTTACCAAATTTCAATTGCATTCATTCAGAGAGAAAAAAATATTTCCATAGAAAAACTCGAAAATGGGCAGTAAGTTTGTATGGGGCTATACTTAAAAATGGGTGTGGCACCTTGCCTCTGACATACAAACTACCTAGGGACAAGAAAAGCTTAAGTTTAAAATTTCATGTCAATATCTTAAAAACATTTTGAGTAAAACCATCGCAACAGACAGACGGACAGACAGACAGACAGACCCACATGACTATCGATTCGTCTCATTGAACTGATCAATAATATATATACTACTTTATGGAATCTCCGTTGCATCCTTGAATGCGTTGTAAACTTTCGGACAAACTGAATATACCCAGAAATGTTTGTTCTGAAACCCGCGCAATTATTTTGAAAAACGTAGATAGAAGTGACTATGGGACAGTCCCAAACAAGTAGCATATAAAGCGCCATTTTGGTGTCACCTAATCTCGTAGAAGCGGCCTTATGAACAGAGCTAGTACCGACTCATCAGTAGGCACGTATTGGACAGTTCACCTAGCGAGTTGAGCTGCCATTTCGCAAGTATCCGCAATCTGTGTAATCTAGCGTTTCTGTTGCGTCCGCTTGAACAGTATTCCTAGTCTGCCCCCCGAGGGGGCCCGTTATTGTAACTGTTAGTCTAGCGAGGTCTTTATATACGCGAGTTTTCTAAAAGTTTGTTTGAGCGTATTGCATTTATCTAAAGCCAAATCGTTCTACCTTTCCTGCAGCTGTTCAGATTTGATCATTTATTATAGGCCAAATTGAAGAAGTGGTTGCTAATGGCAGAGATTACTGCACCCATTGGAGTATCTATCGGTCTAAGCCGATTTGGAAACGCTAGCTGTTCCCTCTCTCACCAGTAGGTCTGCGTGCTCATTTCCGGAGACATCACTGGGCGCCGGAATCCACGAGAGGATAATAGTGTTTTGCTAGCTTCGTGCAGCAGCTTTTTACAGTCCCTAATCAACTTTGACTTGGTGATGTGAGAACCTAAATCCTTTATGGTAGCTTTGCTGTCCGAGAAGATAAACACCGATCTGTCGCGGACGTTCAGTTCGACAAGCAGCTCAAAGCTGCGAGTATAGCGTGAAACTCGAAAAGATTTCTCAACACCCAGGTCCATCTTTGAGCCATAGATGTATATTGACAGACCTGCATTGCCTCCCAACAGACCAGTCTTCCACTCTTCCCGTCTTCCTCGATTGGTGTCAGGAAATGCTTAAAAAGTTCGTTCGAGGTGCTTTAAAAGACGTGTATAAAATCGTGAGAGGTGATAAATCATAGATATATGCGGAAAAGAAAACATCGACCGTGTGGGTGTTCCAAAACGAGCCAAATCCAATAAAAAGTTGTTGTTTCTTAAGGCGAATGGATCATATGGGCACTGCTCCACTTGAGTAACGTTGCACGCTCAATTCTGAGTGGCAAACAACCATTTGTTTCGGAGAAATTTGTCAAACCAAAAAACGCTCACGAATCATTTTCCATCATAACAAAGTGAGCTCTCACCCAGTCAAAACATCGAACTAATGACTAATCCGCCGTACAGTCCTGATTTTGGCACTCAATGATTTTTTCTATTTAAGCACATCAAGAAAAAACTGCGTGATTAAAGATTCACGAGCGCCGAAGAAGCAGTTAAATACTGAAATGACATCGATTGAATCGATGGTGAGATAGGTGGCCATAAGATATGTTTTTATACAACTTGGAGTAACTGAAAAATTTTGAATCTAAAAATTTAAATAAATAAAATCAGCCACCTCTACTTGAAAACAATTAATTGCAATTGAAAGCCTTTTTAATTTAAATTTTATTGTAGTTTCAATAATAGTTTTATTATTACAATATAATCTCTTTACATGGAACAATGTTTATTTGCCAGTTTATAAAAACACTTTTTATGTTCTTGCTTTTGGTCGAATCATTATTTGCACAAATTTTAATGAATAATCCCAAAACCACGGAAATATTCCCAATAAAAAATCTCTCCCCAATATTTAATAATCGACAAAGCCACGATGGTAAAGTCCATTTAAATTACTGAAAATATATTCAAATCAATATTTATGTTCTCAATATTTGGAATATTTTCACTTGCCTTAGACTGCAGTCACTAAACCACCAAGCACCTTTTAGATCTTCAGCACAGTTGTCATCTTGAAGCGTCATTATCGTTGTCATAGGTTGAAAATTTCATTCCATTATCATATTTTAATGAATCTCCAGCATCTCCCGAATATTTACCTAAACTCAGTTTGTATTTTTCACTTTCGTTGGCAACTTTGATTTCATCGTAAAAAGCAGATTTTGTTACGTTTTCGAAATCTTCCAGCATAATAAGCAATTCGTGTGGTTCGTGTGAAGTTAATTGATGTATGTGATCCAATCCAAGCCAAAAGTTACCGTTCATATCTCCGAAGCCTTTTTTATACTCAGCCCAAGGACGATTGAAATTAACGCTGTCATCTATTCTTCTTTGAATAACCGTCCAACCGCCTTCTCTAGTCTGAAGATCACAGGCAACCGTAAATGGATCACCAGTAGGCAGCTTTATTACATTAACTCCTTCTGTAATACGCTTATCCGCACAACTTTCAGGAAGTTTATTCTCATCATTTTTATTGTTGTTGGGAATATTAGAGTTGTCAACTTGATTAAGTTTTGCAGAAAAATTATTCGCATATAATTTTAGAGGTTGTAAATTTGTTTGTATAACTTTCAAACTGAAATAAAGTATTTTAAAATCATTAAACATATTTTAGTGTACAAAAAAAATGTTAAATTTTACCTATTAATCATTTCATCAACGCCTTCGGAAATCAACGAAAAATTTAACTTATGTAAGTTTTCTTCCATAGCTCTAAGTTCTTGTCTAAATTATTTTTAAATGATTAGAAAATTTGTTAAAATTAAACTCAAATATATTGTTTTTTACCTTAAATTAATATTTTCATTGCGTAGACTTGCAACTTCTATGTGCAAACGCGAGTTTTCCGATTGAAGCTCATTAAACTTTTCGAAAGATAATGTATTCACATCCGATTTAACAAAATAATTAAATTGAAAAATTATTAAGAAAAAGTAAAAAAAATTTGAACAGACACATTTTCGAGCAAAGATTTTTAATATTTTCGCATTCGAATAAAAACGAAAACTGAAAGATTGATACAGCGGAGGAGCATTTAAATACGTCTTATCTCCAGGTTTTGTCTGACATTTGAACTCTGATTTCGTCAATTTTAAGAATTTCACAAGAAATTCAATAAAAAAAAATCGTTAACTCAATTAAATTTAGATTTTTTGTTGTTGGGTCAATCGTTGCTATTCAGATTTTGCAATCCAATAATGCCTTTGTTTTTACATTCGAATAAAAACGAAAACTGAAAGATTAATACAGCGCACAGTGGGGCCAAAAAAGTATCCGTGGACAAATTGATTTTGAGAGCGCATTTCTTAACTGATTTTTGATTTTTTTTTTAATTAAAGCTAATAAAATTTAAGTTTTAATAGCTTTCGGGTTATTCAAATAAAAGTTCCATTGTTTTTTATTAACCTTAAAAAATGAAAAAAAAAAAAAGGTTTTTGTGTTTGAATGCTTCCAGTTTTTGAGATAATACTTGAAATTAATCCAAAGTACCTGGAAGTTGTTCACTTATTATTAGTTTAAAATTTATCATGGGATAGGCTTAATTAAAAAATTTATTTTATTTGTTATTAACAAATATATTTACAAAACTGGAAGCATTCAACCACAATTTTTTTTTAAATTTTTTAAGGTCAATAAAAAAAAAAACTTTTATTTAAAAAACCTCAAGAGCTATTAAAACCGAAATTTTATTAGCTTTAATAAAAAAAATGGGTTTAGAATTGATTCAATTTGTCTACGGGTACGTTTTTTGCCCCACTATGCAGCGGAGGAACATTTAAATACGTCTTATCTCCTTGTTTTGTCTGACATTTGAACTCTGATTCAATGAATTTTAAGAAATTTCAAAAGAAATTTAATAAAAAAAATCTTTATCGCAATTAAATTTAGATTATTTCTTGTTGATAGATGAAGGTGGCTGTTAATCTCGGAAGGTCTTTGCTAGAATTTAGAAGTAGTGTTCTGGTACGTTTTGGGTCAATCGTTGCTATTCAGATTTTACAATCCAATAATGTCTTTGTTTTCACATTCGAATAAAAACGAAAACTGAAAGATTCATTCAGCGCACAGTGGGGCAAAAAAAAATGTATCCGTAGACAAACTGATTTTGAGAGCGCATATCTGAACCGATTTTTGAATTTAATTTTTTAATTAAAGCTAATAAAATTTCGGTTTTAATACCTATCGAGGGTTTTTGAATAGAAGTTTAATTTTTTTTTTTACATTGAAAAAAAAATAAAAAAAAAAAAAAAAAAAAAATTTTTTGTGTTTGAATGCTTCTAGTTTTTAGACAATACTTAAAATTAATCCAGAATTCCTGGAAGTTATTCCTTTACTATCTCTTGAAAATTTGTAATGTGTTTTATTATTTAAACAAATATTTTCATTGGAATGTGTTGGTTTAAGGGTACCCCCCTTATATAAATTACAATTAAATTAAATTTTTTATAAAGTCTATCCCATGACAAACTTTCAAGGAATAGTAAATGAACAACTTCCAGGTACTTTGGATTAATTTGAAGTATTATCTCAAAAACTTTAAGCATTCAAACATAATTTTGTTCTTTAAAGTTTTTAAGGTAAATAAAAAAACAATGGAACTTTTATTTAAAAAACCACGACAGCTATTAAAAATGAAATTTTATTAGCTTTAATTAAAAAAAATGGTTTAGAATTGATTCAATTTGTCTACCGGCTACGTTTTTGCCCCACTGTGCAGAGGAACATTTCAGTACGTCTTATCTCCTTGTTTGTCTGACATTTGAACTCTGATTCCATGAATTTGAACAATTTAACAATAAATTTAATAAAAACAATCTTTATCGCAATTAAATTTATATTTTTTTGTTGTTGATAGATGAAGGTGGCTGTTAATCTCGGAAGGTCTTTGCTAGAATTTAGAAGTAGTGTTCTGGTACGTTTTGGGTCAATCGTTGCTATTCAGATTTTGCAATCCAATAATGCCTTTGTTTTTACATTCGAATAAAAACGAAAACTGAAAGATTAATACAGCGCACAGTGGGGCAAAAAAGTATCCGTGGACAAATTGATTTTGAGAGCGCATTTCTTAACTGATTTTTGATTTTTTTTTTTAATTAAAGCTAATAAAATTTAAGTTTTAATAGCTTTCGGGGTTATTCAAATAAAAGTTCCATTGTTTTTTATTAACCTTAAAAAATGAAAAAAAAAAATGGTTTTTGTGTTTGAATGCTTCCAGTTTTTGAGATAATACTTAAAATTAATCCAAAGTACCTGGAAGTTGTTCACTTATTATTAGTTTAAAATTTATCATGGGATAGGCTTAATTAAAAAATTTATTTTATTTGTTATTAACGAATATATTTACAAAACTGGAAGCATTCAAACACAATTTTTTTTTAAAATTTTTTAAGGTCAATAAAAAAAGAACTTTTATTTAAAAAACCCCGAGAGCTATTAAAACTGAAATTTTATTAGCTTTAATTAAAAAAATGGGTTTAGAATTTATTCAATTTGTCTACGGGTACGTTTTTTGCCCCACTGTGCAGCGGAGGAACATTTAAATACGTCTTATCTTCTTGATTTGTCTGACATTTTAACTCTGATTTCCTGAATTTTAAGAATTTAACAAGTAATTTAATAAAAACAATCTTTATCGCAATTAATTTTGATTTTTTGTTGTTGATAGATGGAGGTGGCTGAGGGGAAAAGGCAAATTCCCAACATAAATAATTGTTTTGTTATCACAAACTTGACATTCAGGGACATAAGAGAGACAGATCGCTGAACGATTTGTATTGCCAACGTCAAAAGTGTCTTAGTCTACTCGACCCAAGTGGTAGTCACACGCAGGACTGTCCTCCATTCAGTTTCTGCAGCTTCTGCTAAGTGGTTCCTAGTTGGCCACAAGTTCGTCGGTGGGACAGTGAGGTTTTGTAAATTGTTTGCAAGTATTTAGCAGTAGTGTTCTGGCACGTTTGGGGTCAATCGTTGGCCAAATATGATTAGCTCCTAAACCTTTTTCAAATTTTCCATCTATTAATGCCTATAGAGGCAAAGTGGTTCCAAAATTTAGGTGATGCTAGCAATCATTGAAATCAGTACAGCGACTGGGGGTATAGCTAAAATAACTGCTTGCTCGTTTCCGGAATTTTACTGTGGTTTTGCAGCGCTGGCTGTCTAAGAAAATGAAAATACATCTGTCCCGCAATCTTAAGCTCCAGAAGAAAGTCGCACGTCATTAGTACAGAATTAAATTTTTATTCAAAAAATCAAAAAATTATAAAAAACTTTATTTTTATTTTTATTTATTTATTTTCTTTTTGTCATCGGTATTTATTTGCGTTAACATTCCATTGAAGGAACTTAAAACACATGCAGTGAAAAACAAGAAAGTATGACAGGAATATTATGTTAATTTAGAATAATATGAATTGGGATCTTTTGCCGCGAAGGTAGATCATCTGTGTGGAGTCTCTTGAGGCGCCTTCTGCATGTGTTGATAGCGAGAGTCGAAGCCAATGGGTAAATAACTACTTTTTACGAGCCCTAGCTTGAATTGGTTAAGTTTATATAAGAACTAGCTACCCCCCCCTTTAAATCAGTCCAGTAGTTTCGGAGCCTATTCAAAACAAACAAACAAACAAACATTTCCTCTTTATACATTAGTATAGATTAAAATTTAAACAGGGAAAAGTGGTAACTTCGGATGAACCGAAACTTAAATACTCATCACACGAATCTATGAATAGTTTATATGGTATCATAAGTTGCTTATATAAAATTTCGAGATGGGATGGGTTGGGATCAATGGTCTGATTCATCCCAAGTTTTGACACAATATTTTTAGCTAAACAAGAAAGAACGCTGAAGTCGAGTATGCTCGACTGCAAGATACCCTGTACCCAATCTATATGTACCTTAAGTTAGGTTCTATTTGACTACCATACATCATTGAATTGGATTTTCATAGAAAAACTTAAAAAATCGGGTATATCTTTGAATGGGGTTATACCTAAAATCTTGTTGGGCCTACCCATATTCGTCTATTTCATTGGGACTATCATAGACATAAATTATACTAAATTAAAATTTTCTAGAATAAAAATCAATGATCAATCAAAATTTTAAGATAAATTTGTATGGGGGCTATACCCAAAATTTTGTTGGTCCTACCCATATTGGGATATTTTATTGGGACTATCATAGACATAATTTATACTAAATTTGAACTTCCTAGAATAAAAAACAATGAAGTTTTTAAGCAAAACCCCAAAATTTTGGGGTAGATTTGTATGGGGGGTACTCCTTAAAATGGGTCTAGAGAAAAACCGTTTGTAAGTGCACACTTGAAGGCCTAGGAGAGTCTAAGTTTCAATTTTAAAAGCTCTACCTCTTATAGTCTTCGAAATAATCGTTTTCATACGGCAGACAGCATGACAGACGGACAGACGGACAGACAGACATAGCTAGTTCGACTCCCCTTCCAATGCAGATCAAGAATATATATACTTTATAGGGTCTATCTTGCCTCCTTCTGTCTGTTACATACATTCGCACAAACTTAATATACCCTTTTACCCTTTGGGTACATGGTATAAAAATCATGTATTACAATTTTCTCTTGAATACAGAATGTAGTTGATGAGCTTGTCAGAGGGCTATGTGCTATAGTTGGCAGATCTCCATTGAATCGGTGTTGTATAAATAGATGGAAATTAGAAATGTTTTTATATAATCATTTATAATGTTTAATTTAATACAAGACAATTTTGTCAGCGAGGTTGCATATTTGATCTGTAAGCATCACTTTGAGGGGTCGAAATTAGGGTATACGTATCGTCGTTTTCCTCCCAATATTCCATCTTATTGGAGGTCAAGAAAATTGGCTTTGGGCTATAGTCTTCAATTACAACACATCCCTTCTATATTTGGCATGTGGGCGCAACATTTTCAGTTTTATCTTCTAAAGCGTACCTCAATGGTTTGCAAAAACTGGCGCTTTGAGATAAGCATTTCGAAAAATAGATGAAAAAATGACTGAACGTAGTCGAGCGTAGTCGAGCGCTGTCGAACTATGGATCGACTTAAACCCTTCGCGGCTACGACTCTGAGTAGCTTTTCTTATCTCTTATTAAATATAGCATTTGCCGATCGAAAGCTGTCATTTGTTATGACGTAGTTTTAATTAATAAAAATATATACATAATATTTACATAAATAACACAAATGAATATTGAGATTATTTATTTTGAGCGAAATAAAAATAAAAATCATAAATACAGTAATTATGAATTAATTAATTTTTTAAAATATTTATTCGAAAAAAAATTAATACTAGCGTAGCTTTGTGGTACTTTTATATGCAATAATATTGGTGAAAAGTCTAAGACAAAAGCCGTAAATTGCTGTTGAGTTTTATTTAAGTGAAAAACATTATGATTATGGGTACGTTTTATTAAATTACTCTAAACTAATGATTACCATTAAAGAAAAATGTAATAAACATGCAATTTAAAAATCACATCGAAAATGCAGATCTTGTACAAAAATAATGATTTTGGTGTGAATTATGTTCTTTTATCATTTATTCTAGGAGTGAATACGAGGTGTGCTCAAACATTATCGCGAATTTTGAATTTTCGCGGGTTACGTATATTCGAATTTCGATTTTTTTTGGCGTTATGTTGGTACTCATGTCTCTCACTTATGCCGACAAGCTCGGCCATTTTGAATGTTCACTTAATTGTTGACAGCTGCTTTGCTTGCACGTGTTTTGGATCGTCTTCGATTTTTACCTATTCAAAAAAATAGATCAAAGAACCTGTATCAAATTTTTTTTTTCTGAATGGAAGAAATGGAATAAAAATGTTGAAGAAGGCTTGTGGGGACCGAGCTCTACCAAAATCAACAACATTTGATTGGTATAAATTGTTGAAAGATGGTTGCGAACGTGTTGAAGACGAATAGCTACCTGATCAACCATCGACCACAACGGACGATGATCACATCCAAAAAGTAAAAGATTTAGTGCTTGCACACCGTCGATTAACTATGAGAGATATTGGTGATGAAATTGGCGTATCGAAAGGATCAATTAATACAATTTTGAAGGATGTTTTGGGCCTCAAACTGTCAAGTCTCGGTTGGTACCAAAAATGATGATTTTTTTCGTGACTTTTTTTGTCAAAAATCCAACCAATATCGTTCCGCAACCACCATATTCGCTTCATTTGGCACCGTGGGACTTCTGGCTATTCAAAAAAATCAAAGAGACCACTCCGTGGAACACGTTTCGAGTCGATTGAGGAGATAAAAGCTAAATCAAAGAAGGCGCTGATGGCTATACCGGAAAGGGACTATTTGGCATGTTTCGAGGATTGGAAAACGGTTGGCATAGGTGTATTTTATCGGGAGGGGATTACTTTGAAGGGGACAAAATAGATATTCATGAATAAATAAATAATTAAAAAAAAAAAAACACAAAATATGCGATACTTTTAAACACTCCTCGTATTCTGTAGAAATGTATTTAATAAGTTGGAGCCAAAAAGTCTGAGAATAAAATTTAAACACATATAATACCTAACTATATACATATAGTACATACATATGTGTACCCTGATATATTTTAGTATTTTTTTTTTTTTTTTGAAATCAAAAGAAATTTCATGCGAAATTTGTCGCAGACGCCACCCAAATTGTTAAAGTTTGTCAAATAAAAAAAAAAAAATATTTAAAAAATTCGCTAAAAAAGCAATAATGATGCGCCTTATTTGTCGCAACTTTTTTTTTTTATAACTTTTGCATGTCTGCTCCTCAGTCTTTTTCGACACTTTTTGAAGCCTTAGTTTTGTTTATTTATTTAGCACGTTAAACCAAAAAAAAAAAAAGTCTATAGTTTAGCATCGTAATAATATTCTACCCAGCACAGAATTGCAGCAAAGAGTAAAATAGAATTATGAAATTTTTCAATAATGCTGTAGACTTGTTATATTTTTGTCTTATAGCGCTAAGTTTCTTTTCTATTAATAAAAAAAACATATCGTTTTGTGCTGGGTATAAAAATAAAATGTCACAAAGCGTTGACATGTCACTGTCGGAGTAAGGTTCAAGACAAAGCGCATATTAAATTCCCGTCGAGAATATATATGCATGCAAATGAAAGAAGGAAAATAAAAAATGAGATCGCATAAGATACGCAGACAGTAAGATACAAGATACATGAGCAGCAACAAACAATGAAACGCTTTATAACATTATCAATATTCTCATGATTAGCAATTTTTTTTTTTTGAAAAATGAAACTTAAATAATCCAAATTTAATTTTTTTTTAAGATTCTTTAAAATTTATCTAGATTAATTGAATTGAATTATTTATGCAAATAAATTCGCTCATAAATGCACTTATACTGATTGTTATTACTTTAAATTTGTTTATTCATTTATTTATTTATATAGACAAGTATTTTTATCGAAGTATTCATTTGCAGTCGTAAAATCTCATAAAAAAAAAAAAACTTATAAGCACGCCAGATGCAGATTGCCTAATAAACGACAATTTTGCGGTTGATGATTTTATGTTGATCATTTCTTCTTGTTGTTCTTGTTGTTGTTGTTGTTGTTATAAGCGGTTTTTATGAACATTTTGACACCCGATTTGGTTTTTATTATTGCCAATTAGTGAACGAGTCTTGTTGTTGTGGTTTTATCATTCATTTATTTACAATAATAACAATTGCATTTAAGTTAATTACAATAAAAAAAAATGAAATGGATATTTGGATACTCTGACGAATTTGAGGATTATTCTTTTAGTTGAGAATCTAATAATGAAATTAAAGTCCTGGGGAGTTTTCATAAAAATTACTTCGGACAACTAAATACGGTTTCATTTCTAATAATTTATGTTTATTTGAGTTAAAGGGAATCAAAATATGTAAGAAATTTTTCCAACCAAAAAAAACCAGATGACCTCGATCAACGCTCTTCGACTAAAAGAACAAGGGTTGTGGTCCTCACTAAGCTATGGTCGCAGAGCTGTTTTATGCACAGCCCCCGATAGATTTAAGTGACCCTACTGACTTCCTGTCCGAAACTTCGGATTTCAGTAAATCCTTTAAAACTACGATACCTGGATGGCGAAGCAATTGGGGAGTGAAGCTTTTCTGTCGCTCTACACCGATGGGTCCAAGATGAATTGCGTTATGGGGTCAGGGGTACATTTGGAAGACCTGGCAGTAGAAGAGTTCTTTCATCTGCCTAATCTCTGCAGTGTGTTCTAGGCGGAGATCCATACTGTAACTTATCGCGTACAAGCTGTTGGTAAAGCTAGAGATTCGGGACAGATTGGATTTCATTTTCTCAGACAGCCAAGCTGCCATCAAGGCGCTGGATACCCACATTACCAAATCTAAGCTAATAAGGGAATGTAAACTAAAATCTTGTTGGTCGCCACAACACACTTTGCCTCTAATGGGTCCCTGGACATAGTGATGTTTCCGAGAACGAGAGGATTCGTCGGCTCAGATCCCAAAGAGCGCTTCAGTCGCCCTCATTACGAATTACTTCACCTCTTTAGGCAATAATAAATGGCAAAACATGAATAGCTGCAGGAAAGCTAAACTTATTTGGCCTACGATTGACCCCAAACGAACCAGAACTCTACTGTTTAACCCCCGCAAAGATCTTGCGAGACAAACAGCCGCCATCACAGGGCACTGACCCATTGGAGATAACGCGGCCAGATTACGTATCTCTTACAACAGCACATGCAGCAGAAACGTTGGAACATTTCCTCTGTGTGTGTTCTGCTCTTATATCGATTAGACTAAGGTACTTTGGACGTTGGCAGTTGGAGTCGCTGAGCTATCTCTCTCTTAGGTCCCTTTAAATTTCGTTTCTTCCTTAACTGCACTGGTTGGGTTTATTTCTCCAGAGTCCACTTCTGAGATGTTTTTAGTGGTAGCAAAACGGCATTTATATGCTAATTGTGTGGGGAATATGGGTTTTCTCCTGATCCACCTCTATATATCTTCCCTACAAAAACTCTAAAGTTAAAATGGGATTAGCATAATAGAATACTATAATGGAAATCTTTCAATACTTCTGGCAAATTTAGTTATGATATAAATGGTATATACAGCTTGTGTGAGTGTCCCACAAAATCTCTTTTGGGTGGGTCGAAATATTTTCTAAAATTCAATAAAATAGTGAATATAGCACTTGTTTACAGTCAAAAACATTCCATTCTTTAGACATATGTAGAGAAACCACTGGAAAATGTCTAAGAACAACAGGTTGTTTGAGGATATTTGTGGCATTTTTGGAATCTACGCTGGCATCAATTTGGCCGCATCTTTCAATAATGCTATCCAGGGTGAGCCAAGGTGTTTCAGTCGTATTTTGGCGATAGCTGGGCAGTCACAGAGTAAGTGCTACAGGGACTCTTGGGTACCGTGCTCTTTGCATTTCCTGCAACTATCCACATTGTCAGTACGATCTGTTCCTTCCCTTTTATCCAAATTCAACCGAAGCAATGTCCTCTAGCTATAATGTTTCCCTTTGAGCCAGACGAATGCCATCTTTTGGTAGCTTGTCCGCCATCTCGTTACCGCTGAGAGTCCAGTAGAGATGTACATTTTTTGAATTGTGTAAAGCATTTATTGTTTCCCTACTCTTTACAACATTTCTGGAAAAGGATGGGCGCTTGTCGACAAATATCATTATTTGTTCAAGAGGGTCTTTTAATATGTCGTATTACCTTCGTAGCTTTCCGTATTGCGTAAAGCTCTGTCTGAAAAAATACTGCAGTGATCCAATCATTTATATTCATCCATGATCCATCAGTGAAGATGTGTAACGCGTGTTGTTGCAAGCCTTGTTTCCAGTACTCTGGTTCCAATGAGATTGTTAGGCGAGTGAAGTTTGTCTTTACGACCATGGGACTATGGTCATAGTTTTTAGGAATCATACTATCTATCGCACACAGTCTTTTGAGCGACCAGATAAATGTATATATCCAGAGTGTACATTTTGGTTATTGTCTTTAGTGCTTTAGTTGGGGTTCACTTCAGCGCCCTCAGACTAGTGCCTGTCGCTCGGTTCTCTCCATGAGTTTAAGGTATATGGAGTTCTCTGTGAACTCCATGAAGCAATATTGGTCGCTCGCAATATTGGTGAGTGGTTGCTCAGAGCGCATCGGTTGATTTCTTCACACTTTCGTCAACACTGGGTCTTTACGATGTTTTATATTCCTCCAATATATCTAACATTGCGCTTAGGCGTGAGTGGTATGTAGCTCATTTTTGCGGGTTCCATTACGGTAACTTTTGTCTCTTGGTAAGTCTTTGGATTGCTTTCCGATTAACCAGACAATATCGATATAAAGTTAATATTTCTCATATCATAATTCTCCTAAACATTCAAACATCCAAATTTTGACTATGAAGAGTGTAAATAAAACTCGCTAGAGTACCATTGAAGAACATACTTAAGTATTATTTTCAAGCTAATTTAAACGAGAGCAACACCTGAACTCATATTTAAAGGTAACTAAATCAATGCCAGATTTTTTTTGTTTTTGTTTTTGTTTTTGCTAAACAAAATGCGCTGCACCTTCTCTTAATTTTAATACACCCGCTTTCCACACCAAGAAACGAAGGAGCGATTGTCTGCGTCTGGAATGAAAAATTGCAAAGCAACGCAACAAAGCGCGAAACAACCTAGCAACAATGAGAAAACAAGCAGCAAGCAACGTTTGTCATGAATGCAGGCAGGCAGGCAGGCAGACAACAAGAAAAAAAATATATAAAATAAAAGAGGAAAGGGAGAAGCACGTTCGACCATCCATTCGACAAACCGAAACAACGACCAACGACCGCCCATGAAAGCGACCAGAACACAAAGACACAGACGGACAGACAGACAGACAAAGACAGACAGACGGACAGCGCGGACCTGACGCACTGAACTAAGAAGACAACTGAAAGACCAAGCAAAAAGACCGACGTATGAGTGATATTAAACGACAAAGAGACGAACAGACAGACAGACAGACAGACAGACAGACGGACATATAGACAGACACACACTTTGACTGACAAAAGTTGGTGTGCTTTTTTTTTTTTTTTTTTTTTGAAGGGCTTTAGAAGTACGAATCGAAATAAAGAAGAACGACTGAGAAATTAAAAAACCAACAAATTCATCCAGAAAAGTAGTCAATAAAGTGTCGACAATGCAAGATACAACAACAAAATGCAGCGCAACCAGAATGAGAACAATCAGCAACAGCAGAGAGAACACAGCGCCCTCTGATGGCGTCTTAAACTGAAGTCCTTAAGTGAGGATGAAGATGATGACGATGACAACGGAATCGGCGAAAGAAACGAAGTAGTCTACATCAAGTTACTAAATGCAACTCAGGGCGACAGCAAAGACATCAGTGGGGGTAATACATGGAAGTCAGTCGTTCGGTCGTTGGAGTAAGGAGACTAACGTAACGGAAGAGTAACCTGGAAGGCATGCGAAGCGCATTGCAACGTCATTGCCGATTCGAATCCCCTGCAACGTAAAACAAGACGAAACGACTTTGAATGGAATGGTATGGAATGGAATGGAGAAAAGACGAAGGCGATGACGATGACGATGACGACGTTGCCGGGGCGCATAAAATCAATTGAGCGATCAAGTGTCTTGAGGCGAAACAGAAGGTGGAATAAATAAAACAATAACGATGATAATGAAGTTAAAGTGAATTTTGATGAATACAACAACAACAACAACAACACAGAGAACAACAGCAATAAGAACGAACTGCAAATTGTATATAAATACAGTCATATACATATATTGTAAATACTTGTATATATGTATAAAAATGCAATAACACAACCACGAGAAAAGAGAGAGAGAGATAGAGGGAGAGCGAATCACACAATAAAATGTATTTTACAATTCTCAAGGCACTTTCAGTTGCACGTACATAAGTGTAAGTGTAGCGTACATTATAAATACTATATAAATACTTATTATTGTGTAAAGTATTGAATGAATTGAACTATTGAGAAAAGAAGAAGAAAAACAATAAAAAAAAACTTATTTTTCGATGATGCCGAAGCTCTAACACCCATCAACATTGGATATCTTTTAATGTGATTCGATAGCCCATGACCTAAGAAACTTTTCTGAAGATTTTATTGTTTTCTGTTTACTGATCCAGCGGAAACGTCATCAACGCAGCATCGATGCTGTGTTGATGACAAGTATCATACAAGTCGTTCATGACATTTTCATACAAATGTCGCACTTGTCTTTTATGACATGTCTTGCAGCACTTCTTGGATGACATGTATTGCAGCTAATGACATAAACAAATTTAAAATATCTTTTATACCTGTCACACATAGTGTGAAGATAAATAGATTCAGTTTGTCGGAAAGTTTGTAAAGCATTAAAAGAGGCATCGGATACCCTATAAAGTATATACATTCTTGATCAGCTCAATGAGACGAATCGATCTAGCTATGTCCGTCCGTCTATCTGTCTGTTGCGAGGTGATTCATTCGCTCAGTTTTAAATATATGTTATTGAGCTGAAACTCGAAACTTAAGCTTTTTACAGTCCTAGGTTGTTTGTTTGTTTGTTAAATTCAGAATGCCACGCCCACTCTTAGGTATAGCCCCTATACAAATTTTCCGCCCATTTTTTGTATGAAGTAGGTATTATTTATGCATGTATTCACTTTAAATTGGGTTAAAATTTTTCATATGTCCTCCAAAGTCGAAATAAAGGCGCCACGCCCATTTTTAGGTATAGCCCCCATACAAACTTACCGCCTATTTTTTTTTTTTTTTTTTATGAATGTATTCCCTTCAAATTGGATAAAATCACATCTAATGCCATCCTATGTACACACCACCGATATGGTACGGATCGGGTCATAATAACGTATAGCCCTATACAAACTTACCTCTCATTACCTTCGGTTCCACCGAAGATAACTTTTTTCCTTGTTGTTACTATCATATAGGACACTAATTTACCAAAGTTCCAAGTATATCGCAATCATTTATTTTTTTTTTTTGGCTGAGACAGTTGAGTGAGAATTCTGACGGACTCCATTTTGATGTTCTCCGAGATAATAGGAGATAGAGATTCTGCAGAACACTCCTAAGTTAACTTACGTTAAATATTTCCATTCCCTTTTTTTGGTTAACACTCATACTAGCCTATTCAAATAATTTGGGTTTTCATATGAAAATTGTTTTGTTACTTAAGTTAGAAACACCAAATTCGGTGTGGATTATGCCTATGCTAATCTAAAGAAAATATAATGTTGTCATATATGTATCTTCCTTCCGCTTTTGGCTTTTGAATTTCGCGGCTATGTACAAAGCGCTGCAGAGCTCGTACATACTATACATCGTTTGAAGGGTCTTGACAAAACCTACAAAACGACGCTATGCATGATTAGTTTGGATACTGCTTTCAAAAGTTATAGACGTGTAAACATGGAGTTCATTAATTTTCCTTCGTTAAAACCGCTAGAGAAACATTCCGTGAGATTAATGGTGTTTTGGGGGATGGTACTCTATCACATCGAACTGCGGAGGAATGGTTTCAATGATTCAGGAGCCGGTGATAACGAAACCATGGATAAGCCAGCCGTCGGAATTCCTGTGACGACGAATACCGATCATTTCATGGAAAACATCGAGTAAGAGCAGAATGTGATATCTCGTGATATCGCCTAGAGATGGGAGTTTGTCACCAAACCATTACAAAAAAATCATTCATGTTTGGGTGCCGCATGATTTGACGCAAAAAAAATCAACGCCGGCGATATGCTGCTCGACCCATTTTTTGAAGCAGATAATGACTGCCGACGAAAAATGGATCACATACGACAATATCATCCGAAAACGGTTGTGGTCGAAGGAGGTTGAATCGTCCCTAACAGTGGTCAAGCCGGGGTTGTCAGCCAGAAAGGTTTTGCTGTTTGTTTGGTGGAATCATCCACTAAGATCTACAAACAACTGGACCGCTTGAAGCAGGATATCGACCAGAAGCGTCCAGAATTGGCCAACAGGAAGGGTGTGGTGTTCCACCAGGACAAGCCAGGCCACACACATATTTGGTGACTCGTCAGAAGCTACAGGAGCTCGGATGGGAGGTTTTACCGCATCCACCATATAGCCCGGACATAGCGCCAATTGATTACCACCTGTTCCTGTCCATGGCAAACGCCCTGGGTGGTGTAAAGTTGGCCTCAAAAGAGGCTTTTTGCTCCGTCCAAATTTTGTCGGTCTTTTCCGATTGCATTACATCATTTTTAATAAATGTTCTGTGCCCATCACTATCTTCTTTACACTTTGTGTAAAATGTGTAGAAAAATATCAAATTATGTTCCCTGTCCGTCCACCTTAAATGCTACCCGTTTTAAACTGATTATCTCGGAAACTATAAGAGTTATCTTATTCCAAAATTTATGAGTTTTTTTGCCGGAATTCGGTATATGGTAACAATGAAAAACAGTTTTATGAATGTAATAACTGCTTCGAAATAAATTATCTTTTATTTATTTAAATACTTTAACGAAGTTCGTAATTTAGTTATAATTTGTTTGCATTCAAATTGTTGCTAAATAAAATCACCACATTAACCAAAGAAGTTAACCCATTTCCAATGAGTAATCCGGTTCTCGACAACATTGATTTCTCTTTGTTTAAAACTAACTTATACTCGTATAGACAGCACATTAACAAAATTATTTAGACTAAATTGCTAAATCATTTTGAAAATATGAATTTCTAAAATATGTACTTATGCAAACATATTAATATTCTGCATAATATTGAATTATAACTCGATTACAAAATCCATTGTATTTAATTTACACAAACATTTTAGCTGATACAATGCAAAAATATTCTTTCATAAAAAAAAAAAAAAAAATTGAATGAATAAATAAAACAACAAATCGAATTTGACTAGACAAGCGAAAATATAATTAAACATAAATTTTAAACAAAATAATTATAAATTCATTTACAATGCAAAATATTGTATTGCAGAACAACAAAATTGAAAAAAAAAAAAAAAAAAAAAAAGGAAAAATATAAACTTCAGTTGAACCGAAGTTTAAATACCCGCCACATCTTGGTTAAGTTTATTTATGATTATCAGTGGCTAAGGTAAAGTTTGGAGAAGAGATGGCTTGGAGTCAATAGACCGATGCAACCAAACTTGAAAATTGGTGGCGACTTTGTTTGAGGGCTATATGGGATAGTGTGCTGATCCTTATAATATCAGATAGGATGATATAAGATGAATTATTAGTTTTGGAGTGAAAACATTCATGAATAAAAGTTATTTTCATACAAAAAATCGAAAAAAAGGTAATTTTGTATGGGGTCTTTACCCAAAAATGGGCATGGCACTTTCATTTTAAAACTTGATTTAGTCGTAAGAGAGAAAAGATTAAATTCTGAATTTCAGACCAATATCTTTTAAACTGTCCGAATAAACTGCGAAGGAACAAACAGACAGACGGTCGGGCGTACAGACGGACATGGCTAGATCGACATATCCTGTAGTGCGTTACACATTTTCTGACAAACTGAATATATCCTTCAACACTAGTGTATACATACGAGGTGTGTTCAAACATTATCGCGAATTTTG
This sequence comes from Leucophenga varia, assembly GCA_018903435.1. NCBI lineage: Eukaryota > Metazoa > Arthropoda > Insecta > Diptera > Drosophilidae > Leucophenga > Leucophenga varia. Next base: position 23,656 of record JAEIFJ010001285.1, on the reverse strand, counting down.
AATTTTCGCGAGTTACGTAGATTCGAATTTCGATTTTTTTGTGGCGTTATGTTGGTACTCATGTCTCTCACTTATGCCGACAAGCTCGGCCATTTTGAATGTTCACTTAATTGGATCGTCTTCGATTTTTACCTATTCAAAAAAATGGATCAAAGAACCTGTATCAAATTGTTTTTTTCTGAATGGAATAAAATTGTTGAAGAAGGCTTATGGGGACCGAGCTCTACCAAAATCAACAACATTTGATTGGTATTAATTGTTGAAAGAAGGTTGCGAACGTGTTGAAGACGAAGAGCTCCCTGATCAACCATCGACCTCAACGGACGATGCTTTACATCCAAAAAGTAAAAGAATTAGTGCTTGCACACCGTCGATTAACTATGAGAGACATTGCTGATGAAATTAACGTGTCGAAAGGATCAATTAATACAATTTTGAAGGATGTTTTGGGCCCCAAACGTGTCAAGTCTCGGTTGGTACCAAAAATGATGATTTTTTTTTAAAAACTGTACTGATTTTTCGTGACTTTTTGCCAAAAATCCAACCAATATCGTTCCGCAACCACCGTATTCGCTTGATTTGGCACCGTGTGACTTCTGGCTATTCCCAAAACTCAAGAGACCACTCCGGGGAACGCGCTTCGAGTCGATTGAGGAGATAAAAGCTAAATCGAAGAAGGCGCTGATGGCTATACCGGAAAGGGATTATTTGGCATGTTTCGAGGATTGGAAAAAACGTTGGCATAGGTGTATTTTATCGGGAGGGAATTACTTTAAAGGGGACAAAATAGATATTCATGAATAAATAAATAATTTTTAAATAAAACACAAAATAAGCGATACTTTTTGAACACACCTCGTATATATATATTTGAAGATTTTTGCGCATATTGCTGGAACAAACGATATACCTAGCCACAGTTTTGTATCTTTTATTATTATTGAATGTGAAATTTACAAACTGACGGATAAAATTGCTTAAATTTTTCTTTGTTATTTAATTAATCAAAATCAATAAATCGTTATATTGTTTTATACATTCTTATATGCTCTGCTCATATATGTATATTTGTGTGTAGGGTATTAAATAAAAGAACAACAAATATGTATATTGGAAAAAAAGTCGCGTGCAATAAAATTCATTACCACAAAATCAAAAACCACTAAATACAATAAAATTTTTCACTTTATAGTATCTGTTGCGCATTTGATTAAAAAAAAAAAAAAAAATTCATTCCCATTTGTTGATGTTTAAAAAGAAAAAAAAAGAAGCATTTTAAAGCTAAAATTCTATTTACGCAAATGCAAACAAGGCAAAACAAGCACAAACACACACAAACACACACACACTTAGATAACAATCTGTAATCAAATACACATACACAAATACTAAGATACATCGATTCAGCACGACCCATTGGCATGTCAAATGAAAATGTATTTCATGCGACAAAAAAAAAAAAAAAGCAAAAGAAGTAAGCTGCACCAAGTTTGAATTAAATAGAAAAAAAAGAATGGAGAAAACTACGAGAAAATCAACAACAAAAACAACTACAACAACAGTTTGAGTGAAGTACATTTAGCAGCAATAGAACTTCCTAGATATACAAACAAACAAAAAACAAGGATGTAAATAGATGGCAAGCGAATGCATGAGAAATCAGGATATGATGTGAGTAAGTGAGTACATGTATGTATGTATTTATGTAGTACAGCAACAACAGCAACAACAACAACAACATGTTGTTGAGAGCAAGGAGTCAAATGCAGTTGCAAGTTGAATAGTTTTGCAATTTATACGGATATAGATACAAGATACATACTGTACATACCTCGAGATACATTGACAGCCAGATTGTTGGGCTCAGTGCAATGTTGCCGTTTTCGTTGTTGTTGTTGTTGTTGTTGATGATGATGATGACGTTCTTGTTGCTTCTATTGCAGGTAACAGCCAAATATCAATAGCAGCAATAGCAGCAAAAGCAGCATTTAGCTCCTTCTACTCACCAGTTTTAGTCATTCGATGAGTTTTGTCTACGAAAGCTATACAATCAAATGCACACACACACACACACATTATAATTTCAATATTTGGCAGCAGCAGCGACAACATTTACCAATGCAACCTTGCTACGTCTACTAGTCTACGTATAGAATTGGAGGTAAAAGTTCGGAGTATTACCCAAAAAAAAAAAAAAAATACGCATCAATTCGAACTGGATAAATGGTAAATAGTAAAGTGCGAACGTTACTCAAAGAATTATGTGTGAAAGCGCAGGATTCTCATGCTTTCTCTATGTAACACACAAATACATATACACACACACACACTTACATACAATGCTACATTCTTCTACTAGCGTTCCCATTCCATATGATTACACTACATACACAAAAAACACTGAAGATCTCTCTTCAAATGGAGAATATTCCGCGTATTCCGTCTAAAAAGAACGAGAGTTGACTGAAAGGTATGACATTCAAGAAGAATTCTATACATTCGTCTGAAATGAAAAGAAAGTTGGTCTCCGATGTCCGAAAAATCAAAATACTTCTTTTTAACAAAATTTTGAAGGAACAAAATAGCATCCAATCATTTTGAATGTTTTTCATAAAAACTCGCCGGGACTTCACTAAATTTCTAATCGCCTTTGTTATCAAATTCTGCTAAAATCGTATATGACAAATTGCTTAATTTTTTGTATAAAGTCTAAAAAACCAAGTTATTGAGAATATCTCGAGAATGATCCATGAGAACCTTGAGTCTTCGACAAATTCAAAATTTGTAAACTAGTGTTTTTTATCTGGTGCCACGCCCACCACCCATTTTTCCAATGGATTATACTTTTTCTCTGAGTTGTAACATGTATGCCGGGTTCCATTTCTCTTGTTTAATTGTTTTTAAAAATAGGATGACTTTTTTTTTGCAGCACGTTTTTGTGAGCCTCGTCCACATCCTTCTATTTTTCAACTTTTTAGGTCCAAGTAACATGTATCTCGAACTTTATTTCTCTCGAAGTTTTGTCAAAATGCGATGAGTTTTTGTTTCGTTTATATTGTGGTCATTAAATAAATTTATAATCGATTCAAAAGGGGCCACGCTCAACACCCCCATTAGGGGTATGGAAAATAGTTTTTTTAATTTTCTCAGACCATTTCTGAGTAGTTTTGTCATAAACACTGTGACACGCGAATTTTATATATTAGATTTTAAGCCAGAGAATATTTTTAGGAACCCGAGAGTTTCACTAAATATTTCAAAATGGCTTGAATTTATTATGACCGGGTTTTGTTTTATAATTTTAACGAATTTATTGTGTAAACATGGTTGCATATATATCATTCAAAGTATTGTCCATCGCTAGCAACTACTTTCTCTTATCTTTCAGACAATTTTCGAATTCCATGTCGAAAGAACTACACGTCTTTTAAGGCAATTCAAAAATCGATCCATTTTTGGCTATCTTCATAATATTTGAACTGCTGCTCGGCTAGACCATGACTATTCGAACGGACAATTGGACAAGTGCTAATTGGAAGCAGTGATGTCTGGAGCATACTGCGGGTGGGGTAGGACTTCCCATTTCAGTGTTTCTAAGTGGGTATTAAGCGGTTTTGTAACATGATGCCGAGCGTTGTCCTGCTGCAAAATCACTTTGTCGTGCCTTCCTTCGTATTTCAGGCTTTTTTCGTTTTAGGGCGTGACTTAAACGCAAGAGTTGAGTCTGATAGAGTCCTTTCGGTTTGAGAAGCTCGAAGTAGATCGCGCCGACGCTACAGAGCATAAGCTTCATGCTTTACGATTGACATTGGTTGCTGGTCGTGCAAAACCCATAACTTTTTGCGCTTGGGGTTATCGTAGTGGACCCACTTTTAATCGCCAGAACATTCCTTTTCTGCCATTCAAGCATCTGTTTACCGGTGAAAAATCGACTCTCAACGTCTTTCGGCTTCAATTCGTACGGTACCCAATTCCTTGCTTGTGGATCATTTCCAAGGCTTTAAAACGCCAGGAAATGATTGCTTGGTCAACTCCCAATGAATCTGAAAGTAATTATTGAGCAATCTCTCAAGTTCTTCATCTTCAAACTTTTTTGGCTGACCTGGACGTTCTTTGTCATTCACATCAAAATCACCACAGTGACCAAATTACCACCACTTATATTCGATGGCCCTCTGCTGCACTTTTCTTCATATTACAGTAATGAAAAAGAAGTCCCAACAAAAATAACACCAAATAGAAAGTCAAAGGCTCGTCCAGTTTGTAAGTATGGAGTCTTTTTTCCCATTTTGCACTTTATCTGTTCGGAAATTTTAAGCGTCTAGACTACTCCATTGATAAGAAATTCAATTCTAAGCATAAAAGGGTCTTGGGTCTAGCTTTGCCGCTGCAGAGATATTTAATTTTTAGACACTACAGCGCCCCATCGTCCAACAAAACATTCATGGTACCATAAACTAGCTCCTACATTTCAGACATTTTTGCCTGAGAATAAGTCTTAAATCAAATTTTTGTCCTCCAAGAAATCAAAATTTTCGAAATTGAAAAATTCCAAGCTTTAAAAAGATGAATAAATTTTTGGATTCAACTTTCGGTTAGAGGCTTTATATTTTATTTAAATATTTGAGATACATTTCGTAGCACATGTCACTCTAATTAAAAAAAAAAATCAGTCTAAACAATTCGTACGCGTTCAAGACTTTTCAAAATTCCCTCTTAGAATGTTTCTCCATTCCACTGAAAATCTATCTGTTTCGTCTATTTATCTGTCTGTCTGTCTGTCTGTCTGTCAGCATTGCCAAACTCTGACACCAAAGCCAAAAGCTGCAACGGCATCAGAAACAGTCGTCGTAATGTGTTGCACGTTGCATTTGTATACGTATATGAGAGTATGTGGCACATTGAAAATAAACTTGTTTCGCGTCAGGCAGCCAAATACATTTCATTGTGCCATAAACTCACTTACAAACGCCTCCTACCTTCTTTTTTGGTTATAGTTCGGCGCCCAGCCGTGTGGTCACCACCCGCTCATATGATGCAATACAAAAAAAAAAAAAAAAAAAAACGCATTTAAAATCCGTTGCCACTTTCAATGGCGTTGCTGCCACATGTCTGCATCCTGCGTTGGGGCAATCTGATCCTCACACCTCATACCAACGTATACGTTGCCATATTTTTGTCCTATTTCATTGCTATTCCGTCTCTCTCTCTCTCTCTCTTTGGTACATCATCGCATTTTGTTGGCGTCATTTTTTCGCTTCGGTTTTTGCACTTTGCGTGCTTTTGTGCAACTGCAACTTTGAACACTAGAAATGTATCTACGTGCATACATACACACATACACATATAACATATCTATGTACATATATTGTGCATGTTGTTGTTGTTGTTATTGTGTATAGTCGTCGTCGTTGTCGTCATTGAAGTTTGTTGTAGTAATGGCAATAGATGGCGCTTTTAATGTTTCCTTTTGGCGCGCAAAATGTTGAATAATAGCAAATGGCGTATAGCGCGGTAGCACGGCAAGTGTTGCACATAGATACACATACACATACGAGCTAGCATGTATAGTACATGAATTTATATTTGTTGTCTCTCTGTATTCTACGTGCGGCTTGGTCTTTGGCTTTGGATTTCGTTTTGGTCGTCACTTCACTTCACTTCATGCCGCTTTACTTTGGCTTAGTTGGTTGGTTTTCCTATTCTATGAGTACATTTGGCTTTAAGTCTGCATGTAGCATGGGAATGCACTTTGTTATGGATTTTTGTGTGTTTGCAAAAAGCATTTGTTCGAGTATCTATGGCTTCTATGGTAAGTGTTTTAGTATGTGTGTGCATGTGTGTTAGAGTTTAGCTTGTTTTGTTTGTGTTGCAAAACAATAACTGAAATTGAAATTGTACAAAATAAAACCATCAAAACGTTTAAAATTTTATTGAAGTCTATGGCAACAGTTTATACCAAATATCTAACGTTTTCTTATTGAGATACTTTAGATTATTTTGTGCAAAGGAAATCAAATTGTAGTTTGATATTTAACAAAAGAAACACATTAAAAATTATAATTAAAATCATAAAAAATTTAAATTTTATGAATAAATTAATCAATTTGTTTGCATTTCGTCGTTTTTATTTTTAATTTTTCTTCCTTGAATTATGACAAAATTTATCAAAGATAATAATTAACTGAAGCTCGACTTTTTTCTTTCAAACTTTTGACCATTTCAACTCATAAAAATATTCAAAAACTTCCAAAAACAAGAAACGATAACACGCCGGAGGCTTCATACAGACCATTAAGTCTGCCTTGCCGAACTAAATTGTTAACTGATTCGGATAAATATGTTACGAGTTTATAATATTTATTACACATAAGACATTGTCTTCAACCATTAATGTGGTTTTCTTAATATCGAGCAATAGTATAACGATTGCAGATTGTGCAATATTATTTCGTAAAGCCATGTTTTGGTTCGATAATGTCAACTAGAGATGTGCGTGTGATTCACGGAATCACGTAACCCTTTTAAAAATACTGGGAAGGGCGGGCTCGGCAAAGTACTTCAAAATTGACAGACACGACGATATTTTTTTTTTAATAACGACTTTGCCGAAAATAAAAACTAATCTAAAATCTTATCTAAAAACTTTTCTAAAAAATTATATAAAAACTAATCTTAAAACTTATCTAAAAACGTAGATAAATAATTATCTAAAAAATTATCTAAAAAATTATCTAAAAACTTATCTAAAAACTTATCTAAAAAATTATCTAAAAAATTATCTAAAGAATTATCTAAAAAATTATCTAAAGAATTATCTAAAAAATTATCTAAAAATTATCTAAAAAATTATCTAAAAAATTATCTAAAAACTTATCTAAAAACGTATCTAAAAAATTATATAAAAACTTATCTAAAAATTTATATAAAAAAAATATCTAAAAACTAGTCTAAAAACTTATCTAAAAAAGTATTTAAAAACAAATCTGAAAACTAATCTAAAAACGAAACTAAAAAATTATCTAACTAAACTTGTCTTCCAAAGATAAGTAACAAAAATTTTTACTCCATTCCGATTTCAGTTTCTGAAAGTTCTTATTGTAACAAGCCAATTGAGCTGCACACAGTAATGCTGAACTCATTAAACCAATATTCCCGTCGGTATACAAGTTACGAGGTGTGTTCAAAAAGTATCGCGAATTTTGCGTTTTTTCAAAAATTATTTTTTTATTCATGAATATCTATTTTGTCCCCTTCAAAGTAATCCCCTCCCGATAAAATACACCTATGCCAACATTTTTTCCAATCCTCGAAACATGCCAAATAGTCCCTTTCCGGTATAGCCATCGGCGCCTTCTTCGATTTTGGTTTTATCTCCTCAATCGACTCGAAACGCGTTCCCCGGAGTGGTCTCTTGAGTTTTGGGAGTACGGAGGTGTCGGAACGAAATTGGTTGGATTTTTGGCAAAAAAGTCACGAAAAATCAGTACAGTTTTTAAAAAAAAATCATCATTTTTGGTATCAACCGAGACTTGACACGTTTGAGGCCCAAAACATTCATCAAAATTGTATTTTTTGATCCATTCGATACGCCAATTTCATCAGCAATGTCTCTCATAGTTAATCGACGGTGTACAAGCACGAATTCTTTTACTTTTTGGATGTGAACATCGTCCGTTGAGGTCGATGGTTGATCAGGGATCTCTTCGTCTTCAACACGTTCGCAACCTTCTTACAACAATTTTTACCAATCAAATGTTGTTGATTTTGATAGAGCTCGGTCCCCAATAGCCATCGTCAACATTTTTATTCCATTTATTCCATTCAGAAAAAAAAAATTTTTGATACAGGTTCTTTGATCCATTTTTTTGAATAGGTAAAAATCGAAGACGATCCAAAACACGTGCAAGCAAAGCAGCTGTCAACAATTAAGTGAACATTCAAAATGGCCGAGCTTGTCGGCATAAGTGAGAGACATGAGTACCAACAAAACGCCACAAAAAAAATCGAAATTCGAATATACGTAACCCGCGAAAATTCAAAATTCGCGATAATGTTTGAACACACCTCGTATGCACGACTCCACGAAATTTTTGACAGTTTTGACAAACGACCTAAAATTGTCTTTCTAATAAACCCAAAATGATAGTTTTAAACTATGTTAACCCTGTATTTTGAGGGTTGTTTGGTTTCCAACACTCTAGTGAATTCTACAATCGATACCAAACATTTTGTATCAGAACTGTAAACCGGTTTTGAACCGAACCACATCAGTCAAAATTATCAATACATCTGAATGATTTATAGGTGAGATAGTCCACTTTTTGCTTGAATCGTACAGTTTTCAGGGTGCTTGCTAAGATTTTGACAGTTTTTTTTTTTTTTCGTATGCATCATTCTTTTTTTGCTCCTTCAAAGGCAATTCCATCTTGTTGACTGACAGACTCCTTTCAAGAAATTGTTTGAACAAACTACTTCGATTCGATATAGACCTTTTGTGGATATTTCCAGCTAAAAAGCCTTCAATTTAAGTAAATTTTAAAACTTAGAAAATATCTTTTCAAATCTATAAACAAAATAGCCAAAGACGGAACACAGATTTCACTAATGTACTTCCCGAACCGTTGCCTATTGCGTGATTTTAGTAACTTAGACTGGATTTAAACGCAGATTGGCAACCAAAACGAATCGAAACGAAAGCTCGGAAACAACACAATAAAATAAAGACTATTTTGAAGCAATGTAAAGAGTATCTTAGCAAATACAACAACAGCAACAACAACAACAACGACAGCAAAAAGGGTGACAGCGACAATAATCATGATGCTGCTGCTGCTCCGCTGCTGTGCCTCCTGCTGCGTTGTTGGCGTCGTTGTCATCTATGACTGTAAATGCAACATGCCACAAATGTGCAGCAACTCAGCCAAAATGAAACAGCCTACAGCAGTGTAGCAATTTGGAATATGGGTAAAAGGGTACATACAGAGTGGGGTGGTATGAATCGGATACAATGGAACAGGCAGCAAGTTAGCTGGTATGTAAACATATTTAGACGCGTTGATAGTCTAGCCAAACTGCAATGCATAGGTAAAGGCAAAGGTAGCAGCAGCAGCAGCAGCAGCAGCAATCTCCATGTCAACGCAATGGAAAGAAACATTCGACAAACAGACAGACAGACAGACAGACAGACATAAACGTGCATAGAGAACTATTCCTACAGATTTTTTTTAGCTCCAGTTCCAGTTTAGTCAACCATTCAAAAAAAAAAAAAAAAAAAAAGATGGAATTTTAGCTGCGACAGCGGGTGTAGTTGTGACTGACTTGGATTGCGTAGCAGCAGCAGCAGCAATGAACGTTGTCGATGACGATGTTGTTGAGGATGCTGAAGTTGAGTTTAAAAGCCGACTACGGTGACTATTTTTGTTCGTTTGTTTGCAATTTGATGCTACTTCTGGTTTTATTTTAGCTTAGTTTTGTGCCTCGATTTTAGTTTAGCCAACAACGCAAAAATTCACTTTTAAACTTCGAATGGCATATAACAGGAGAGAGAGAGAGAGAGAGAGAGAAAGAGAGAGGGGAATTAATGTTGTTGCTGGTCAATAGCAAAGTTGAAAAATCATAAAAATTGTAACCGAAAAAGAAAAACAAAAAATATTTCTTTCTACCACCATGAAAAGTAGATGCAATGGAAACAGCACACAGTGGTTGGACTTGTATGAAGACGCGAGATAAAAATAGTTATACGTGTCCTACATATCCATAATTTAAACTCATAACATTATTATTAAACTATAATGAATAAAATTGGGCGTGGTTATACGCACATACGCCCACACCACCAAATTATATATATAAATTTATATATATTATATAGTAAAAATGTTTCTATGTCCGCGACTTTCGTTGAAACCGTCACACCGATGAGCCCCAAATCGGTTACATTTGATTTAAGAAGTCGATTTTCTAATTTTCCCATACAAAAATGTTTTAACTTAAATAAAAAACAAAAATAAAAAACAGCTGTTTGCAGCTTTCCCCAATACATTATGGGTAAGATCAAAGAAAATGGTATTTTTTAGTATGTTTTTAAGTTATCCCCAGCCCATTTTAAATGCGCTGCAACCAAAAAAAAAAAAAAGAAGCTAATAGTAAAAATGGCATCAAAAAGAACTGAAATTTCACAAAACAGAGCAGATGCGAAACGGAAAAGAGCTGAAAGAGCTTTTTTAAGGGGGTACGCCCCATACAAATGTACCCCAAAATTTTGGGTTCTTGCTTAAAAACGTCGTTGTTTTTATTCTAGGAAGTTCAAATTTAATATAAATTATGAGTAGGGTAGTCCCAATGAACTATACCAATATGGGTAGGTCCAACAAAGTTTAAGATATAGCTCCCATACAAATATATACCCTATATTTTAAGTCTTTGTATGAAAATTCAATTCAATGAGGTATGGTAGTAAAATAGAACCGATCTTAAAGTTAATAAAGATTGGATACAGGGTATCTTGCATATTCGACTTCAGCGATCTTTCTTGTTTTTTTATAAGACAATTTTCTTATTCTACTTATGAGAGGGTCTGAGCTTAATAATAATCTATTTAGGAGGTCTGTGTTTGTGGCGGATCGGTTGGTTTTTCGAGTATGCTGATATCTCTATTTTTTAATATTTTTATTTTAAGCCTCTGCAACTTCCTCAGAGAGCTCTTCAATCGACGCTTATGCTCTGTTTATAACTTCAGGAACGTGTATTAATATTTTATACACCGAAGCTGGCATATAGTACCATGGATAAGTTTCCACAAGTCCAGCGCATAGTCCCTGAATTTATTAAGCTTTTTCAGCATTAAAAAAAAACGTGTGCGGGTTAGTACATTGAAAAGAAAGGCCTATACCAAATTAAATGAACCAACAGTAACGTTAATTATAAAGAAAAATACAAATTTAACATTAAAAACCCAAATAAACAATAACAAACACATAAAAGAGCACTTACCACGAAAAACACATAAAAAAAACAGACACAAATACCTATGAAAAGGCAGCTAAGGGCAGCTAATTTTGGTGTTATTCGAATCTTAAGATATGTATCTATGATCAAAACAAATATGAACCTGGGCATCGGTGGGGAACACAACTAAACTTGAAAATAAAAATTGAATTCAAATTCAAATTTATTTATGAGATGAACGACATTATTCAAATTGTAAAACTTTAATTTTGCTTTTTTGATTTTTGTCGTATGAAAGCGACCACTGTGCAGCTACGGTGTGGTAAACGTGTTGTTTTCTATGCTTGTCACTGTACCCAAACAGCAAGGTTTAGTGGGCTTCAATAAGGTGTATACACATATGTACGAGTATATACATACAAAAACAACAACGACAACGCAAACTGCTTCTGTTAGGCAAATCTGATTGCAGTCAAAAACAGAGTTTGGCTTTGCAAAAACAACAAATGTCAAGGATATGCATGCATTCGATATGTACCAACAAAAAAAAACCCATGTAGATAGACAAGTGTCGCGACAGGTAAGAAAATGTTTGTACATTTCTGCAAAAGCCTCATCTCTAACTCTTTTTATACTTTGACTAAAACTTGCCTCAAACACACACCCCCGTCTGCGTTTCTCGCTTTTAAAATTGTTCAATTTCAAATCTACTACTTGGCTTCCTTTAGTTTTGACTTTGATTGTGCCTCGCAGTTTTAGAAAATGGCACCAAACTGCATATTCAATAGCAGCAAATATCTGCCAACTATGCCATCGACCGTTGCCTTTTGCCAAATCGCTAAAATCAAGCGGGTTCAATAGTCATGTGTCATAGTAAGATTCAAATGAATCCTTTGCTCAAATGACAACCGACCCAAACAACCTTCTTTTTTTTTTATTTTTTTTTTTTTTTTGTTTTTGTAAGATTTCCAATTTTGGTGAATATGCAAAGTGAACTTTGAATTTAGTTTGGCAAAAAGTTGTCGTAAAACTTTTTGACACTTTTAAATGTGTTTCTATTGAAAATTTCATTTTGACTACGTCAACTCCCCCGTCTCATCATTATATTTCCATACAACTTGGAGTGGTGTGAAATCTGAGCGTTTTATCGTTTAGTTCAAATTGTTAAAAATTCAAGTAAATTATGAATGAGATTCAAAGTAAGCTTGACAGACAAAGATACTATATATAGCGCAAAAGTAGATGGTTTAATATTTATGTATAATAAAAATACGATAATATCGATCAAGAACGGCGTTCACACTTTTATTCTTTAAATGGTTCTAGCTCATTTTGGTACTGAATGTGAGTTCGGACAATTAAGTCTTGAAACAATATTGCCAGTGCACTGTGTATTAGAAAACCTTTAAAAGTGGCGAAAATATGAATAATAACACTTTCTATTTACAGATTCTTAGGTTCACTGATCACGAATATAAAGTAATTTTTGAAGATTTAAAATGACGGATCCCAGATAATCTTTTATAACAAATTACAAATTTTTTTTTTAATGCTGGATTCTTTATTTGCAATGTATAACATTGACTTTCTATAAAGTATTCCATGACTTGGGAGTTGTTATTGGGGCTTAAAAAGGGGTGGGGGAGTGATGGAGGAGGGAGGAGGATTTAAAAGTTTATGTGTGTCGCAAATCCAGGGGGTGTAACCTCTTCAGTCGCCGAGTCGTTGTACTGTTATCCAGCAGGTTTATGACCAGAGGGTTGACATGGTTGTCCAGTCTATCGAGATAAGCCTTAGTGAGCCTTGCCACCTCCTGGTTTATAAGAGGGACTTCTAGTTCCTGGTGGATTTCTGCATTGGTATGATATGGGTGCGCCTCAGAAAAAAAAGGGCAGAACCTTGTTTTGGAAGACTTGGATTCTTTCCCTGTTGTTTCTCTTTGCAGTGCCCCAGAGTGCTATGCCATACGTCCACATAGGTTTAAGTAATGCTTGCGCAATCTCTCGTTCAACTGGGAACGTTTTTGTAAGAGATGACTACTCCAGGTTAAGCGCCTATCCAATACCAGGCCTAAGTACTTTGCAGTGACGCTGCTGGGTATGGCAACGCCATCCAGACTGACGCAGTCTCGGCGGGGCAGCTCTTCTCAGGGCAAACGTAATGTGTGTGATTTGTCTGGGTTGACAACGATATTCCACCGTCTTAGCCATGTGTTTAGGCGGTCCAGCAGAGTTTGGATTATGCTGGACGCCACGAGTGGGGACTTATCATTGGCTAAAAAGGCGATGTCATCGGCATAAGTGGCAGTGAGCATTCTATGGTTGCTGATGGTTGGCATATCTGCTGTATACATTGTGTATAGCATCGGGCCCAGAACACTTCCCTGTGGGACTCCAGCTCTGACTTCACTTAGTGCTGAGCTCTCCTCGCCGCATTTAACGTAGAAAGATCAACCAGTTAGGTAAGATCTGCGCAGCAGATAGTGAGGGGGCTGGTAGCGCTAGCTTCAGCTTGTAGAGCAATCCTATATGCCAAACCCTGTCAAATCGCATCTAGGAAGACGGCCGAGCAGTATTCTTTTTTCCTCAAGAGCTTCCAGAATTTTGTGAACGATCCTATGGTACTGTTCCGGTGTGCCATGCAGCTCCCTGAAGCCAAACTGATGATGTGGTATCAAACCGGCCTCTTCCAGTATTGGTCGAGAACTCTACGCCAAAGTAGTCCCAACCACTTGGAGAGACGGCCAAAAGCTAATCGGGCGATAGGAGGCGAGATTGGCTGCAGGTTTCCCAGGTTTTCGGATCAAGTCAGGTTAGAACAAGTTGGATTTCCATGTTTAGTTCATCTACGGCATTGTCCAGATCTTCGCCGTGTTTGATGATAACCTCAGGATCCAGTTTATGCTCCAGAGCCATCTTTGGTACCGCTCAAAATTGGTGTTTTTCTTTTAACAGCCTGGCAGTTTTCGCCTTTGTATCAGCCGGTGAGGTAACCCAGAGTGGGACAGAGCTGTGATCAGAATAGAGATCTTGGCAGTTGAGCTGGTGATTTTGTGCCTATCTAGACTTTAGATATGGCAAAGTCGAGCACATCCGGAACCCTGTTGCAGCCAGTGGGCCAGTACGTCGGCTCGCCCTGAAATCATGATTATCCTTCGATTTTAGTTTATGACAGAACAGCAGTGGCTTAGGTAAAATTTATATAAGGGATGTCTTGGAGTCAATAGACCGATACAACCAAAAGTTTAGACAAAATAATGGAATCAAATTTAACCTAAGTACACAATAATAAACACTTTCTTGACAAAATTTGAAAAATGGGTAGTGAGTTTGTATGGGGTCTATATGTGATAGTCCGCTGATCCTTATAAACTCAGTATGGTAAATAAACGATGACTTTAAAAGTGCTTTTACCCCATTTGTAGTGAATACAACGAAAATAATTACTAATATAATAATAATTTTCAAACAAAATATGTGTCCCACACCTAAAATGGGCATGGCACTTTAAGTTTTGACATGGGAAGACATTATTATAAGTCTTTTTTACCCAATTTTAAGTGAATACATTCATGTTTCATTATTCGGCTGCCATATTGGATCCGCTAATTTGAATTTTTGAACCCGACTATAGATTCGTAATCAGCGACCCCATAACCCTTTAAATACAAAATGTTAAGCAGTTCCGTTTAAACCTTAATGAGCAATTAGTTTTGTCCCCCTAGATTCGCCATTCGTACCATTGTGCACCGGATATCTGCTAATATGTATATAAAATTATCGTGCCACAGTGGGTGTAACAAAAACTTCTCCGAAACGGCTAGACCGACTCTAAAAAAATTTTCAGTAAACTACGTTTCATACCTCTCAGTGGTGTGGTAGGCGATGGGCCTATTGAATAGATAATAAATTCATCGAATATTGGCGAAACAACTCAACTAACTTCAATGAAATTTTGTAGATGTGTATACTTATTTTGGTTCAACTTAAAAGAAACATGGGCGTTGGGCGTGCCCTCAATAAATTCGATACAAAATTCATTGTATTTTGACTAGTATTCGAGAGAATCGAAATTCAGTATACAAGTTACTAGGACCTGTAAAATTAAATAATAGAAGGTGGGCGTGGCCATAAACGCGATGCCAAAAAAAAAAAAAAACATTCTATTTTTGCAAATAATTGAACGAGAGAAATGAAATTCGGTTACATTTTAAAAGTATTAGTGAAAAATGGGCGGTGGGTGTGGCACAGTAGAAACGAATCAAACTATCCGTTCAAGATCGCTTAGTTTAGCAGGTTTACCTCTGTAATTTTGATTAAATATGCTACAGGCTTAATCAATGTGATTAATATTAGTCTTTAAAAACTTTCAAATTGATTTTAGTTTTACAGAAATTTAATAAATTGCATAAATAATGTTTTCCTATATTCGTATTTGCAGTTTTTAATATTGCCTTTCTTGTTTGTGTCAATAATAAATTTGGAATCATTTAATTTAATTTATTTGCTTTTATTTTTAAGTCAAAATGTATTTTGTGGTCATGAGTGATCAATTTTTTTTTTTAAAATTTTATTTTTTTTTTTTATAATTTAATTTGAAGCGGTCTTAACCTACCATGTAAGCTGATTACTTTCACCGACATTAAAAAAAAAAAAAAAACAAAAAGAACAACAACGACCAAAACACAACAAAACAATAGAAAAGCTAAAAAAAAAAAGAAAAAACAAAAACTATTGCAGAGGAAACAAAAACTACTACAAAAAAAAAAAAAAAAAAAAAAAAAAAAAAACAAAAGGCATTAAGAAAAAAATAAAAACAAATGAGAGGAGAAGACGATGAAGCTTAAAAAAAAAACAAAGAAATAAAGACGGTGTATGAAATATGTTGTTGGCTTATAATGAGGCCAACAGCAGAAGACCAATAACAAAACAAAAGCAACAACAACAACAGCAACTACTATCAAATAATTAGCAAAGACAAAAAAATGGTTTTCTTCTTCTTTTTTTCAAGCTGCTGTTCAAAAAAAAAAAACAAGAATGACTGGGAGATTCCCGGTAACCAGTCTTAATGTACTAAATTGCTTAGTAGCAAAATTTTTAGTTCATCTATAGCGAAATATTTACATCTTATGTAAACGGAAGTAGGCTACCCATTTGAAGAGAATTGGTTCAGAGTCTCGATCTCTCAACACTGGCTACATAATCCTGGCCTTCGGCCTGAATAAAATGCGTCTGTCCTCCGAAACGGAGTATAGACTCTGTTTAGAAGATGACGAAATCAATTCAGAAAATGTCCATAGTTTCATAACGTAACCAAAACTGGGTTTGGGTAACCGTACCGCAGTACCCGTTTTTTGTGTTCATGAAGCCCGCCACTCCGGCCTTAGTGAAGTGGGTAGTCATTTAAAGGTGGTATGCGCCCACAATTTCGCTCTGACCACTTGATTGTCTTGCGACTGCGGTCCAGACACTACGTCAAGCTCTTTATGGTTAAGGGCTACAATGGGTGCTTTGTTGAAAACCCAATTTCCAAACGATAAAATGAGAAGATATCTCCCGGCTTAATTAATTCTTCAGCCAGCTCGTAATAGACTTTCTGGGCATTTACAAGTATGGAAATAAATCAGAGCTGTATTTTCTGTACAGGCAAATATGTGTGTAAATATCGGACAGTACCTAGTATTTTGTATAGATATAAACCATGATGTATATGTAAATGTGTATTTTATGTCGAATATTTCTTTTATATAAGATATTGACAGGTTTATATAATTTTTTTCGATGTTCCAGAAGTAATTCCATCTTAATTCCATTAGGTTAGGTTAGAATGACCAGATAGTCCCACTGTGATACCATATGATCCCTCTTTATATCCTCCTACTCGAACCAGCTCGATTTCCTATGAAGGCGGCTACTGCACCAATCTTGGCTGATGCAATCTCCGCCAGACTATCTAGAAACGGAATATCAAGTACGGTAAACCTTATTCTACCAAGAGCTGGGAAGTGGCAGAGAAAATTTCTCTTTCTTCTCCTCTTCCTCGTTTCTACAGCTCCTTCCGAAGTCATTTAATGCTACTCCTAGTCGGTCGGGCATATCTTCCCACCAGGCAGTGTCCCGTGAGAGCTCCAACCATCATGGACAGAGTCTGTGTATTATGGTGCATGAATTGGGCTGTTCATTTAGTGCTATACTCTGGCCACGTTAGTTTCCAGATATCACATTTGGTATTTGTGGTCCACCTAGTCTCTGCCAGTCTGAGTATTTCCTCTTTCACTCGCAGTTTCAGAGGACCCCAGTCTATCTGCTTCAAGTTACCAAATATATCTTGGAACGGAACCCATGTAAGGGGCTGATATCCCATTCCTCAGCCATCTCGTTGAGGATGTGAAGCACTGGGAGATATTTTTGGATATGTTATTGTATGACTCAAAGCCCCAGGGCAGCCTGACAATCGAGAAGATGTGCTTCACACATACACCACAACCCTAGAAAGTGGTGCGTGGGAGCCAGCCCTGATGTCTCCCTTATTCTCATAACTGTGATCGTTGTCAGTTCTTTGGCTATGAAATCTAGGGTAATAGATATAGAATATTTAGTGCATCAGTTGGTGTTATATTACGTTAAATTGATTAAGATACTTCCTAAACGCACTAGACATCAGTAGATACGTGTTAATCAAAAATTTCAAATATGGAAACACAATGAAAATATTTTCTAAGTGTATGTTTTATTTTTTTTTTATCAACGTTGTTGGCTTAATTTAGTTACAAAATCAAAACATTACGTTACCTTTCGTCGTCTTCAGTTCATCCAACAACAACCATCCATCCATCTATCTATCTGTCCATTTGTCGATCAAAAAAACTTCTTTCCGCGCCTTTGAGTTGCCATGCCCGCGTTTCTTATTGAAAGACGTGTTGCGCATGGTCTGATCCCATTCGGTTCGGCTTGCTTTGCAGCAATCTATCTGAAGAAAACTTTCCAAATGTGAATATTTTTGTTTATGTTTTTTTTTTCACTTTTTTTTTTTGAGTATTTTTTCATATTTTTCATTCATCCATCAACACATTTTAGGAACGATCGAAAGAAGAAAAGTGAAGTATAGAGTTGAATGAAATTTACATGGGTGGAAAAGCTTGTTGCTATTCAACTTATTATGCTGCTGCTTGTTGTTGTTGTTGGGTTTTGTTGGTGTCATAAACATTTCATATTTTTTTTTTACATATTTTGAAATTTTTGTTGGCATTTCTTGTTGTTGTATTTGGTATTTTTCATGCGTTCACTTTTTTATTTTTTATTTATTTTTTTTGATGCTGATGCTATTTCTACTTCAGTTAATGTGCGCCTTCCATTTTATATTTTTCATTTAATTTCTTTAATTTTTTTATTTTGTTTTTTGTTGCTTGTTGCAAGTTTTTTATGTCTAAATGCGTTTCTATTTTTGTTTTCTCAGTTACGTTTGAATTAAGCTAAAAGCTGACGTTTTCGTTGTCGTTGTTGTTGTTGTTGTTGCTGCTGTTAACTTGTTTTGCGTGCTGCAAATAGAAATTTTGTTTTGCAATTGTTGCGACTGTGGTGACCTGCTTTGTTTTTCTACATTTATTTATTTTTTTAATTATTATTTTTTTGCACTTAAACATTTTTTTTTGATTCTAAGATAAAAGTTAGTTTTTGTTTATTAAAAATTATTTCAAAATTAATTTTTAAACCATTACAAGCACAAAACAGAATATTTCCGCTTCGAGCGGAAAAATACGAAAGATCTTCAGCAATTTTACATTTATTTATTTTTCATAAAATTGAAGTATTGGAAGACAAAAAACTTTGTAGGGGACCAGTTTCTTACATAGCCTGCAAACAAACATATTAGACAATTTGAGAGGCTAATATTTATTATCTTTAAAATTACTCATACGCACAGTAGTAAGTAGCTAAAGTGTACAATTTTTCCATAATTAATCGTTCTACGTGATAATCTATTTACGTCGTGCCGAATCGATGATATTTACAGTACAGTACATTCAAAGGATGGCGTAGTAGGAGTGATTTTACCCAGATAGGAGTGAATATCTTTATAAATAAGAACTATTTTCTTACAAAAAAATGGGCGGTATATTTGTATGGGGTCTATACCTATAAATGGGCGTGGCATTTGGTATTGATATTAGATGACATAAGAAGTATTTTTAATCAATTCGTAGCAAATACATTCCTAAATAATAATTATTTTCATAAAAAACGAAAAAAAGTGGTAAGTTCTGTATGGGGGCTATACCCGGAAATGGGCGTGGCACCTTGATTTTAACATTAGATGACTTTAGAAGTGTTTTCACTTTATTTGTATTTTTTTTTTTTTTTTAAGTTATTTGTGTTGAGCATTTCCACTGAAGCAACTTTAAACACATTATTGAAAGAAACAAAATGACAGAGATATTATGCTAAGTAATTACTAAACACAATGCCTACAAATTTAAAGCTTAAAATTCAGATAACAATTATCTTTTAGATTCAGGATTAGGGAAATGAGCTTGTGAGGAGTTATATGCTATACTGGAATGATATCTGTTAATTGTTTGGGGAATATATAGGTGGCCATAAGATATGTTTTATACAATTTGGAGTAACTGAAACATTTTGAATATAAAAATTTTAAGAAATATAATCAGCCACATCTACTTGAAAACAATTAATTGCAATTGAAAGCCTTTCTAATTTAAATTTTATTGTAGTTTCAATAATAGTTTTATTATTACAATATAATCTCTTTACATGGAACAATGTTTATTTGCCAATTTATAAAAACACTTTTTATGTTCTTGCTTTTGGTCGAATCATTATTTGAACAAATTTTAATGGACTACCGCCATGGAAATCAGACCAATAAACAATCTTTTCCCAATATTCACTATCGACCAAGCCACGATGGTAAAGTCCATTTAAATTACTGAAAATATATTCAAATCAATATTTATGTTCTCAATATTTGGAATATTTTCACTTACCTTAGACTGCAGTCACTAAACCACCAAGCACCTTTTCCATCTTCAGCACAGTTGTCATTTGAAGCGTCGTTATCGTTGTCATAGGTTGAAAATTTCATTCCACTGTCGTAATCTAATGAATCTCCAGCATCTCCCGAATATTCGCCTAAACTTAATTTGTATTTTTCACTTTCGTTGGCAACTTTGATTTCATCGTAAAAAGCAGATTTTGTTACATTTTCGAAATCTTCCAGCATAATAAGCATTTCGAGTGGTGCGTGTGAAGTTATTTGATGTATGCGATCCAATCCAAGCCAAAAACTACCGTTCACATCTCCAAAGCCTTTTTTATAATCAGCCCAAGGACAATAAAAATCAACGCTGTCATCTATTCTTCTTTGTATAACAGTCCATCCGCCTTCTCTAGTCTGAAGATCACAGGCAACCGTAAATGAAACGCCAGTAGGCAGCTTTATTACATTAACTCCTTCTGTAATACGCTTATCAGCACAATTTTCAGGAAGTTTATACTCATCATTTTTATTGTTGTTCATAGTATTAGAATTATCAACTTGGTTCAGCTCTGCAGTTATATTATTTCCACTTAATTTAACAGGCTGCAAATCTGTTTGTGTAACTTTCACACTGAAATATTTCAAATTCGTTAATCATATTTTTACTACAAAAAAACTCAATATTTTACCTTTTAATAATTCCATCGCCACCTTCAGAAATTGATGAACAATTTAACTTATGTAACTTTTCTTCCATAGCTTCAAGTTCTTGTCTAAATGATTTTTAATAGATTAGAAAATTTGTTAAAATTAAACGCAAATTTATTGTTTTTTACCTTAAATTAATATTTTCATTGCGTAAATTTATAATTTCTACATGCAAACGCGAGTTTTCCGATTGAAGTTCATTAAACTTTTCGAAAGATAATGTATTCACATCGGATTTAACAAAATAATTAAATTGAAAAATTATTAATAAACAAGGAAAAACGTTAACTTCGGTGGAACCGAAGCATAAATACCCGCCACACGAATCTTTGAATAGTTTATGTGTGATCATCATTGGCTTATATACATTTATAAATATATAGACGAAAAAATTAATTTTTTATACAAAAGATAAAAAAAAATCGGTGAGTTTGTATGGGGGCTATACATAAAAATGGGCGTGGCATCTTGGTTTTGGAATTGGATGATATAAGAAGTGTTTTTACCCAATTTGGAGTTAATAAATTTATATATAATACAAATTTTTATTCAAAAATTGAAAAATGGGCGGGAAAATTTTGTGGGGGCTACACCTAAAATTGGGCGTGGTACTTTGCTTATGATATCGGATTTCGTTAGAAGTGTTTTTATTCAATTTTGAGTGAATATATTCATAAATAATACCTATTTTCATACAAAAATTCGAAAATGTGCGGTAAATTCGTGTGGGGGCTATACCTAGGAATGGGCGTGGCACCTTGGATTCGACTTTGGATGACATAAGAAGAGTTTTTACCCAATTCGGAGTGGATACATGCATAAATAATTCCTATTTTAATACAAAAATTCGAAAATTTTTGGTAAGTTTGTATGGGGGCTACACCTAAAAATGGGCGTGGCAACTTGGTTTTAACATACAAAGTAGTCGTTGCCGAGAAAAGCTTAAGTTCAAAATTTCGGATTAATATCTATATATCTTCATCAAAAAAAATGCGAAGAAATAAACAGACAGACAGACGGACAGACGGACAGACAGACGGACATGGCTAAATCGATTCGTCTCATCGAGCTGATCAAGAATATATATACTTTTTGGGGTCTCCGATGCCTCCTTTAATGCGTTACAAACTTTCCGACAAACTGAATACATATACCCTTCACACTATGTGTGGCGGGTATAAAAATATTAAACTTAAGTTTTTTTTTGGTCCTAGGCAGTTTGTATGTCAGAACCAAGGTGCCACGCCATTTTTTTCGACTTTTGTATGAAAATAGTTATTGTTTTGAATGTATTTACTTTAGATTGGTTAAAAAACACTTCTTAAGGGATCCAATATCAAAAGCAAGGTGTCACGCCCATTTTAATGTATAGTCCCCATACAAACCTAGCGCCCATTTTTGTTTTTGCATGAAAATAGTTCCTATTTTTAATTATCTTTACTCAATCTTGCTAAAATAACTTCTACTGTATTCCCATTAATGGGCTATCGATATGACAAGCATCGGGACAGTACAATATACAACCCAGTACAAAATTACCTAACAGTTTTTTTAATTTTTCAAGAAAATAGATTTTTAGCTTAAAATTTTACATTGCCACCCAACCCCTTTGCGGATACAATCTACGTCACTTAATATGGTACATGAACCAATTAAAGTTTCGTTTGAGCGGTATTTGACAAAATTTGTACTTTTCCAAGACTTTAAAATGATGAAAAAATAGCTTGTTGGGTCACGCTCAAGGACTCATCAGGTTCCTCTAGAAAAAGTCTCCAAATACATAAGATCATGTCCGGGACGCGCTTGTCTTCAAAATTGAACCACGTTTATAATGTTGAAACCATTCCCATCACATTCTTACCGTAAGTTTCAGCAGTTATTCGATTCAGCAAACTTCAGCGGATTGAGGGGCGAAGAGCAAAACTTCTCGCCAATGACATTTTATTTGACATAAACCTCGCCATTTTCAAGTCTGAGGTGAAGGAAGGTTAATTCACTAGGACTGTCTTTAAATATCCCTTTAAATATTAGTGGTACTTAAAATTGGTGACATGAATTAAAGCAGCAATCCATACTCGTATAATTGCAAATAATCAGCAACAAAAGCAAATAGAAACAAAAATTGTTGACTTTCTAAAATATTGCACACAACACAACTACGTACAACATTTATCTAACTGTTAATCAAAGTTCGTTTATGCTTATATGAGATGCTTGCTAGTGACAGATAACAGTTACGAAAGAAATAACTGATTCAAAGACAATGAGCAAAAGAAAAAAGATACAAAAAGTATGTTAAGATACACAAGGTACGGATAAAAAAATTGAAATCATATGAAAGTCATACAAAAAACAAAAGCAAAAATAATAATAATAATAATAAAAAAAAAAAAGAAATGGAGAAGAGAAATAAACACAAAAAACAAGAAAAAACGGTGAAGTCGAGGTATGCTTGGCTACAAGATACCCTGTACCCAATCTTTATGAACCTTAAGATCGATTCTATTTTACAAAACCTTAAAAAAGTCGGGTATATCTTTGTATGGGGGCTATACCTAAAATTTCGTTGGACCTACTCATATTGGTCGATTTTATTGGGACTATCCTAGGCATTATTTATACTAAATTTAGACTTCGATTATTGCACCTGGGCCATAGACGTTTTTATGCGCAAAATCTAAGATTTAGCGGTATATTTGTATGGCAGCTTTACCTAAAATTTTTTGTTAGGTCCTACCCAATATTGCTATATTTTATTGGAACTATCATAGACATAATTTATACTAAATTTAGACTTCCTAGAATAAGAAACAATATCGTATTTTATGCAAAAACCGATTTTTGGAGTAGATTTGCATGGGGGTATGCCTTAAAATGGGTCCAAGAAAAACCGTGCACACTTGACGGTCAGGGAGTCTATGTTACAAAATATGGTGGCCCTATCTTTCTCTCTCATACGGCAGACAGCAGTACAGACGGACACGCGACAGACAGAACAGAC
>JAEIFJ010001282.1:0-22405 GCA_018903435.1 Leucophenga varia | reverse complement strand
AGTTCACCACGGTATTTTTACTTCTGTGTCTGTCACCTGGAGTATTTTTGTTGAGGGGACCAATAAACCTGCGAACCAATTTCATCCTGAGGGATTGATTCTTTAGACGCCTTTTACATCAAGCTGAGCGTGCTATGGTGGTATTCTTGACAGTCCGCACACCACACTACTTACTGGATGCAATGAAGAAAAAATTTAAATCAATTTAAGTACATGACATAGATAGACCAATTACAGTATCGGCTGTTTTTTGCCCTCCTAAGAACAATAAACCAACGTTCAATACCTATCCTTTCTCAAAACTTTAGGGAAAGGAATTCTAGCCGGAGGGGACTATAACGCGAAAACCTAAGTGACCAACAAATGGTAGAGGTCGTCAGCTTCTTAATGCTATAAGGGAAAACAATTGTGGCTATATTAGTACAGCCGAACCAACATACTGGCCATTTGATATCAAAAAACTACCTGATCTTATTGACTTCTGCATCACAAAAAATATTGCAATAACGCGCGAAGCCTTTAAATAAAATCTTCCACTCTTCAGAGTCCAAGGAATATCAGAGGGCTTACAACAAACATTCTGACTGGAACTCGTATAATAATATAATAAAAACAAGCATGACATCTAACATACCACTAAGGACAAACGACCAAGTTGACTCAGCAATAGCATACCTTAACAACGTATTGATTACACTAAAACTAAAAAATGCACTGAGAGAAGAAAAAGACAAAAAATGTGAATATTATTTACGAAATTTAGGAGCAGCCAACGCTTCAATCTTCTCGATCTGAAGACCTACAAAGAAGCTAAATAAAACAATAATTCATAGACCACCTTTAAAAAATCTGGACAATACATGGGCAAAAACTAATTTACAAAGGAGAAGGATAACACAACTGTTAATTTACCAAACGAAGTAAACACTTCAGCTTGTGCAATAAAATTGATTATATATTCGCCGCTGCGTTGGGGAGGGGGACCAGATCCTGGAGGACATCCCCATAATCAGTATCCCGAACTGGTATCGACTGGCACTAAATTACAAACGCTGGTGCGAAGCCTTGCGTGCTGCCAAGGTCAACAATCGGCTGGAGCGCAAATCCTAAATGATAAAAAAAGCACCAGGATATAATAAGAAACATCTTCAACGTCGCAATCGAACAATCATATATTCCCGCAGTTTGGAAAGTAGCACAAATTATAAGGATGAAACAAAAGTAAGATCATGCAGACCAATATGCTTATTGCCTTTATTATCTAAAATATTTGAAAAGATATCGTTTGATAGAATAAAACGAATATTAACACAAAAGCAAATAATGCCACATCAACAGTTTTGGTTCAGGCACTGTAAAATTCAACAGATGATTTCGATTGTGCTACTTAACTATGTCAGTTTTACTGTGAACGCACCTACTATATTTGTCTTAGTTGCTATACTTATCAGCTAAAAAAAGTTATTAAAAATACAGGAAAGCCTTTTTGCATCAACAACAGATTTTATCACGCTCTAAAACTTTAATTTCTCTTATCTTTTTATTTTTAATTAACAAAATTTCAGTTGTTTTTCACTTTTATATTAAATTTAAAAAAAGAAAAACAACTGATACTGTGAAACACTAAAAACAAAGGCTGCAAACTAACAAAATTCCAGTCCTGCTATCATATCATATCATTGATGTGTAGCACTTTGTTGTACTTTTATGGTACTTTTGCTTTATATGTAAAAAAAAACAACGAAAGCTTTTCTTTAAAAGTAGCAGTATGACAATTATAACCGCACTGTCGACTCCCTAATTGCGTAGCTGTTTACTTGGACATTGCTTAAGCGTTTGCAGAGTTTGGCACAAACGTTTACTTTATAAATTAAAAGATACTGTTTATTCAATATCCTGCAAAGTTATATATGCAAAAGAAATTTTTATGTGAAATATGATGATGGCTATTCAGATGTAAAGAAAATGTCTGCGGGCGTACCCCAAGGCAGCATATTAGGTCCATTGCTATACCATATATTTGCAGAAGACCTACCTACACCTAAAAAAATTGTAATATGATTGCAAAAATGCATCAAATGAACAACAGAAAATGCTTGACAAAACAGTAAACTGATTTGAAAAATGGGGCATAGAGGTAAACCACAATAAAACTTTACAAAAAATATACACAAATAGAAGGACTAGCAACTATCTAGTTAAAATAATAAATGATAAAATTCAAATCAGACCAAGTGCAAAGTGTCTTAGATTAACAATAGACTCTAAATTAACATGGAAACTGCCCATTAAAAATAATCAAAGAGAAGTAAGAAATAAAGTTAAACAATTGAATTGGTAACTCGGAAAAAGCTCGAAATTATTCCTCGACAAAAAACTAATAATATACAAAAAAATTTACAGCTTTTATAAAGGACCCAGTCGAAAATTCTAAGGACGATAACTAACGCCTAGTGGTATAAAACGAATGCAGACATATACCATGACATGGCTTACGATTGTAAATATAAAATTAACTCTAATCAGTAGTAACTAAAAAAAAAGTAATAATAATCTATATTTAAAAATAAGTATTAATGACAATGATTTTTGAACAAAGAGCACAAAAAGTGGATTATTTGAAGCCTTTGAATTCTAGGAAGTATTTCCCTATCCCCATATTGTAGTAGTGCGGGGAGATTCTGTCTACTCCAGGAGATTTGAAAGAGTGAAAGATGGATACTACCCACCTTATCTTTTTCCCTGTTACTATTTTCTTTGCAAGCATCAGCGTTTCACGAATGCTCGCCTATACGCTTCCTCGGGCTCAGACTCAACGTCTCTTGCTCCCGGGAAGTATGTTTCTAATACATGGAAGCCTTACTCTCTGCTCTTCGTTTCGTGTAGGAATTATCTGACCTGCGAAGTACTATGTTTACTTTAGTCCAGGCTCCAACCATTGTTCGAAAGATGCGGGTAGCTGTGGCAGTGGAAGTTATGCTTTCGCAGAAAGATCTGTAATTTCTGCGTCTCGCTTTTCCTAATTATCTATTATAGAGCGTAAAATCCTGTAAGTACCCCCACTGGTCTGTGCTTTTGGCTCTATTGAATAGCTTCCCAACTTTCTTCCGTTGCTTCTCTAGATGTTCGTTCCACCATGGGGCGTCGTTCTTACGCCTTGTTGTAGCAAGTGGGCAGGCATTTTCATATGCCCGGATGATATTTTCGTTAAGCTCGAATAATTTCGTATTGTTCAAGGAAATGTCTGGAGTAATTAAGATCCTCTCTAGGTGTTGTGCTAGACAGAATATTTCTGTATAATTCCCAGTTTGTTTTCTTAGGGTTTCTTTTCAATAAGCAGTTGGTCGTTCCCCCTTATGTTAAGTCCTATGATTCTATGGTCTGACAACATGCCAGTCACTAATCTTACTAGCGCCAGTCTGCTTAAAGTTATGTCTAACACCTCCACCCTTACTCTAGGGACGAGGGTTGGTATGCATCCTTGACAATTAGCTGTAAGGTTACTACTAATTAAGAATTCAAGTAAACTCTTATTCATGTTAGTGGTGATATGCCTTTTATCCGGCATTCGTGGCAACAGGGCTCCTCGATAAGCTCAGTCCCAAAGGGTTGTTTGGTAAACGTCCTTGGTAAGACCGCTGAAGCTGCTTTAGCGTGGTGGACGTTTACTTCGGTTGCGCTTTACTGGATGGTGTGGCTATTGTTCCTGCTCATCTTCTGCACTCGTCACAATAGTCCCCTAGAACTTTCTCTGCTTCTTAAGCGGAGAGCTCTCCACTCTCCTTCTCAAGGACCAGGATGATGTCCGAGTTCACGGATATTGGGGGGTCGTTCCGGCATCTCAAATACTTTCCTCTACCTCATCTTCGGCAGCTGCCTCAGATGATGCTCCTACCGGTGCTGCTGTTTCCTCCTCTGCTTAGGAGTTGACCATTGCCCTTCCTCCGTGCGGAATTTAATTTCCATGGCTGGGTGTTGAAGTCGTTCATTGCTTCTATGATATTGAGAAGCATCTCAATTTTCCAGTTCGTGCACATGTCTCGACAGAATGGCTGCATAGCCATGCTTCAATTTCCAAGGACTGGAAAGACCCAGTTTTAACGACACTCACCGATGAAAATACCTCAACGGAGTTAATCCATGTGTTCCAGCATGTGTTCCAACATTTATTAACTCCGTTGAGGTATTTTCATCGGTGAGTGTCGTTAAAACTGGGTCTTTACAGTCCTTAGAAATTGTTGCATGGTTATGCAGCCATTCTGTCGAGACATCAACAGCTCAGACAAGTATAAGCATTTCTAGTCTGAAGTGCACGGCATCGAACCAGATTTTGGGGTCAAATCTTTCGCGGAAAGTGACACCTACGGGTAGTCACACGGGAGGACCGCAATTCTTAATGGTTTTCACAACTGCAGCGTAGCTTACATAATTCGTTTCGGTGGATCCAGTGGGTGCGGGATTATTTCGCAGCCTACTTCTTTCCAGGGCCGCTGCCGATGTGGATCGTCTCTCATCGATCGTTGCTCATTTTCCCCTTGTTTTTTGAGGTTTGCCCGGCTTATTGGCTCTTTTCGTGGCCGATCTTGCCTCTTGCACAGTTTTGTGACTCAAGGCTTTTGCTCTTGCTTTGGCACTCCCTGTTCTATGTTCCGCAGATACCATTTTACCCCCACACCACCCAGGCCTGCGGACGGATGTCATCCAATTTCGCTTGTTCAAGCTGATAAACCGTTTGTGTCGCGGTGCATTCCCGCGGTAATTTTATATTTGTGTTTATTTCCTCATAGTTATATCAACAATACGGAGAACGACGGTCCACCTGTACAAAGATCAGCTATATACACGTAAGTGGTCTATACTTCTCGAGGCGACCCTGTGTCGAGAAGCGACTGGTCTGTTTAGGAGCCTAGCCAGGCTGATCATCGAAACGGTTCACGTAACATCTTGATCCGGTTCCATAGGAGGATTGGACATGTGCTGTCATCAGGATGATCATGAGCGCTTCGAGAAATACTGAAGTGGTCATGGTCAATCCAAACACCAACATATGTCCCCGCACGACTACATTAGCCAGGCTGTCAATAGATTGTATATCTTTCTGTTTCAGGAGCCACCACGATTGAGGAGAACTGTTACGATTCAAGCGACATGTTAGTACCCCAATTGCAATAGAAAAGATTTTTTTGGTTCAGCTTAAGACTTATTTACTTTGAACTAGATTATTATTTATTTTAGTTTTTATTATATTCGGCTGTTATACAATTGAGGAAAAGAGTAAATTTTTTCTAAACTACAAAAAATGTGTGTGAACACCTTGTGATTCAAATCGTAAGACAATCGGTGTATTGTCCCCGAGCACGATATTTAATACGAGCAACAGGGTATCGTACCGTTGACACCAACCGTGTTTACACGATGCAAGTTAATCAGTGCGTTTACGCTGAACGCGATAAACTTAAGAAAGTCGGGTTGTCGGTGTGTCTTCCCAACCGCGTATACAAATCATAAGTAAATCAGTGTACCTACACTTAACGCGTTAAACTAAACGATAAAACATAGTGCGGTGCGTTTGCAGAACCGTGACAAACTTAGCAATAAACAGCATGTCGGTGTGTCTACACCAGCCGCATATACAAAGCGCAACTAAATCAATGCGTCAACACTGAACGCGACAAACTAATGATAAGAAGGGTATAGGTGCGTTTACACCGATTCACCGTTACGATTCAAGCGACATGTTAGTCCCCCAGTTGCAATAGAAAAGATTTTTTTTTGGTTCAGCTTAAGACTTATTTACTTTGAACTAGATTATTATTCATTTTACTTTTGATTATATTCGGCTGTTATACAATTGATTGATGTACCTACACTTAACGCGTTAAACTAAACGATAAAACATAGTGCGGTGCGTTTGCAGAACCGTGACAAACTTAGCAATAAACAGGTTGTCGGTGTGTCTACACCAGCCGCGTATACAAAGCGCAACTAAATCAATGCGTCTACACTGAACGCGATAAACTAATGATAAGAAGGGTATAGGTGCGTTTACACCGGTCAAGTATACCAAGCGCTTTTTTTTTTCTCTGCTGGCACTTGACTGCACTTGATTTTACTTCTTACTTGCTTAATAATCATCCGCGCACAACCAAACTGTGCCTCTGTCCGTACTACAGTGGGGCAAAAAAAGTATCCGATTTTTTGAATTTTTATACCCGTTACATATAGTGTAAACCGGTATATTCAGTTTGTCCGAAAGTTTGTAACGCATTGAAGGAGGCATCGGAGACCCCATAAAGTATATATTCTTGATCAGCTCGATGAGACGAATCGAACCAGCCATGTCCGTCTGTCTGTCCGTCTGTTTGTTGCTATGCGATACATTCGCTTAGTTCTAAGGACATTTAAGTCAAATTTTAAACTTTATCTTTTCTCGGCAACATCTAGGTTAAGTTCGATAATGAAAGTGCCACGCCCATTGTTAGGTATTGAACCCATACAAACTTACCGATTTTTTTTCGATTTTATGTATAAAATTAATAATTATTTACGAATGTATTCGCTCCAAATTGGGAAAAACATTTCTTTTGTCATCGAGTGTCAAATCCAAGATGCCACGCCCATTTTAAGGTATAGCCCCCACACAAATTTACCGCCCATTTTCAAATTTTTGTATGAAAATAGGAATTATTTGCGAATGTAGTCGCTCCCAATTGGGTAAAACATTTCTTTTCAATCGAGTGCCAAAACCAAAATGCCATGCCCATTTTTAGGTATAGCCCCATACAAATTTACCGCCCATTTTCAAAGTTGTGTATGAAAACATTTTTTTTTTCTCAATGAATTCAATTAAAATTTGGTAAAATCAATTCTAATGTCAACTCCATCGATATGGTAAAGATCGGGATAATATTACAAATGCTTCCAGTTCTTGAGATAATACTTGAAATTAATCTAAAATACCTGAAAATTGTTCATTTACTATCCCTTGTAAATAGGCTTAATAAAAAAATTATTTTATTTGTCTTTAGCAAATATATTAGCAAAAGTGATTTCGAATTTGACATTGTTGAGATACTCAATGACGTTAAAAATTTAAAAAGTTTATATCCAATGAACGTTTGTTGATGAGATTTTCTTAAGTTATCAATTTTTTTTGGGAGCGCAACTAAATAATTTCGTATTTGTTACTAACCTCATATCTATTTATGTAGTCAATATTTTGACAGTAGAAAGCTATTCTATGTTAAAGCGCGCCCAAAAATCAAGAACATTTGATATGTCACAGTGAATATTAGTAAACACACAAATTTTTTTATTACAGTCAAAATGTCAAGTTGCTTTTGTTCTTCAATTTAAAGAAAAGTGCAACAGAAGCACATCGTTTACTCTCAGAAGCTTATCCTGAATATGCTCCAGAGGTTAGAGTATGTCAGCAGTGGTTTGCACGATGTAAAAGTGGTGATTTTGACACAGAAGACAAAGAGCGACCAGGTCCATCAAAAAAGTTTGAAGACGAAGATTTGGAGGCATTACTCGATCAAGATTCATGTCAAACTCAAGAAGAACTTGGAAAAACATTGGAAGTCACTCGACAAGCCATTTCTAAACGTTTAAAAGCAGCTGGATACATTCACAAACAAGGAAATTGGGTGCCACACGAATTAAAGCCGAAAGACGTTGAGAGACGATTTTGCATATCTGAAATGCTGCTTAATCGCCACAAAAAGAAATCGTTTTTGCATCGTATTGTCACTGGCGATGAAAAGTGGATTCATTACGACAACCCTAAGCGTAAAAGATCATATGTGGAGCCAGGCCAACCAGCCAAATCGACACCAAAGCCGAATATTCATGGTTTGAAGGTATTGCTCTGTATTTGGTGGGATCAGAAGGGTGTGCTGTACTATGAGCTTTTAAAATCGGGCCAAACAATCACGGGAGAGCTATACAGGCAACAATTGATACGTTTGAAGCAAGCAATAGCCGTAAAACGGCCAGAATGGGCGACCAGACACGAAAAAATTGATTTCACTTAATGATAATACTCGGCCACATGTTGCAGTACCGGTCAAAAATTATTTGGAAAATGCTGGATGGAAAATTGTACCTCACCCGCCTTATAGCCCAGACATAGCTCCTTCTGATTACCACTTGTTTCGGTCGATGCAGAATCACCTTTCTAGAATACGGTTCACCAATGTTGAAGGTATTAAAAAATGGCTTGATGACTTTCTCGGCGCAAAAGATGAGAAGTCTTTTTTGGGATGGAATCCATAAATTGCCTGAAAGATGAGAAAAAGTTACCGCTTCCGATGGACAATATTTTGAATAAAATATTTTTTCACTTTCATACTTAAATAAATGTTTTTTTTACCAAAAAAATACGAAATTATTTAGCACCCGATAATAATCAAACAACTTTTTTAAACAAATATTTTCGTTGCAAAAGTTGGTGTAAGGGGTACGCCCTTATATAAATTATTCTAAAAACATTTTTTATTTAAGCCTATCCCGGCCACTAATTGGTTCGCTTATGTACATACTTATCAGTACTGAGTCGACCCGACATTATTTGCTCCATTAGCACAGTGAAGTCTATATCATCATATTGAAGACGAGACAGGACAAAGAATCTGACTAGAAGTGGAGCATTTTTATAGAGTTCAATTAAGCAGAGCAACGTCACTATTAGCAGCACCGAAGCCGAATCGATGCTTTATCCATGGCTGCTAGAAAAGCAGAATATCTACGCAGATTACTGAACGAGATTGGATGACCCTGACCCTAAAATTATTTGCGGTGACAATGCGAGCGCACAGCATATTGCACATAGTCCTATCTTTCATAAACGCACTAAACATATAGACATTAATATTGTTATGAACATGAGTTTCGCCCCACTGCATCACTCCTGCATGAACGCATGACTGCTGGTTGCGGTATGGAATGAAGGAATAATCACGCACAGGTGATTGTTAGAAAAAGAAACGAAGAAGACGAAGAAGAAGAAGAAGAAGAGAAAAAAATAGCTGACAAGGCACTTTACTTTCTTTTGAAGACAACCGCAGCGCAACACAAACGAGAACGAGACTAACAACGATTCGAAGCACATCAAAGAAGAAAATTTAATAAAAGCTCCCTCTCAGCTGCATTATCGTAACACTGGTGTCAGGTGTGGGGTGGTTCGACAAACACAAGAGCGTGTTTTTACCACTGCATACAGCTCCTATACTTCACTAGGAATAACTTGATCGTGTTATAACGGAAAAGGGATAGAATAATGTACGGGACGTCGAACATAACCAATCAAACGCAAATAATCTGTTCTGTGATGCCGTTGCAGGTACTACTATCGCGAGTAAGGCAGGTACAACGGTAGCTCAAACTCAATTTTTCACGTCGACGTCTACAGAATCAACTACATTTCACCCAACGACTAATGCAGGCGCCCCTTGCAGCTATAGCACCTGTGATTTCAGTCCTATTGTCACGACGAATAGTCAATGCATTCATACAGCGTACAATGACCATATTCACGGTGGAGCCAGTTATAGTGCGGGTGTCGCGCCGAACTGGTACGTTTCGAATGTTTCAACCAACACCACAATGCCAGCTTACACCGTGGATACTAGAACAGCACGTGCACATGCAAAAACACGTGTTCAGCGAAGTAGATAATTCTAAGGAGACACATAAGCAATATATGGGAATAAATACTGAGCAGCCTTCGCAGCATTTATCGGCCGCTTCGTCCAATTGTTCTAACCGGGTACCTCGTGCAGTTCCTGATGCTAGTTTATTGCCTGTTTTCGATGGAAAGACGTCCTGGGAAGCATTTGAACGCCAATTTGCTCGCGTGGCTCAGCTTTGTGGTTGGAACGAAGAGGAAAAGCAGTGATTCTAACAGTTAATTTGCGTGGCGAGGCTGCAACCTTGTTGGGCATTTATCCGACAAGCCACCAACCCACTTTTTAATGAATTAATGACTGTGTTGCGCAATCGTTTCGCTCTCAATGCAGCTACCGCCTGTCAAATGTTTTTGCATCGCACGCAAAGGGCAAGAGAAAGCATTGCGAAGTTTGCTTCCGATCTACAACATCTTTCTGAAGTTGCATTCAAAGATGCCGAAAACTCTGTCAGATGCTCTTTCTGTCGCACAAGAGCTGCAAGGAAGAATAAATCAGCAACAAAGTTTACAAAGTACGTCAAGAGACTCCTCCACGCAGCAATCGCAATTCGACTAAAGCTTCAAATCAAGATTTGTCGGCTCTGCTGGTCAAATCGGAAAACGAAAACGCATCAGCCTGATGGAGCACAAGTTGATGCACACGAGCACTGCTCCTAAAAACAAAATCAAAGATGACAAGAAAGACCTAAATATCGATCAAGATGATTTTTCTGAAAACTGTTGAAACGGACACACACCACCTTAGCTGGGTGGGGTGACCGTGAAGGGTGCAGAGCCCCTTCGTCAGGAGCAGAAACCAGTTTCGATGAAGCGAAGAAAAAGCAACGTCACCGTACGAGTAATGGAGACAAAGCCCCTGCAGCATCCAGCGAAAATGAAGTCGTCGAAATTCGTACTATGGGTAAAAAGAAATCTGCACGTTTCAGCCACGATTGGTAACAAAACAGTAAATTTTGTCATCGATGCGGGCGCGATGCGTTCGCTTTTAAGCGCTCAGCATTTACCCGCCAATTCGCGCATTCAGGATGCTTCAATTCGTCTCCTGGGCGCATCAAATAACGCCATTCCAGTAAAAGGATTGAGTACGGTAAAATTTATGCTTGGAAAACTTACATGTTGCTATGAGTTTGTCATAGTACCAGAGCAATTTCCCACTATCCTTGGAATCGACTTTCTAATGGGTGCGGTTATAAATTTGGAGAATCTTCGTCTGGAGTTTCCGGAGGGTTCCGTTAAACTGATCGCACCCGAACCACAACATCAGCAAATGGTTTACTTGAGTGAGGCTGTCACTTTGCCGGCATGCACAGACAGCTTTGTCGGCTTACACAGTTTGCCCGGCAATTCTTCGTCTGATTACATTGTAGAGCACAGCTGTTCTGCAATGCTGCCACCTGGAGTTGTCGTTGGGCGAACACTGGTGAACGCCAAAACCAACACCATTGCGCTGAGGTTCATTAATGTTAATAATGAACCAGTCAAATTGCAAACAGGTACTCTAGTTGGTGCCATTCAACCGGTGCATGTTTTATCTGTTGGCTGCGATGACACGTCGGTCAATACAGACGTTCCAAATCTAGATGCGTTAATTCCACCTGGTATGGAGCAGCACAAAATATCTGCATTCAAAAATGTAGTTAACAAATATTCTGCCATTTTCGCTATGAACGAAATAGAACTCGGTCGCACCTCAATCGTGAAACATCACATTGATACGGGGGATGCCAGACCCATACGAATGCGACCACGGCGGCTGCCTCTAGCCAAACAACAAGAAGTAGAACAACTTGTAACCGACATGTCTAAGCGGAACGTCATCGAACCATCGCAAAGCCGTTGGTCGGCGCCTATAGTGCTTGTACGCAAAAAGGACGGGTCTCTGCGGTTTTGCGTTGATTATAAACGCCTTAACGATATTACTAAGAAGGACTCACTTCCGTTACCGCGTATTGATGACATTCTGGCCAATCTGCATGGAGCGAATTGGTTTTCAACTATGGACTTGCAAAGTGGTTATTGGCAAGTGGAGCTGGACGAGGATTCAAAACCCAAAACCGCGTTCACCTGTTGTGCCGGTCTATGGCAATTTTAAGTGATGCCATTTGGATTAACCAACGCCCCAGCTACTTTCGAAAGACTAATGGAAGGGAGTTTTTTCAGGGCTGGGATGGCATTCAGCCCTCGTTTATTTAGATGACATAATTGTCTACTCTAAAACTTTTGAGGAGCATTGGCAACGCTTAGAGGAAGTTTTTAAGCGAATGCTGGCAGCCGGACTGAAACTTTGCCCAAAGACGTGTAAATTTCTACAGCAAAATGTTAGTTATTTGGGTCACGTCGTAAGTTCGGACGGTCTGGCCACAGATCCGTTAAAAATTGATCGTGTTGCACGATGGCCAACACCGCATTCAAAAAACAGAAGTACGCTCTTTTCTTGGATTATGCAGCTATTACCGGAAGTTTATTGAAAATGTTTCTGTATTGGCTAAACCTTTGACCGAGGCTAAAAACGACGATTTGCTTGGACAACGGAAACTCAAGATGCGTTTGAATCTCTGCGCACTAAGCTAACTACGCCTCCCATTCTGGCTTATCCAGATCCTCAGAATGACTTCATTTTGGATACGGACGCATCGAATGTTGGGATTGGCGCTGTTCTCAGTCAAGTTCAGGAGGGTCAGGAACGCGTTATCGAATATTTTAGTTTAACCCTAAACAAAAGTGAGAGAAATTATTGTGTCACCCGACGGGAACTCCTAGCTGTGGTTTTAAGCATAAAACACTTTCACTCATATTTGTATGGACGGAAATTTCTATTGCGTTCTGATCACGCCTCACTGCGCTGGCTTACCAATTTTAAAGAACCCGAGGGTCAAATTGCAAGATGGCTGGAGCGCTTACAACAATATCAGTTTATTATTCAACACCGTAAGGGTACCCAACATGGTAATGCAGATGCGTTGTCACGGCGACCCTGTGGAGATTGCAAAACGTGCGATCGTGAGGAAGCTAAGGACCCCTCAATCATTCAGGCTGATGCTTCAGATGAATTGATGATTCAGGCCACTGGTATAGACATGTCAACCGCACAACGAGCTGATGCAGACTTGGCAATCGTAGTAAACTGGTGCGATAAAGGCGAGAGACCTACTCAAACCGACATATCCGGACATTGATGACATATCCGGACAACTGATGTCAAAGCATACTGGCATGTATGGCCACGCTTGAGCTTGCAGCATGGTGTACTGACGTATCAGTGGGAAAGTGAACCCGGGCAATGTCAACACCTGATCGTAATACCCAGAGATCAGGTATACAACGTTATAAAAGAATTACACAATAATGTTGCTGGTGGACACTTTGGCAGACGGAAAAACACTCGACAAGGTGAGAAACCGATATTATTGGATTGGGCGACATACTGATGTAAAACGGTGGTGTGATACGTGCGAGACATGCGCCTCCCGTAAGGGACCATCAAGACGAATCGTAGGTCAATTATTACCCAGTCTATCAGGTGCTCCCTTCGAGCGAATAGCTATCGATATCCTAGGGCCGCTTCCTAGAACCTTGCGTGGAAATCGATATGTGGCAGTGGTGATGGACTACTTCACGAAGTGGCCGGAATGCCTTGCTATTCCAGATCAAACAGCAGAAACTGTTGCAGAAGCGCTTATTCGCGATGTCATTAGTCGATTTGGAGTACCTTTTGCCATACATTCGGACCAAGGTCGGAATTTTGAGGCGGATGTTTTTCGAAGATGCGCGGACATTCTTGGAATGGATAAAACACGGACCACACCTCTCCACCCTTAATCAGATGGTATGGTGGAGCGTTTTAATCGAACGCTTTTAGATTATTTAGCAAAGTTTCTCGAGGCCGACCAACGTGAATGGGACCGGTTGTTACCGCTTGCACTAATGGCCTACCGTTCAGCACGACATGCGTCAACTGGAGAAACACCAGCAATGTTAACAATGGGTAGAGAGCTCCGATTACCAGCCGATTTGCTTTTCGGTGAGGCACCTACTAAATCTAAACCTCTGCTATACGCACAAGCATTACGTAAGAATTTACGCAAGACACATGAGCTAGCTCGAAAGAAGCTCTGTATAACCGCGGAAGCCATGAAGCGACGTTACGACCTTCGTTTTCATCCTGAGCAGTTTAATGTTGGAGACCGTGTGTGGCTCTACAATCCAAAGAGACGTAAAGGATTATGCCCGAAACTTCAACGAGATTGGGAAGGTCCAGCCACAATACTAGAACTTATATCCGACCTAGTGGTGCGTATTCAGATGCCTCAGCGTAAAGTTTCAAAAATTGTACACGTCAACCGGCTGTGTGGATATTTGATTGTTAGAAAAAGAAACGAAGAAGACGAAGAAGAAGAAGAAGAAGAGAAAAATAACTGACAAGGCACTTTACTTTCTTTTTTGAAGACAACCGCAGCGCAACACACAACGAGAACGAGATTAACAACGATTCGAAGCACATCAAAGAAGAAAATTTAATAAAAAGCTCCCTTTCAACCGCATTATCGTAACAATATCATTCTTAGAGAGAAAAGTTTGTTCGTAATGATATACAATTAGTTAGTTTCAACGAACATAAAATTTTTGAGTAAGCAAAATCACAATAGCTTTGTTAAATTACCTGGAGTATGTTGAGATATTGGTAGCAATATGTTTATACGTATATATATATATACAATATGTATATACGTATATATATATATATATATATATATATAAATTGAACTAAAGCCGATTGTTGGCCTTAACAGCACGTATGGTTTCGCACTAGCGGTTGTAATCTAGTGCTACAATATACCAGATTGGGATACCAATCTTGCGGATGTCATCCAAGATCGGAGAACATCTTCTCTGCAGCTCCCCACCAATTTGATTCACGTCTTGCTTAAAATTTTTGTCGGAGCCTCTTTTTCCCATACGACAAAGGTGACCAGCCCAGGACAGCCTTTTGTATAAGATATTCCTCACTATGTCGATGTCAGTATATAGATCGTACAGCTCATTGTTTGTGCGTATACTGAAGTCAATTCCCAGTCTTACTGGACCAAAGATTCTCCAAAGTATTTTCCTCTCAAACACGCCAAACGCCGACTTATCCGTGTCTGTCATGACCAATGTTTCTGAGCCATACAAAAGGAGAGGAATTATAAGCGTCTTGTAGAGTTTAATTTTTGAATTTCTGAACGGTTCTCTACTTCTACGGTTAACAAAAGCGATTCCAGGTAGTCGAAGTTTTCTACAGCCTCAAAGCTGAACTTCTGTCATCAAAGTGGATACCAAGTACTTTGTCTTGCTCTTGTTCATCATAAGTCCCATTGGACGGAACTTTTTTCTCTAAATGATGCAGCACGATCCTTTTTGCCGATTATGTACGTCGTTGGCATATGCGAGCAGCGTAGTTCCTTTATAAAAATATTACACTGACGAGTCAACGATTGAGCATTGTTTCAATATGTATTCCATACGGAGATTAAAAACAGTCGCACGACAACGCATCGCCTGTCTGACGCCTATCTTGGTGTCAAAGACGTCGGAGAGATCTTTGTTGACCCAGACATCGCTTTTGGTGTTTGTCAGCGTTATCATACACAGACGAACGATTTCTATAAGTCTACGAAATTTAGTCAGTGCTTTGTCAAGTCAACAAATAGGTGGTGTCTTCGGCTTGAAACCACTCTGGTACTGTCTCACAGTTCTTCCTACATGGCTTCAGTCCATTACACAGCACGCCAGCAATGATTCTATGAGCAATTGGAAAGAAACTTATTCCGCGATAGCTTCAGCAGACTGCAAGGTCTCCTTTCTTAAAAGGACAGGGAACAAAGGCTTAAAAAGCCATCGAGCACCCAGGCACCGCTCCACCAGTCCATATTCTATACACAAGAGTTGAGCATACATCCAATCATATCTTCAGAGGCGGTCTTAAATAACTCTGTAGGTAATTCACGCGCCTGGCGCTTCTGTTATTTTAGCTTGAAGGACAAGAGCACGCGCGGGGCTCCACACGAAGCCATTATTGGTCGGGGGACCTACCCCGGCGCTCATCGACTGCAAGTAGAGTAGAGAAGTGGGTTCTCCAAAACCTTAGTGGACTCAGACATATGATACCAAGTGCCTTGTCTATCCGGCTTGGGGACCAAGCTCTCATGACTTTCGGTCATGCTTGATTTAAGCGTGTAAAATCCTCAGACCTTCGTTTCTCCTACCCATAATCTCTCAATCTCCGCACTTCACGCCTTTCCATTTCTTCCGTCTAATCAGGTGTTTCTCCTCTCACCGTTTGTCCCTATGTCGCTCAACAACAGATCGTGCTGTCTCCCCCCGCCTGCAGAATTCGTTGTCGAGCTATATTCTTCTCTGCAATAGCAAAGCTATATTCCTCATCGTACCATGTCTGCCTTCGAGGATTAGTAAATAACCTCTTTGGCTATACTAAACCTGATCGTTTATACAGTCGGAGGCTGGAGGGTTCTCTCGGAGTAGGTGGGAGACCCTTGTTGAGAAGGGCAGCAGCGGTCATGTTTTGTGTTTTACACGTGGTTATTTTTGTTTTACGTCGTTGGTGACCACCCTCGGTCCAACCTCACCTCGAAGTGAGCCACACGCTCACACAATATGTAAAATAGTTTGAGCAAAGTGTTTAAATATTCCGAGTGTTAACTGAATATTGCTTTGATCTGGCAATGTATGTAGGTATGTATTGCCTTTACAGCTTATGGTTAGCCTGTTATAATTCAATGCCACTCGATACCAATACTGGATCCCGATCTTCCGGACGACCTCCAGAGCCTGATCCTTCCAACGCAGCGGCGGTCTTCCCGCTGTCGTACCTCTGATTTCGTCCACGTTTTTATCGTATACCGTTCTCGCGGAGCTTCTTCATCCATTTGAAGCTCGTCCAGCCCAGTCCAATGTTTATACTTGATGCGCCTGACTATATCGATGTTATTATATAGCTGGTACTGCTCGTGATTCATGCGAATTCGGTAATCGTTGTCCACTCTGACAGGATCAAAATTTTACGAAGAATTTTTCTCTCAAATGTTCCCAACGCCGATTTACAGCCTCTGACATGACCCTATGTTACCCTACACATCAGGACTGGGATAATCTGCCGTCTTGTAGAGTTTGATTTTCGTTTTTCTGGATAAAACTGTACTTATACTCCAGAGTAGTTCTTCGTTTTATTTCTAGGCTGGTGTTATTGCGCTTGTTTTTTTGAGAGCTTAAGTAGACGAAGTTTTCTACAACGTCGAAGGTGAAATTTCCCATAGTCACAGAATCCTTAGGTCGTGTTATTGATTTGCGAGAGGATACCAAGTACTTCGTCTCAGTTTCGTTCACCGCTAGTCCCATCTTGCTGGAATTCTCTTCAATATCGTTGAGAGAACAGCTCACTGTAAATGGAATTTTTGCCGATTATATCATGTAAGAAAATGCTGCGCGTCAAATCGACGTGTGGGCATTGGAGTGGTATATATTCAAACAAGAGATTAAAAGTCGCAAGACAACGCATCTCCCTGTCTGAAGCCTCTCTTGGAGTCAAAGGGGTCGGAGAGATGTTTGCCGAACCTGACAACGCTTTGAGTGTTTGTCAGCGTCATCATACAGAAGCGAACGATTTTTGCAGGGATCTTAAGTTCAGTCAATGCTTTAAAGAACTTTGATCTGATTGGATGTCGAAAGCTGCTTTGAAATCGACGAAAAGCTGGTGTGTTTCGATATGCATTCTCCTTGGTCTTTTCCAGGATCTGACTCAGCGTGAATATGGAGTCGGTGGTCGACTTCTTCGGTCTAAAATCGCACTGGTATTGTCCAACAGTGCTTGCTACGTGCGGTTTCAGCCAATTGCTCAGTAAACCAGATAGAATTTTTGTACGCGATTTGTATGAGACATATACCGCGATAGTTTGCGCAGATTGCTGGGTCTCAACCTAATGGATTGGACAGAGCACACTTACGTTCCAATCGCTGGGCATGCATTCACCAGTCCATATTTTGCACAAGAGTTGATGCATACATCGAATCAACTCTTCGCCGCCGGTCTTAGATAACTCTGCGGGAAGTTCGTCTGCGCCCGCCGTTCTGTTATTTTGAAGCCTTTTTATAACTTCTAAGACCTTGTCATAGTCTGGTGGCTCCACAGGAATGCCATCATCGGTCGGGGGGAACCAGATATTCATCTTCTCCGCTCTCGGCATTGTTCCCGTCTTCGCCTCCAAGTAATGTAGAGAAGTGGTTCCTCCATAACATAAGTGACTCCGGACTTATAACCTTCGGTCAAGCGCTTGATTTTTTGATAGAATTTTCAAACCTCATTTCTGTCGCATATCATCTCAACTTCCTCCAGCCCACGCCTTTCTTGGTTTTTTCTTTTTGCGTTTGAAAAGGCGTTTTTCTTCTCTCTGTTTTTCTCGATGTCGCTCAACAACAGCTCGTGTTGCTCCCGATTGCAGGGTTCGCTTATAGGCAATGTTCTCTTCTACCGTAGCAGTGCGACGTTCCTCATCGTACAAGGTTTGCCTCAGAGGTCTAGTATAACTAACAACCTCTTTGGACGCCGTACTTAATGAGTTGGAGATATGCTTCCACTGATTGTTTATACAGTCGGATGCCGAAGTGGTCTCTCTAAGCAGTTGAGAGACCCTTTGTTGAGAAGGCAGCGGCGGTCTGCTGCGAGTTTAGCATACTAACATCTAGCTATCGCTTGGCGTGTACTGTGCTAAGTCTGGTACGTACCTTGGCTAGAACAAGATAGTGGTCCGAGTAAATTAATCACACTCGATGCATGTCTGGCATCGATTAGCACGTGGTGTATTTGGGCCGCGGCAAAGTCGATTAGCCTTTCTCCATTGTTATTGGTGGTGTTATGTCAATTCAGCCTTGTCCGATGGTTGGGCGAAAGATTTCTTCTCTCCCAATTTGGGCGTTGAATTCCCTGATGACTATTTTGATGTCATGCTTGAGGCAGCGCTCGTAAAGTTGTTCTAACCGCTCATAGAATTCATCATTCTTCGCATCGTCATTATCCAATGTCGGGCGTGTACACATATTAAGCTAATGTTGAAGAACTTAGCTTTGATGCGTATCGAGGCAAG
Organism: Leucophenga varia; assembly: GCA_018903435.1. Taxonomy (NCBI): domain Eukaryota; kingdom Metazoa; phylum Arthropoda; class Insecta; order Diptera; family Drosophilidae; genus Leucophenga; species Leucophenga varia. The sequence goes on along the minus strand of JAEIFJ010001282.1, from coordinate 3,580 downwards.
GTGCTCGTCTACTGCTGTAAATTTGAAGACGAGACCTCAGATTCCCACTAGCTACGAAGCCACATCCAAATATGCGTTGACTCTCATGGCCACTGGATGCCTGTAATATCAGCTTTAAATTTGTCAAGAGTGTCAATCAGTTGTTCAGTAGCACCATCCCTATTAAGGGATTGGACGTTCCAGGCGCATATTTTTAAATCGTGTTCCTTAAATCTTTTCCGAGTAGCAGATTAAACGGTAGTTGGGAGTCCAGAATCCATGCCCCTGCTGCGGAGTTCACCGCGGGTGGATTTTCACTTCTGCGTCAGCCACCTGAGTAGTTTTGTTTCTTCTAGCCGCCTTATCCATGGTTCGTGTGTTCTTTTGGTTTTAAGTGGTTTTCCGGTTGAGGGATCAAAACCCTGCGAACCAACATCATCCTGAGGGTTATCTCTTTAGACGCATCTTACGTCAAGCTGATCCTGCTGTGGTTGTATTCTTGACAGCCAGTTATCTGGCAATGCCATATTGAATATTTCGGCCTATTTCGAGTGTAAACAGAATACTGTACCAGTCGGACAACATTTTATTATGTAAGCAAATGTAACCTCGTAACGAAGTATCAGGCTCCGTTATTCTCTTGTTGCGTGTCCAAAGCTCTTTCCGCTGCTGTAATTTATAAAACTTCCAGATTTGCAGAAAAAAAATAGCTGAATTGAATATTTTCTTAATATTATTTATTTTATTAGTTAATTTATTACACGTAGTGCGTATTTTGGTGATATATCCGGTCAGATGATATGGATATGTGTGATATATACTGAATGTGAGTTGCGTATGTTTGGTAAAAATGAATATGATATATTGTGGTATGGTAAGTTTGGGTATGTGAGTATGTGTGTTTCTTTATTAATTTTTTTTTTTTTTATAATCATAAAATACATGCTACTCTTATACCTATAAAATTCAACCCTACAACTTCGCGAAGAAAAGGAGACGCCTGGGTTTTTTAATAATGATTTTTTTCTGGGGCCCACACCGCAGTCCAGTTTTGTGGTGAAGAGAGCATAAGTCCCACGATGTTCTCAGGAGATGGAACTTCTCCCAGTTGTTCGAATAGTGATTCTCCGACGTTAAAAAACCGTGGGTAGCTGAAGAAGACGTGTTCAGCATCTTCCATTGTCTCATCTAAACAAAAATCGCAGAACGGGTTCAGCTCAAGCTTGAAGCGATGTAAATATGTCTTGTAGCACCCATGACCACTGAGCAATTGTGTCAAACAATAATTGAACTCGCCATCCGATCTGTCGAGCCATTGCTGGATGTTGACCGTTGAAGTTGCATCAAGTCTGCGGCCTCTTTTATCTGCAGATCTATTGGAGCCATGCCTGCAACAATGAGTGCTGCTTCCCTCCGACACTGTTCTGAATGCAGAACATAAGCGTGCGCACAGATTCTATAAAACGAAGATATATATGCCTCCGATTTATGATCTGCGCTGGATGGCATCAGCCCATACAGATGCCCCATACAAACTTTGATTTGTAGCAACACCTGCCAGAAGGTACCTGCGCTGCTATTTTCGGCCCCTTATGTTCACCATTAGGCGCGACAAAGACGCTGCTATCTTAGAGATTTTCTCACTTATGTACTCCAAGTGGGGCTTAAAAGAGAGAGCCTATTGTCCACGAACATGCCCAGGTATTTGATGGACGGCTTCGAGACGATAGTGTGCTCGCCTACATGGAAAGCTGCTGTTTCAACTGATTTTCTACTGGACACTAGAACTGTCTCTGTCTTTTGTTCTGCCAGCTTGAGTCCGAACGAGACTAAACATATCTGGATCTTCTTCAATTGCTAGGTTTGCCCTTCTGTGTATCTGCTCTAGATGCTTTGTTACGTCCACTACAGCAATGTCGTCAGCGAAACCAATTATGGATGTCTCCACTGGTACCTCTACTTTCAATACACCGTCGTACATCACGTTCCAGAGAAGCGGTCCTATTACAGAACCCTGAGATACACCCCCGATAACGGTGTATCTTTTGGTACCACTATCTGCATCGCACAACAGAATCCGCTTGTCAAAGTAGCTTCTAACTATTTTCCTGAGATATGGTGAGATGCCAATATCACGAAGTACATCTAATATTTTCGCCCAGTTGGCTGTATTAAACTCATTTTTAATATCCAGCGGTATTATTAGACAACATTTTTTATCACCTTCTAGCCACCTTGTTCCACTTATGGCATTCTGTTCGATTTTACGATTCAATTTCCAAAATCTTTCCCGCAGAGTCTAGAAGACATATTGATCTATACGACGATGGATCATGACGATGCTTACTGCCTTAGGCAAAAGCACCAGTTTTTGTTGCTTTCAGATATCTGGAAATACTCCCTCTCATTTATTCATTATGCGAAGAAAGTGCTCAGGTGCGTATCCTATAGCTAATTTCAAAGCCTTATTTGGGATGCAATCTGTCCCCAGGAGCTTAACAATATTTTAAACAACTCGCAGCTATGAATATTTCATTCAATATTACCACTTCGTGAGTATAAGTAGTGATGTCCCGTGACACCAGACGTCTCTCTGCAGGGAATAGAGCTTCTATAGTTCTTTTTAGTTGCACATGTAGGTGTCGATGGTACTTTTTGCAGCTATATAAACGCGATTTTGTTGACGTTCCCCTGGGGCTATTTTGTAAGTCATCGCATAGCTCCAAGTATGATTCTCGCTCGCTGTCACGAATTTCCACTTTAAAGACTCTTTTGGCCTTTTTGAAGCGCTCCCGCATCAGAGCAGCATTTCCTCCTCCTGCAACAAATGCAATCTTTTCGCAGTTGAAAAATAATATTGTTCCACCAGTTTACTGGGCTGCCATTTCTAACCACCAACTTTCGCTGCATTGAAGCATCAAAGCATTGGTGTATGTTCGCCATTATACGCTTGGTGATGTTGATAGCGACCCATAAAATTCTGGAATTCGCACCGTTTCGCGAAATGCCGTTATGTCCAATGTATTTACTTTCCAACCTAATTTATTTGTAGTCCTCATTTGCTCCTGAGGTTATGCTGAGATGTTACAAATTATCGCGCAGTGGTCACAATGCGTATAGCAGTCGCTAATCTCCCAGCTTGCTGTTTTGAATAGGCTATCGCTAGCGAACGTTAGGTCTTTCACTGAACCAAACCCATTCCTGCTAAAGGTGAGCTGTGTGCCGGTATTAAGGAGACGCAAAAAGCTTCTAAAAGTGCTGCTCCCTTGGGGTTTGTTCGTTTGCAGCCCCATTCTACAGACCAGGCATTAAAATCGCCAGCTATGCCAATAGGACTCTTTCCTCTTGCTTTTATAGAACAATATGCCTTCAAACTCTTCAAGTGAAATTCAATGAAATTGGTTTAATTGTTAACCGACTTCTTTTTATGGAAATCGCAGATCCAGATTTCTGCCTTTCCCGCTAGGTCCTAGACCAAAGAGGTTCACTGAGTAAAGAAACGTCGATGCGTTTTTTTGCCACGATTGTTTCCGATTGATCAATTAATCTTGAGCCGCTTCACAATGATTATGATTTAACTGAAAGATCCTCATGTTCTCGT